>VWZT01013498.1:41682-72133 GCA_013397055.1 Pachycephala philippinensis
CCAAAGTGTGCGACCCAGCAATTGATCTTGTTGAACCTCATACTGTTGGTGTTGGCCTATCAACCCAGCCTGTCCAGGTCCCTCTGCAAAGCCTTCCTTCCCTCCAGAAGACCAACACTCCTGTGCAACTTGGTGTTATTCACGAATTTCCTAATGGTAGACTCAACCCTCTCATCCAGATCATCAATAAAGATATTAAACAGGACTGGGCCAACACTGATCCCTGAGAGAACATGAACAAAAAACCCCTACTTTCTGGGAACTAGAGGAAATTATAGAGTTGGGTGCAATTAAAAAAAAGGTAGGATACAGTATGACAAAAGTCATGCTTGAAATACAGCATTTGCAAAGATAGAGAGGGCAGGGAGATATTTGCTTACAAACTTTTAAATTTTTATTCTGTCAAGCGTAATGACTTCCAGTTTTCCCAGTTTCAAAGGTTACCATTTTAGCTTTAATAAATAAAGTCCTCTGGCCTTTTTATGGGAATTTGGTTTCAAGAAGGTCTAGTCAGACCCAAAGCTTAAAGCAGCAACAAGAGTAGTTCCTGAGCTTATAAAAAACATGCTACTGTAGGTAAGAGATTTAAAATACCCAAGTAGTTAAAAGAGCAAGGTCACCTTTCAGAAGAAATTTTTTATTAAATAAAGAAAAACTTATGAATAGATGAGTTTACAACAAGACAAAAGTTCACCTTAAAATCAAATTCCAAAGCTTACTGTGGTTGCCAAACTCCAGAGAGTTCAGCATTTGCTGCATTCTTGGTATATACGCTAGACCTCATTTCTGAAAATCTTTCAGTTAAGGTTCGGAAGAGTTTTATCTTAGCAAAACGGTTAAACAGAGTTGTGTTTTTTCTGATAGATCTCCTAAAGTACAAAGACACAGTTCACCTAATATGGTGAAAAACATAAGGAGGCAAATTCAAACTGTAGATATTGACAAAGAGATGTATAGCTTAATGGAGAGGTGAGGAGAAAAAGAAATCTGAATAATTACATGAAATCTAGCTCTCTCCAGTTCCATCCTGGTTACTTGTGACTCTCTAACACTTACAGAACAAAGATGCAAGTAAAAGAGCTAAAATAGAAATCTTTGACAGTAAAGTAGCTTTCTGATTTCTCATGTAGCCCTGAAAATTTCAATATTGTTTGAAGCTGGTGAACCACATCCATTTGCAAGCCTTGCCTTAACTCATCTGTTTCTGAGATCACAAGCCAGAATTATTTAATGACAAGTATCAGCTTTTGTTCACAAACACGAATTTAAAGGTTAATTATGCTACACTCACTGGACTTGTACCCAAGAGATTGCCCAGAACTCTAAGAGATGTTATAAAAACCCCTGTATTACTCCTAAATTGTCCAGAATCAGCATCTTTTCTAGCCTTATTCAAAGAGACTTTCACCTCTGCAGCTGAGCAATGGAGGAATTAGCAAAGGGAGGAGTGAAAGAGCCCTTCTGTGTCAGTTAGGTCTTTCACTTATCATTGAACTACTACCTTAAAAAAAATATGCTCCTTGGTGGCATTTATACAGACAAATTTACCAGTTTGAAAAAAAAAAAATCACATAACGCCAAAGAGAGAACTGTTCATACCATACATAAACACTGCCAATTATGAAAGTAATCAACAGTATACTACTGGTTTATACTGTGATATGGGAGTAACAGTATAAAATATATGCATTTTTGGGTAGAATTTGTCATATCTGGAGGAAAACTCTATCCTAATACTTACTTTGAAGCATAAAATCCAACACAGCTGACCTCATTTTTTTTTCAGTGCAAGTATAAAATGAACTTCTCTCAGCATAGCTATACTGTTGGCCATTAATTGTGCCCATGGCATACTTGTTAAGAACAAAACAGTTGGTCAGACACCACAGTAATGCAAAAATGGGTTGCCTGAAGGAGTGATCGCTTAGGAGAGAGTTAAGATAACAGGCTTCACCTCTTTTATTACTTTAACCAGTCTTCCAGCTCTCACATGTAAGGAGTTCTTACCAGCACACTATTGTTCTCAAACCGTTTCTGAGGCTGATTCTGAAGTCAGTATGTAATGAGTTTGGAGTTGGAAATGTCCTAGTCACTTTTTCCACTACTGCATTCTGGTTTGGACAAAACAAACCAAGTGCTGTAGTTCAATCTGTCCCCTTTTCTACATTCTGTCTTTGAAAGTACTCTTGTATAATTAAGAACAAGTCTTAAAGTGCTCTTCAAATCAGGAACTAGCATTGATGCTATTTATGAAAATCCTTGTAGATATCTCTTACAGTGTTCACATTGACTGAGATGGAATAAGCTGCACGTTCACTAAGCTTGGGCTGATTTCTGGCATTTTCCCACTGTAATAGAATGCTGGAAAAGTCTTATATTTATTTGGGAAATGGGCTGGACTGAGCAATTTTCCTCTACTTAATAATTTTATCAGAACGTAAGGTTTTTTACTTGTTTTTCCAAGAATGACACATGGACATCAAAAGAAAACAACTGCAAAACTGTGTGTCACTGCATAATGATACCATCAACCCACAGTTCGACAGCAGTCGGAGAACTTGATTATGTTACATACACTCCTTGTGTTTACTATGCGCAAAGAAGCATTTTACCATGAAGAAAAAGACATGTTCTGTGAAGAAATATTGATGTGTATGGGATGGTATACAGCTGTGGAGCACTCCCTGATACAGCATGAACATCAGCAATGGTGTGGTTTTGTGGACCCCAGTTATATTTCTGAGTTGAGTTGGGATCTATGAATGTGGGACTAAACTTAGCTGACATGGTCAGACAGCTTGTGGTACCCAATGTAACTCATTTACATCAAAATCAGGTATCCCTGCTTACCATGCACAGTACAGATTCACACACAGATATGTATATACAAAAAATATCTATAAGGCCACATGTGTGTGTACCTGCATATACTTAAACATCAGTATTAAATTCAAGTATCTACTTCTCACAGGAATTCCCTTTGTGTGACAAAAAACCCCAAAACTAAATTTTGTTCTCTTATAATGGAGTGATGCACACTGTATTCTCCTCTTTTATTAAAGACAGATGAATATTCTTCTGTTGTGGGTCTACCCTGAAAGCAACCTCATATGACGTTTTCATAAAAAGAATTTGTACATTCATTTGTTTTAAAAAGAAGATGTGTGTTTAGTCTTTTCTGCACACAAAGCATGTAATTGTGATACAAAGTCAACAAGCATATTAGCCTCATTCCTAGAAGAGCTATCATCACAGATTAAGTTTGCCAGAAAAGGAGCCAGCGTAAAAACAATGTAGGAAAGAGCAAAAACATTTATCTATGTATCTCCACTTAAATGCATCTGGTTCTCTGAAGATATACTGTTCCAGTTAGGGAAGTTTTCTGTGATTATACAGGGCTTTGAAAGTGCTACGATAATTGTCAACAATACAGCAATTCTCAAATTTGCAACGATTTGGAATATAACATATTCATTATTACAAGAGAAACAGTTCGAGAAAAATATTTGACATGATAATGTAGTAACACTTTTTTGCAAAGAACATATTTAATAACATAAGAGATGGAGGAGTTAAGGCTTGATTTGGTGTTGAGGTTTGTTAGCACAGAAATTGAACGGAAGAAAACCATGCTTTTTGCTCATTTTGAAGCAGAAGCCGTTTCTGTCCTTTAGTCTGGAATTGCACATTCTCAGAAAAGAAAGAAATAATTTAGTCACTAAGTAGACATGCTTGAGCCAGCTCTGCCAGAATAGAGAAACTGCAGCAAAGCCCAGCTGCACAGAAAGTGCTGTATTGCATATGGGTGACATACTTGCCTCATGTCCACCAAATGAGGACTCCCCCTGTCCATTTCTGCACTTGACTGTGGGCATATCCCCTTCTTTACATGGAAGAAAATTAAGTACAAACCAAAATAGATAGCAAATGCCTAGTTCATGCTTTTTTAAGGAAACACTTACAGATCACCGTAGACAAGGCCATAAATCTGTGCTGTGCTGTGATGGTAGATTCCTCTCAGGATAATTAGAAGAATGATTACAACAAAAGCAGGAAGCCCCCAACTCAAAAGGAAGTAAAGCAGATAGCGCGTCTCCGTGTGTTCATCATTCATCACAAGGACATACCAGAAATTAACAGCCTGAAGAATAATGCACAAAAACAATCAGTAGACTTAGTGGTGATAAGCTATGCCAAAAACCTAATCACTCTGAAGGTCATAATGCAGCGTATTTCTGACCCGGTACATGTGTATGTATAAACACTTTTCAACAAAAATACTTTGCCCTCATTTTTTTTTCCTTAAGTAATGAAAAGACATTATAAAAGAAATATGCTTATTTATATAACTATTGTGAATTAGACTAACATGGAGGAAGGGACACTCTGTTTGGTATAAAACACTATTTTTGCAATGCAAAAATAACTTTTTGATGCAAAAGTCACTTTCTTCTTGGATATTCATACCTTCACATAGAAGACTGGCATATAGTATTTCTAAACCTGATCTGTATTTAATATTTTTATGTTATTGTTCAGCTCTGTGTATCTTGTAGGAAACACACTAAGCTCCTTCCATGGTTCTAACTGTGATCCTCTTCTGGGCTCAGCAGCAAAACAAAGACAAGGGGCGAGTCCAGCAATGGCCCATGAAGATGATTGAGGGATGGAAAACCTCTCCCATGAGGGGAGGCTGAGAGAACTGTGACTGTTCAGCCTGGAAAGAGGATGCTCAGGAGGATCATATCCATGTATATAAATATCGAATAGGAGGCAGCGATGCAGAGGGAGACAGACTCTCCTCAACGATGCCCAGTGGTGGCGCAAGAGGCAATGGGCCCAAATTAACACACAAGAAGATCCAGCTGCCTATAAGAAAAAGCTTTCTTACGATGGGGGGGCCAAACACTGGGCCAAGATGCCCAGAGAGTTTGTGGAGTATACGTACTTAGATGATCAAAGCCAAACTGAACATGGTGCTGGGCAACCTGCCCTAGCTGTTTGAGGTAGGGTGTTGCACTAGACAGTCTCAAGGTACCCCTAAAACTTCAATGGTTCTCCGATTCTGTGTAATACAGTATAAAAGTTTGAGAAAAAACTGCAAATAAATGAACGTAAATTCACCACCATCTCTAAAACAGTCTGTGTTTTCTTATGACCAACTCATCATCAAACAGTATAATTTGGTTTGAAACCATATATGAATCAAAATGAAGTGGAATAGATCAAACCCCTTGAAAGAACTGGTAGTATAAGTAAGGAAAGCCTTCAAGTGAAACAAAGTACCTAGAGCATTGCTTGGATATTTGCATTTTCTTTAAGATGTTCATAGTAGAAACACTGTCATGTGGAGCAATTTTAATGCACATCTACACACTACTGTCTAATAGACACCTAAGCTATCCATAATAAAAATATTTTTTGAAAAATTTTTCTTCACTTTCTCCACTTCAAAAATGTTACACCACCTACAAGTTTGCATGCTATATTATTATTTCTGGCCTTTTACATGGGGTGAATAAGGGATTAATTTTGTCTTTTTCTGCACATAAGTTATCTAATTCAAACTTGCGCCTTTAAGCATGTCTTGTCAGTCAACAGTGACAGGACAGGCACCTTCAGGCACTCATTAATCCTTACCCAAGCACAATCATCTCTCTCCATGGTCTACACAAGGGTTTCGTATAATAATGTTACATGCTTCATTTTCAGCCATCTACTGTAAGGATAGGTAAAAATTCATATACAGTGACAAGACAATGCAACACGATTATTTTGTTGAGGAAATTTTGCACATTTCCCTCAGCCAAGGGCTTGTCTACCCCTTTGTTCAGGAACACCTAATTTTCACATTCAAGTACTTAATTAGTTGTTTCTGGATTCCTTGTGTAGATCTCATTAGTTAACTATCATTTCAGATTTTTTTCTGTGATTTATATAGCATGAATATACAATACTTTCTGCCATCAATAATAAAGCACATTGCATNATAATAATTATTATGTCTTTTTTGATTTTCATTTGATGATTAGTGCTATATGAACAAAGACAAAGTTTATTTTCCTTAAAAGATCACAGGAAAATCCCACCATATAATTGCAACTATGCTGTGTAGGTTGAAAGAACACAGAAAAACTATTAATTC
Source organism: Pachycephala philippinensis (assembly GCA_013397055.1). Taxonomy (NCBI): domain Eukaryota; kingdom Metazoa; phylum Chordata; class Aves; order Passeriformes; genus Pachycephala; species Pachycephala philippinensis. The sequence goes on from VWZT01013498.1 coordinate 47,828, forward strand.
CATTGCTGGACATGCACAGGAGTAAAATATTAAACAGATGACAATGGTATTTGGACAAAAATCCATAGCTTGTGCAAAGATTGGTTGTTCTATTCACTTCTACATGGGATTGAAAACCCATTCAAAATTCTATTTGTCACTTTATGCCAATAAACACTCTTCAATTACATGCCCTTATAGTCCTGGCTAGGCTGTGCCTCACTGCAAGCACTTCCAGACAGCAAATTCCTTGAACGGATATATGCCATTACACTCAGGGATTGTTGGTTCTACTAATTCTGACAATCTGGTGAACATTGTTCTCAGTCATGCAACTGAAATTGCCTTCTATGAAATCACACCTCATGTCCTCGCTCTGTGTTTGGTTAGCCATATTTAGGTATCTCACCTCATTTATCACAGCATAACACTTAACACCACAGCTGCTGTAAAGATGTAAGTGAGGTTGCATTATTCACATTTTCTGCACAGTAACATTTGTATTTTGATAATTACTAGTTCTTATCTTCAAGCCCTTTTGATGCTCCAAAATGTAATCAATTAAATAATAGAGGAGGTAATTGTAGCAAATCTTTTCCTGTTGCCATGCTGCAAAAATAACCAGTTCAACAGAAGAAAAATATGTACAATCCATTTTCCAGCTGCTCAGGTGGAAGAATAAATGGGCAAGTTGTCATTTGTTCTGATGTAGAATGCAAAATAATTGTTTATTCACATAACACTCTATTGAGACAATGTGAACTTCAGAGAAAGTTTTTTTTCTTTTAAAATGAGGCAATTAATGGAAATTACCTTCCCAAACCTAGGATGCTTTTATTTATTTTTTTAAATTATTCATTCATTTATCTTTAGTGATAATCACAGAATTTTAGAATGTTTTGTGTTGGAAGGGACCATCTAGTTCCCCACCTCCCACCACAGGGCATTTTCCACTGGACCAGTGTCCTGGTACCAGCCAGGACAGGGTTAATTTTTGCAGTGGCCATGGCTGGGACCTTATTCTATACCACCTCCCATCATTGCTGGGGGCTGGGGGAAGGAACTGTTCTGGGGAGAAGGGGTTCGTTCTGGGTCAGCGTAGTGTGGTGGAGGGAGCAGTTGGGTGGTATTGTTTTGTGTGAATCATTCACCTCTTTCTTGTACCCTCTGTCATAAATATTGTTGTTGTACTGTTCATTTCCTTATCTCATTGGTGTTTCCAGTACACTGTTCTTATCTCAAGCCATGATTTTTGCCTTCTGAGCCTCCAATTCTCCTCTCCAGCCCAAAGCAGGGCAGAGGGAGGGGGAGGCTGGGAGCAAGTGAGCAGTGCATGGATTCGGTGGGAGCACTAAACTGGAGAATACCATTCCTAAACAAGGACAACAAAGTTGCCCAAAGTCTCATCTCCAAACTGCCCTTGAACACTTCCAGGGATGAAGTAGCCACAGCTTCTCTGGGCAACCTGTTCCAGTGCCTCACCAGTGATAATCCATGGGAACCTGGCAAATAACAGGTGCGAAATACTTTTATTTAAAGTCTTTTCCAATCCAGTAGGAAAACTTCTATTTTCCTTCTTTCTTCTTTTTATGAATAGCTGGAGGGGTCATTTTACAATAATTGTATGCTTTCATATAATTCCTTTTTTGAAGCTGTTAAGCAGTCCACAAATTATTCTTAAAATAAAAAGAAAAGCATCAAACTTACTTTAAGATCGGTAAACATCTTACAAGTCCGATACAAATTTATAGAAATTTATAGAAAACTTAAAGTGCCACTAAATCAATGTGGGAGGAAGATTCAGTTATGGGTGATAGCAAGTTCATGACTTTCATTCTGGTTTGCTTGTTGAACTGACACTTTCACTGTTGATTTAATTCACTGTAGCAATAGCTCAAGAAAGCACAAAAATCATATTTTTCCATAATTTTACTCTGTGTCAGAATTGGCAGTTGAGAACTACAGAATTTTTTTTAACCTCAATAGACAACTTTTAATGTTTTTTTGTAACTTACTTTTTGCAACACGTTAGAAAATACTAAGAGAAGAAACTTATTTTCCTAGTCATACCGAAAGACACTCTTAGCTTGTGCTCCTAAGATAAAAGCATTTGAAAATACAGGTTTATGTTGTTCAGTTGTACAAAGGGACACTTGTCAGGATGAAGACTACTGGATTTCAGACATTAATATAAGGCAAAAAAGGTGACGAAGTTATCCTAGAGTCTAGAAAGTGAAGATCTTTGGTCTGGACCACAGAAATTAATCTGTATATGTCACGCTGTACTGTTAAACCTGTGTTTTCCTATAGAGTTTTGTTGCCTGGAAATGTTGCTACAGCACCTTTTGATCACTTAAAATCTCCTGGATTTCATGGATGTTTCAGTTCCACATGCCTGCATGGTGTTGGTACTTGATTATCACATTCACCCATTTCTGTATCCCATGATCAAGGCAGTCACTTGCAGATTTGTATGACATAAGTCAATGATCAAGCATATACACTATGCTATGCAGCCTCGCAGAGAGCAGTGACTGCACAAAGGACACAGAATCTGTTCCTGTATTTTTGCTCTTTTCCAGACATAAGTATTTAAGTCCTATTTAAGTATAAATACATTATTAATTCTGCTTTTCAAATCAAGTCATATATATAAAGTATACTATGCTGAGAAATACAAACATTAATTTCCCAGACTTTTAAGTCTGCTGTTCAGACTGCAGTAGCATCCAGACTTCCCAAATCAGTCTGATTTCCCCTTGGATCCACAAGCTTTTCTAGAGTTGTCATGGGGACCAATTCAAGCACAGAGATGTCCCTAGCACTCCTTCCTGTGCCTTGATATAGCTTACTCACTCCATAATGAGATATATAAATTCAGGACCTATTCCGAGCCAAGAGGAGTAAACTGTAGCTGAGGTTGATCTATATTTCAGATTATTTTTCCTTTTAGGTCTTTAAAAGTTCAGGAATTACTCTCAGCTGAAGACCTGCAGCTACAAAAAGGGGTTTTACTCCTGGCAGCTCATCACTCAGCAGGCTGTGATGGATTCCCTCTTAACCACTTTTGTCCTGTCAGATTTCCATGAAGAGTCTTCATGTTTAACACAAGCCTGAGGCTCCACTAAATGCAATGTATTATGCAAGTTCTTAGGATTTGGCCAAAGACTACTTCAAAAAAATAACACTGGATTTCAACTACAGACATAAAAATTACTAACTGTTAACAGTTATAAAATTTTTTTTGCCATTATAAGTAATTTTTGCAACTCAACGCAATGTAAAACACATAGAATGGGATGATGAAATACTATCAAACACCGAGTTGCCAAAACTTGAGACATCCCAGTAAAAAAGAAACTTAAAAACATTACTTTGTCTAAATTAGCAAGTGGTGAAGAGCTCTGAAGCAACTTAGGAACAAAGTGAATGAGCAACTGTGAAGAATATAATTTACAGCTTACAAAATAAGTTAGAGCAGTTAACCTATGAGACCATCATTTGCCAAGAAGACAAATTTCTGTATTGAAGCCATCTACATGTAGCTTGCTAAGGCTAACAAACACAGCTGAGCTGTTGGAGAGGCTGCTAGGGTTCTCAATGAGTATGAGCCAGACATATCCCAAGAAAGTACCACTTATCACACGAATGTTACTGGGAGAGAAAGTTGTATTTAGATGCTGCCTAATTTGCAATTCTTGGTTTGGCCTGATAGCCTGCATATTGGAGGATTTGTATGGTAATGTATGGAGCTTCATATATAAAGCTGTATGCTATAATCAGTGTGCTGGGGACAAATCCTCTTAAAATAACAGACAAATAAATCACTTAACTCACATACTGGTGCTAAATATACATTTCTAGATGAGGGCATAATAATGTATTTTTCAAATAACCCCACAGCTCATTATTTTGACTAGCTTACAACTGGTAACTTTCCATAACTAATTTGATTATTCATGGTGCTCCATATTAGTTCAATTGTTTTTTCCACCATTTAGTATTCTGTAATTCATCAAATGAGCAACAGAGCTGTAAGTAGTCTGGAGTACAAGTCTGATGAGGAACGGCTGAGGGAGCTGGGGTTGTTCAGCCTCAAGAAAAGGATGGGGGACATGGTTTAGTTGTGGACTTGGCAGTACTGAGTTAACTGTTGGACTTGATAATCTTAAAGGACTTCTCCAACCTAAACAATTCTATGATTCGAAAAAAATTCTGGCAATAATTATGAATACATATATTCTGTATTTTAATGCTAACTTGTGAAGGTATGTTTGTTATGTTGTACAAGTTTAATGACTAAAATGCCCCTGACTCAACAAATTACAGTGTAGTTTACATTTACACTTCACCTGTAAGAGACTGCTTCAAAAGACCAAATAAGAGATGTTTAGAAAAACTATTAACAATAAGAAAAATAATTCTTCATTGTTCTGAGACAGCAACTTCTTTACAGGATGAAATAAGATGAGGACATTCTTACATAGTTGCAACGGATATTAGTGGAAAAAGACTTTTATACTGTTTGTATATTTACCCTTGGAGTTGTGTCACTCTAGGTTTAATAAAAGCCATCTAAAGTTCTGGCCTTCTAGTAGCACTAAATTTCAGTGCTCTATATCTCTATATATAGATATACAGATACGTATATATATGCACTACAATATAATAGAAATACAGTCTAACTATCAGTTACTTTTACAGGTGTTTTGGAGAAGTGGTAAAAAGGACTAAGATACCAACCTGAATAAGCATCCAGCTGAACTGGCAGAGGTAAAGGTAATGGGTAACAGATGCAAGGGCAAAGCAGCTTTCCTCTGAGATATGCTGGCTCATGTAAGCAGAGGCCAGAAATGAAACCTGCAGGGGAAAAAAATGAATACATGCATATTGGAATTAAACAACATTAATTTAATATTAACAATAAGGGGAAAAAAATAGTTTGGAAGTAAAACATACACTAAATTACTATTTCAGAGACTCAGGAAAGATATCTTGAACATTTAAAATTCACCCAAAAGAAGTTATGCTTAAGCACTGTTATCCCCTAAACCAGCTTTAAACTTTTTGCAGACCATCTAATATCTCTTTGTTGAGAGATGTTAGTTGTTTAGTATGACCTGAGATTAGCTCAGCTGGTTAGAACATGGTGCTAATAATGCCAAGGTTGTGGGTTCAGTCTCTGTATTCCCTTAAGAGTTGGACTCAGTGATCCTCGTGGGTCCCTTCCAACTTGGAATATTCTGTAATAGACAAGTAAGTTTTAATTAGAATGAGTTATGTTGAGTCATATTACTCTGATTTAGTATGTTGCTGCCTCTTCTTTACTTGCTTAGCATGAACAGTTGGATTTGCTGAAGCCTTAGATGACAAGCTGTGGTCTTACACCTAGGTATGTTTTCGGCTGGAATGGAAAAGAATATTGATACTGCACTGATGTTCTTGTTGTTAGGTAATGTTTATCCTAAGTCTAGGGCTTTTTTATTTCCCATGCTCTGCCAGCTAGCAGGTGCTGTACTACTCTTAAATTACTTATTTTTACAAATCTGACACCTGAGATTCTGCTACAGGAAACCAAGTGTTGAGCCTGAAGAATGAGGAAGCACACCTGAGAGGGAGGGTATGTGTGGGCAAGGAGTCAGGAGAGGCACCCATGGGCCATCTGGAGCTGCCCACTGTGAAGGGACCCAGTCCCAGCAGTGACCCCAGTCCCAGCAGCGACAGTCTCGGCTGGTGTGTGTGTAACTCCTTGAATGGTGTGAGAAAGTTCAGGCAGCAGTTCCTCCTTTAACACATTGCACCCTGATATAACAAGACTACAGAGAGACTTAATATTGATTATTTAAAATTGTTCCCATGCAACTTAGACACGGGTTTCATAACTGGGGGTGGAGATTTTCCTCCATAAAACTAAAAGAGATGTTATCTTCTGATTTGAGCAAATCCAAATATGTTATCAAGTAAACAAACAAACTCAAGACGCATTTACTGTCTTCAGGCTGTCAGACATGTAGGAATATAATACCTCATTCCATAAGATAGCAATACTGGACAAAAGGGAGGACGCATTTATTCCTTTGTCTAATACCATACCAGGATTTCACATTTATGAGGCAGTTACAATTTGTGGTTTTTTTCCACAGATATGCCAGATGTCAAAGGACTATATGTGGGCAGGATAAGTAGTCAATACATTGTCTAAGGAACAAAGGTATGCCAACTCTGAATGTAGTGAATTCAGCTAGACAAGTTCAACACTGCATTTTAAATTAAAACACAACTCAGAAACTTTAAGCTCTGTCTTCTGTAAATTTCTTTACAGAAGAAAGAGCTCTACAAGTAAAATTCCAAAAATAATTAAAGTGTTCACATAAAGAAAGGTTCCATTCACCCATTGTGCTGATAACTTTTTCTTTCCCTGACAAAAAATATTACTCTTTTGACCAACAGCCCATTTACTTGTTAGTAACAGAAATTAATGGGCTGTGCAGACTGATTTTATGTACATAAAAATTAGGTTAGGTTTTTTTATGTACATAAAATCAGGAGATGGGATAGGTAAGGAAGTTAAAGTGAATTAAGTGATTTGGCATACATGCGAAAACTGTATTTACAACAAAATAGTTGTATGGTAGTGGGTAACCCTTACACAGCCTCTTTATCATAAAAGTACCCTTATAAAGACAGCATAATGTTACCTCACCATGAAATGGAAGAATAACAATAAGTAACTGGGGAACAAGTGGACTAAAAACAATTATGAGATGCATTTCAATATCTAAAGGAAAAAAATGCACTTTAAGTATTTTATGTGGGATTTATCAGTCTTCTGCTGGGAACTGGCATCTAACCATGGCCACATAACCATTCAGTTATTAAGAGGTTAACACACAGCTTAATATAGACTTCTCTTTGCCAAATTCTGAGACTGCTAACAGAAATCCCATCATCTGGAGTGGGTTAAACAAAACTGAAATATGTCTGCAATAGCTGCCACCCATGAGGGATAAACAAGAAGTGTTTGTCGAAACAACCCCATAGCACCAGCTCTCTCAAACACTACCAGTAGTAATTCTTGCAAAACTTCAGCAAATGCTTCTACTGACAACAATCATCTGGGTGGAATACAACATACATCTGGGTGGAAAGGCTTTACCACCTTTTGCTCTCTGAAGGCTTGCACATAGGTCAAAGACAGATTGTTAGGCTAGAGACAAAGACAATTAGGGGATGCAAACACAAAAGCAGACTGATAGAGTCCTGGACATATGTTTTTAACACCTTTTGGACTGAATGTTGGCTTGAAAGCATTTTGCATCTATAACCAAGAAACTGTAACAGTAATTCCAGCACACTCTCCTGTGCTTCAAGAATAATAAGATTTTGCATATTAAGAAAGAGGAGTATATTACTATAACAACAGTTTTCCAATTAAAACAATGCAAAGAGTCCAAATATTTGCTACAAAATGCATATCTTTGATAGAAAGTGACTGTTCTTAAAGAAACAAGACTGCAACACGGCTGGAGTAATCCCTCAGCTAAGAATTCACTGTAATTAGTGGCCTTAGAGTATTTTGGGGGAAAAAAAAAAAAAAGGCTAAAAAGCTAAAAAAGGTATAATATAAAATTCTAATAGACTTTTTATCTTGCATCTTGGTCAGAAGATACAAATAAGAGTTGGCTTATAACACAAAAAAACCCTCAAACCAAGAAATGTGCCTTCCCAAAAAATTGTTCCTTAGACCTAATTGCCTCATGTCTTCTGTACCTCACTTAGTTATTACCTGTAGGGTGCAATCTTTTGTAACAAGGAACCTATTACTTTAATAACAAAAATATGTGCCATTGATTGGAACAAGTTGTTCCCTCTTGAATTTTTAAAATATATGTTCCTTATAATACCGATTGTCCAGAGCTCTTTTTACAGAGAGCTTATGGTTTAAATAGTCCTTTTCAATCTTTCTATACTTACATTTAGTTCTGTGCTGAGATGATAACACAATGCTTCTTCCTTGTACTTGTCAAGGTGATCAGTCTTGACCCAAAATGATTTAACTAAAGAATAATCCCTTAAATCACTCAAGTAGCAGGCTGATACTTTTATTAATTTGTCTGGGAGGGTTCCATACCACATTGAAAATTATGGTGATAGCATATCATTCAAAAGCTTCCCCGCAACAAAGTGAAAAAAAAAGTTAAAAAATAAAATATGATAAATAAATGCGCTTCTGTTTAACAGCAAAAGGCTCTTTGAAAGGGTCCCCATCTGACAATCATTTACTCAGTTAATCAAAGGACACTGCAATTCTTTTAAAACTTTAAGACAATTATCTAGCAATTACTTCAAGGAAATTATTACCAGGATATTCCATCTAAGTCATCAACACCAAGCTATAAATGAATATCATGAGATGATTTACAAAATGGTATGTTCCTGTATGAAGACTATTTTTGTACTGCTGTTTTCAAGTGGTAGGCTGTATCTGAACATCACTCCTCTGCTAGCACAGATCTGCTCCTAGCTTCCCACCTGCACTTTTTCATGGTCAGTTTATATCTGTTTTTATTTCTGTTGTAAGTCTCTCAGGCTACACTGGATTTCCTCCTCCTTGGGGTTTGTACTATCATGAATTCACAGAAAGCAGCAGTACTCTCCCTCAGGCTCCATTTTCCAGGGTTAATTAAGCCACTGCACAACACAGTACTCTGTAGAGATGCCTAAGCTCATTTGGACAACAAAAGCAGTTTAGCTCCATGAATACAGCATCTGCCTAGATCAATTTACCTTGTTTCTCACAGTAACCCTACATATTGAAATGTATGGTCACACATGTGAAAACTTGTCCTTGTGCAAAAAGTCTTTGCAGCTTATGCACCAATTTCATTGTCCTTCTCTATACTGGACATATTGATTCCATCCTTCATGAAAACACTTAGTTTCACTTGGTTGGATGGTGAAAAGCTGCAAAGGTCTCACAAGATTCTCATCCAGCAGTTTTCTTTCCCTATAGACCATGCAAAAATTTCTGATGACAGAGATTTACAGAATGGTTTGGGTTGGAAGGGACCTTAAATATCATCTAGTTTCAAAATCCCTGCCATGGGCAGTGACACCTTCCATTATACCAGGCTGCTTTAAACCCCATCCAGCCTGGCCTTGAACACTTCCAGGGAGGGGGCAGCTACAGCTTTTCTGGGCAATCTGTGCCAGTTCTTCACCACCCTCACAGTAAAGAATATTTTCCTAATATCTAATCTAAACTTACTGTCAGTTTGAATCCTTTCCCGTTGTCCTGTCACTACATACTGTTGTAAACTGTTTCTCTCCATCTTCCTTGTAGGCTCCCTTCAGGTACTGGACGGCCACAGTTTGAATCCTTTCCCGTTGTCCTGTCACTACATACTGTTGTAAACTGTTTCTCTCCATCTTCCTTGTAGGCTCCCTTCAGGTACTGGACGGCCACTATTAGGTCACCTCAAAGCCCTATCTTTTCCAGACTGAGCAATTCCAACTCTCCTAGCTTTTCCTCATAGGAGAGATGTTCCATCCCTTTAATCATCTTGGTGGACTCGCTCCAACAGGGCCGTGCCCCTTCTGGGCTGGAGACCTGAGACCTGATTGTAGATGGGGTCTCATGAGAGCAGAACGGAGGGGCCAAATCCTCCCTCTCCTGCTGGACACACTGCTTTGGATGCAGCCCAGGATACAGTTGGCTTTTTAGGCTGATATATGGTAATACCTGAGTGATCATCTGGTACACACAGCTTTCCTTCTTATTTCTTATCAGCTACCTCTTGGTACAGAATTTTGCTGTTAGCCTACAAGTTATGACTGTTCGACTTGTTCTAGAAAATATTCCTGTATTTCACACTTTAGTCTTCAAAGGTATTCACACCTTCCTATATGCTACCCCACTACCCCCAACTGTCAGCACTTCTCTAGTTTCTGCCATTGGTGCATTTTGCCTGGGCATGTTATTTTCTGTCCCACAAACCAGGGCTTTACGATTAGTACAATAAATAATAGTTGTCTTTTCCCATCAGTCTGTCTCTTCTCAGATGTGAGTTCCTAGACTAATCTTCCTCCATTATTATTTTATTAATTATGTACTTTACTGTATTAATCTCATCAAAGGAAACTATCAGACTAATTTGGTATGACCTAAGTATAAGCACGTGAGTCCTATTCTCTCCTTCATTTATCACTATTGACTTTTGACAGAATTTTTTCCTAAAATCTTAGATGCTTCTGATATTGTATTAATGGGCCTCCAGTTGCCAATATTGTGGGTTTTTTGCTATATATTACTCTTAATATATTATTTTCCGGTCACATACTGGCACTTGGAAGTGAAGGATTTTTTAAAAGCACTTGTTGTGAGACCTGCAAGGTATTCTACAAATAATTGCAAGGTATTCTTTTCAAAGTTAGGATTGGGAGCCTTTTGTTTCAAACTATGAAGGCACCTATCCTTTGGATGCTCCTTCTCTCTTGGTAATGATAACCTTCGCTCCATGCTACTAACTCTACACCATCTTGACTTTATTTCAGTGGTGACCTTTAATATTGCTATCTTCTCTGACAATGTGAAGATTGAACCTTTTTTTGTTTGGAGTTACATCTAATATACTTACTTTTCGTGCCTCACTGCAAATTTATACCAGAAATTTTACATTATTCTCTCTTCATTTACACACAAAATCCCCACCCACCAACCAACCAACCAACCAACCAACCAACCAACCAACCAACCAACCAACCAACCAACCAACCAACCTTAACAAAAATTCCACACAAGAAGATGACACTATTGTCAACCACAGCAAATGTACAAAGATCATTCACTGATGCCAGCTGATTATGTGAGCAAATCAATGAGCTTTCTAACGATTAAAGAATTAATAAACTCTAAGATCAGAATTAGCAGACCTTAACCTGGCCTCATAACATAGAGAGAAAACAATGAGTCTAAGTTGCCTTTTTAATATTTTACAAAAGAGAAAAAGGAAAGACCAGAAGACTGAAGAAATTCCATACCAATCATGTAAAAAAAAAATCAACGGAGAAGTAAGTTGTCTAAAAACTGAAATAAGAATTATGTATGAAAAATAAGTGCAATACAGAGCAGTAGTAATTCCAGTTTGTCATGGTAAGTGCTGAAATGCTACCGTATGTCAGACTTTAAAATGAGGATACAGCACATGACACATGGAAATAAATCTTATCTTTACATTGCAACAAACGTGGAAGTACTAAATGCCTTCTTTGCCCCAGACTTTTCTAGTAAGACCAGCCTTCAGGATGTCACGTCCCAGACACTAGGGGATAAGGTTGGAGCAAGGAATATATACCCTTGGTGGAAGAGGGTCAGGTCTGCGAATAATTTAGCACAGAGGACAATGGGACCTGATGGGATGCACACATGAGTGTTGAGTGAGCTGGCTGTTGCCATTCCAAGACCACTTGTGATAATCTTTCAACAATCACGGTGAGTAGGAAGTGCCCAAAGACTGGAGGAAAGCAAAGGTCACCTGCATCTTCAAGAAGCATGAGGAGGAGGCTCTGGGAAACTACATGTTGGTCAGCCTCACCTCCATCCTTGAGAATGTGATGGAGCAGCTAATCCTGCAAACAATCTGCAGGCACATTAAGGATGAGACAATCACCAGGAGCAGCCAGCATGGTTTCACCAAGGGAAAGTCATGCTTGACCAACTTGATTAACTTCTGTGATGAAGTCACTGGCCTGGTAGATGAAGAGAGAGAAGCATATATTGTCTACCTGGACTTTAGTAAAGCCTTTGACTCCGTCTCTGGTAAGACATTCATACATGAGTTTTTGACTTATGGGCTGGAAATGCAGACAGTGAGGTTGACTGAAAACTAGTTTGAATTTGCTTGGAAAGTACTGTTTTTAAGTGGTTTATGTGACAACACTTCAGAACTGTTCAAAGAAGTGCAATGAAACCGATGAATTTGAAGCACTGTGATGCAAGAAAGAAAATTTAAAAAAAAAATTAATTTTTTTTAAACAAAACTTTTTTCCTTGCATTTTGTGGCAAGCCAGATCACATAATGTATTTCCATTCAGAGAATGAGCAACAGCCAGTGAGGAGAACAGGAAGGTTTATCTGTTGAAAATCATAAGTAACTGATTAACCATGTTCCAATCAACTCAAACCAGTCTGTCTTAGTGTTCTGTCGCAATTTTTCAGCCTGACAATGCAGTAAATGCTGAAAAAATATTTTACAAAGACCTAAGTCTATCTGATGCAGTATTAGCCATTGAAGTTGTTAAACAGGAAGTAAACAAGTTGTAAAACAGGAAGTTTCAGCACTGACACTGCAAATGTTGAAACCCAGAGGCAGTAAGTAAAAGAAAAGGTAAAAATAAAATAATAAAGCAGTAAAACATAATTTATAGTTTTAAGAATTCAAAACTGCTTTCACAAGGGGAGAATAAATCTGAGAACAATAATCCTTTCCAATTGCAAGAAGTGACAAAAAGGCAGCATGTTGTGATGGGTCAAGAAAAAAGAAAGAGAATATCTTGCAATGCTTTAGGGAAGGAGCTGTGGAGAGGCTAGCCCCAGAAAATATAAAAGCATCAAGCAGCTCCACAACAAACATTTAGCCCTGCAAGAGAGCATACGGCTAAGGTCTGACAAATCTGCTCACAACAGTTTCACTTTCCCATTTCAGCAGGAAGCACTCGGCCTCCTGCAGCTGAGAAAAAGATCCTTCTCACCTGGAGAAACCGCAGACCAACTGGCCAACTCTTTTAAAACACTTTGGAGTGTGCCTGTGAGGAACATGTCAGCATACTTATGCCACATTTTTGCAATTTATGTAAATTGCTGTTTCATAGTATGAACTCACAAAGCTTTAGACCTTCTCTTCTTCCAGACAGAAATGCCTTCTTATATGTCTTACAGAAATGGATCCTAACAGTGGTCATTTAATTTCTTTCACATTAAACATTTTTGTCTATTATCAATTTTATTAAATTGTCTACGTGGAGATTGTCTGCCTTACGGAGATGGTTTATATGCATCTATATTAAAAAGAAGAGAAAACAAAGAGCCCAACCACATGCTATCTATGATTATACCAATCCAATCTCAATAGAGGAACAGTATCAAAAACATCATTTAAAGTGCTCTTCCTTTTGTTGGACTTAATTGCAATGAACAATAACATAGGCAAATAAACACATTTAAACTCTCATGCCCTCACTGAACTGCTCTCTTGTGCTATGAATTTACTTTATATGGGTAAAAAAGGGATTTCCCGCTTGAACACAGGGACACTGCTTAATACTAGTGCATATGAATCATACTTTTTGTTGCTGCTCAATAGGACAGGACAGCACTGATGTGAGCCAAGTGTTCTTGTGTTTCGTGTTCCGATATTAAATGCCAGGACAAAAATACCAACAAAGGATGTACAAAAAACTGGAGAGATTCATGGTCACCAGCAAATATACTAAGTCACTCTTTCTGGAAGAAGTAACAATACAACGTACAGCATGTATCAGAACACAGAAGAAAAGGTTATATAAGTTAGAAGATTCAAAACACAGTATTTAACTGGGTGAAAAGTTCAATAACCACCTTTTCATTTAATATTTATTCTGTATTAATATTGCTAAAATGAACAGTTAAAATTCCTTTGTGAACTTACGTGAATGCTAAATTACTTCACTGGTCATTAAGTGCTTTATTTGAGAGGAGTGCTTTATAACTGACACCACAAAAAAACTCCACACATGCAGGTTAAGCTTTACTTCTGTCTTCAGTTAAGTCAGTGAACATAAATATTAAAAAATAAGTACCTTATGAACAGCAGCACCATAGTCTTACTCTATAATTTGTGTGCATTTTGTATTTTAGAGCTATTTTTATGTTTATGATTTATTTGCATAGACTGCTTATTCTATATCACTGCAAACTGACATTGTAAGAAAATCCAAACGGCTAACTAAAATAAAATACCTTGAAATGTTGAAATGATATTTACAACAGTGACCCACAGTGCTTTTGTAAAGATGTTTACACTTTATGAAGCAGCAGCAGAACTGGCAACCATTTTCAGTAGTGATTAGACATCAGCATCCATATGCTACTCATTCCTTTCCCCCAGCTGAGCACGATGGTGGTTGTTTTCATGCTGCCTTTGACCCCTGCCCTCTGCACTTCCCATTTTTAGGCTCAGGGACATTTTTTTGCTTCTCTGAGCAAGGAGGTAGCAATCTGAGGGTGCAGCATAGGGGTAGGAGGGTGTGAGGCACCATGATGCAAAGCACAGGAGCACACAGCTGGCTATGCAGTTGAAGTTAGCTATTGGGGAAAGACTGGGGTAGCTCACACCCTCCTCAAAACAAGCGTGACACAAGTACCCAACTGCATGAGGCAAACACAGTTTGTCTTCTGCTCCAATCATACCGTACCTTGCAAAGAACATGTTGAGGAAAAATAAGGACTAACAGGCTCTTAGCAGTTCCTAACCCATTTAGTTTTACGTACAGATTCAGAAAAATGTATCTGGCATAGTACCCAATAAATAGTTTTTGTTAGCACCTTCACTTAGATCTGCAATAAAGATACATGTTGCTTTTGTTACTCATTACAGAACAAGAGCCAGATATTCTGTGTCCTGCTGCAAGATTCACAGTAACACAAGACTTTTAATGTAATGATGCAAAGAGAAGCTGAAAAATCTTCTTTGTAAAACTATCAAAAATTCATCTACAGTCTTTTCCAGGTTCAAGTACTCACACAGAGCTCAGGGCTCTGCTCTGAATGTGCTGATTTGGCAGGTCCAAAACAAGCTCCTCTGATGGACTTTGGTTTTTTACAGTAAGATCTGTGTCATACTGTTTTCTCTCTAGAAGCTCAGATAAGAACCTAAGCAGATCTCCCATGACACATTAATTTATTCTAGAGGCTTCTGAGGTTGGATCTATATTCACTTATTTTCTGTATCAGGAAAAGCTTTCAATAATGGGGCTTCTCACTTCCTACATTTCTGGATAGAGTTTTTCTTAAAGTTTAGGTATAAGTTTCCTGCAAAAAGTACACACAAATTTGATGACATGACCATTTATGAACTCTAAACTGAATTTAGGACTCTCTCCGGGTCCAATGATATGTGATGTTGGGTAAGTAAAATTACTGCAAGGGAAACACATCTGATAACCTCTGATCCTTTATGTAAATAGTTGAGTGGTCAGTGCCCCATGTCCCATGGTCAATGTCCAAAGCTTGTCAGTGTTTAAGAGGCATTTGGACAACACCTTTAAAAATATGCTTGAACTATTACTTGTCTTTGAAGTGATCAGGCATGGGTCTCTATGATCATTGTAGAATTGTAGATCATTGTAGAATGATCAGAACTTCAATCAGAACTATTCTATTTTTTTGTAGTCTAGCAATAACCTGAAGATGAGAAATATAAAATTACTCCACAGAACCTAGATACTGGCTGGAGTAACATGCAGCTCTCCACCTGCTTGCATGCAGACTTCCCCATATAGGAGCCACAGCACAGGGTAGGGCAGAGTCACCATAAACTGGGGTCAGGATGCAATTAGCGTGCAGCCATGGCTAGTACTTTAAGGATGGTAGAAAAGGTCTCTCGTGTTCCTCTACAAGGCTAGTCAGTTGTGAAGGATAAGGCGTGTGTTGTAGTCCACATGCTGGAGGAAAGGGATGCAACCTGCTCTAATGGGGAAGGTGTCTCTGCTTACAGCAGTGGGGTTGAAAATAAATAATCCTTAAGCTCCTTCTAACTCAAATAGTTCTATGATTCTATAACTGTTTACTTATCCTCTTAAAAAAGAAATAACCAAGATGTAATTCCAGACAAAGAGTGTCTTCTCGCTTCATAATGCTTCAGTAGCAAACCTCTGCCTAAATATTAGCCCCCCTAGACAGCTCTGAAATCACCTAGAAGGCCTTTTCCTTTTCTTTATTTATTTTATATTGTCTTTTTAAAAGACAATAGGTTAAGCAAAAACTCCTAGTAAAACTGTTAATGGTAATCTGAGACATATTTAGAGAATCAGTGGCTGCATACGCAGATCAAAAAGCAGGTATACTAAAATTGCAACCCCTAACAGAAGGCTGGTGATAATAAATGATTATTATTCTCACCAGTACCTCTGTTGGTAGAGCGCATGCTGTCTACAGTCTCAAAAAAACCCCAGAGGTTTACATATAGAGAGAGAGATCTTCACAAGACTATGGGATCTGTCTTCATTTATTGGTTGGAAGAGCTATTCTAAAAGTCTGCTGTCAGAGGAAAGAACATTTAATTGAAGCAATTTGGGGTTTGCCAGAAGCTTTTAAAACATAAACACATTTATTTAACACAAACAAAGCATTCTTCAACAAGGGCTAATAGGTAAGTTACCTAGTTCTACTATTATTTCTAACCTATGATATCAAAGAAATGTTTGCTTATTTAATTATATGTGGCAATATTTGATCCAGATTCCTTCTAAACACAGCCTTGAGAATGATGAGGGTAAGTCCTATGAGGAACGGTTGAGGGAGTTGGGATTGTTTAGCCAGGAGGAGACTCGGGGGGTGACCTTACCACTCTCTAAAACTGCCTGAAAGGTGTGAGTCACCCTCTTCTCCCAGACAACTAGTGACAAGGTGAGAGGACACAGTCTCAAACTCCAGCAGGAAAGGTTCAGATTGGACAGCAGGAGGAACTTCTCCACAGAAGGGGTGATTAGACATTGGAATGGACTGCCCAGGGAGGTGGTTGAGCCGCCATCTCTGGAGGTATTAGAGAAAAGATTGAACGTAGCACTTAGTGCCATGGTCTAGTTGACATGGTGGTAATCGGTCAACGCTTGGACTCAATGATATCTGGATTCTTTTCCAACCTAACTAATTCTGTGATTCTGTGAATTTGGTGATCAGTATGACTTTTGTTTTATGATATAGAAAGCTTTAACTGCTGTTTTCTCTGTGCAAAAGGCTTCATAATTGCAGAGCACCAGAATGTTTCCTTACCTAACAGAAACAGAAAATAAAACCCTTTAGATTTTGTTGTGCTAGAGGAAAGATTGAATTTGCAACCCACAATAATCAATGTCACTTAGTAATTGCATGGTCTTTAACAAGCAGTAAAGATTTAAGGAGATTCTACTTGAAGACAGGGCTTTTCAGATGTGTATAATAAAATCACTGGGACCATGCCAGCTAATGTAAATTATCAAATAGCATTAAATAATGTCTTAGTAGTCATAATTAATCTGTTCTTTACAGACTCACCTCATCTCTAAACAAATGGGGGAAGAAACTGGGTCACTAGTGCTCTGAGCATTACTTAGATAAAAACAGACAAACAAAGAAAAATGCACTACATATGCCAAAAAGATAAGGATCCTAGAACTGTATCTACCCTAAAGCAATAGCATAGATAAGGTATTAAGTACAACTTTTAGTACACAAACATTATTGTAAAAATAAATCCAGAATATGGTTCAAGTATTTATAGAATTCAGAAGGTGAATCCTCCTGCCATGGACTTTGTTCAGGGGTACAGACTGAATCACTTTTTCAGTCACTTGAAACACAAACACAGAAACTTCCTTATCTAGCTAGAACTCATGCTCTGTGGTTCTGCCAACATGTGAAAATGAACTGCAGAGAAAATCAGTTATTCCTAAAATTACTGTTATTCCAATTGTCTTCACACAATGTTATTTAAAATACACTAGTGTTTATTCTGGAATAAGAGCATGTGCCTATGAAATTGATATGAAAAATTACTCTGTAGTGCCTGCTACATTATTTTGATATTTAGGGACTAGAACTTCCAATGAACACTAGAGAATATATAGTTTTCTGTAATAGTTTCTCGTATACAGAATAAGAATACAGAACACATTATCACATTATCTTATATTTTTAAGTAAGTGGGCTTGCAGATAATAGTCGTGCTCTGTTTTGGGTCACCGGTGGCTGGTCAGCAGTGCCCAGCAGGGGAGAGAAAGCACTGAATGGCCCCAGCCCACTGCTTCGTCTGCTGTGCCCACCCTCGTGTCCCTGCTTTGAGGAGGGCGTTGACCCTGGATGAGCCATCTTCATCTGCCACTGGAACTGCTCTGTAAGCTCCTGCCCTCCTGGGAGGGATCTGACACCATCTTGTCCCTTTGTCCTTCAAGCCATGTGGCCACCCCTGTCAGGTGTCATCTCGGGAAGGGTATTTCAGCATTTCGCCTCTGCTGACTCATATTCAACTTATCATTGACCAGGACCCCCAGCTCCCTTTCTCTGTCTCGACTTTCCAGCATCTCATTTCCCACTCTGTCCACACATCCAGGGTTGCATCATCCTGGCCCGGAGGTCTATAGTAGACTCTCACTTTATTTGTTTGCCCCTTGGTTCTAACCCAGAGGCTCTCAACTGTGCCATTGCCAACTGAGAGTTCCACATATTCTATCCCTTCTATTACATATCGTGCCACCCCTTCTCCTCTTCTGCCCTGCCTGTCCCTCCTGAAGAGCATGGAACCATCCAACAGGGCACTCCAGTCACAGGACTCATTCCACCAGGTTTCACTTATGCCAATGATGTCAAATCTCTGGGATACAGCAAAAGCTTTGAGTTCCTCTTGTGTTTTCCTCATGCTGTGTGCATTAGTGTAGAAACATTTCAGGTGTGGTACATTGTAGCCAACACCTCCTGAAGCAGATTGAGAGATCCCATTGCTCATCACCGTTAAGCCTGGTATTTTCCCTTTCCAAGCTCTGTCAATGAGCTCCAATATCTCCTGTGCTAGAGCTCTTTCTTCCCTCTGATGAAGATGTATCTCATGACATGCCAGGTGTTGAATAGATCATCTCATGATAAAAAAGCCCCATTTTTTCCAATTACACCAGCCTCAGAGCCACACATTGACCCAATGGATCTGCCTATTCCTATCAATATTATTCCTAATAGGGCAGCAATTTCTGAACCACTTTCCGTTTTATTGTGTCAAACTGAAAAAGAAACAGAAAAAGAAACTGAAAACATTTCAAATTAATTTCTAACCAAGCCTCTTGCACAAAAATTGCTTTTAGACAATAATGTATTTAACAGGTTATTAAGACAATAAGGAATTTTCAGGTTCAAAAATAACATCTTCTAGTGTTCATTCTACAGCAGTGAGGAAAGCTTGTCATATGTAATGATCATACTGTATTTTTAATTATAGTTAAACTGGTATCCAGACCACTCTATGTACCGCTAGTTGAGTGCCAAAAAATGCTGCAAGAATAGAAAATCTTCTGCGACTTCCTAAAATGTATACTATATAGTGCTGTGCACTGAAGAATTCCTCTCAAATCATAACACACATACAGCATTCAGTATGAGAAGGATAAATACCCATGGCTTTATAATTTTTTCTGCGATTGTTTTAATTACTGGATATGCTCCTGCCACTCATTGCACAAAGATTACTTTTTTACTTGATGTGACAGAATCAAAGAACTTCAGATCTACGTTCTTTAAAAAGAGCTATTTCTAAGCTGATAGCTGCCTAGCCCAGTTTACATTCCTTCTCTCAGACGACTTCAGGTCAGTTGCTGCACAACTTAGAGCTGTTAAAGTTCAGCAGACCCAAAATTATGAATATTTCTCATGTGTGTGTGGTAATTCTGCAGGCAAAAAGAAGTTGACAGAACACAGAGTTCCAAAAACCAGCTTTGCAAAGTGTATACTTAGATTACATATACAATGAAAAAAGACGGAGCGGAGCAGCTTTGTATATGGGAGCACATGTAAAAAAGCAAATACCCTGTCTGCTTAACTGATAGTTCTAAAGCAATTAAGCACATTTACTTTCAAGACAGGAACAAATGCATTTTTTCTGCAACTTCTCTTTTTTATGAACATGCAATTATCCTTATCTTTTATTGCAACACCAGCCAAACACAGAGAGTATTTGTCTTAAACACTCAAACATCTCAAACCTGTCTCCTTATAGAGTTTACTCCTGTATTTAGTTTCAACATCTTTCTTGTTCCTACATAAACAGGGATGTTTTTGCTGTGACCAAGTGTTTCAAATTATTCCAATGCTTGACTATACTAATAATAGCAACTGCTTTCCTCAGACCCCTCACACATGTTAAATTAACAAACACCAGAAGGTCAAATGTACATAAAGCAGCTTATTAATTTATTCACTGAAATGACCTCATCACCATGTTTTCGTTTTCTGTTTCTTCTTAATATGTTCATGCAGTCAAATACTATCACTGAAATATCTTCTGAACTCCAAACTTGCATTGATTACAAGCTACTTGCTTTTTGACACCATAGCAAAACTGAATTTTGTCATTTCAAAGAAAACAATTTCCTTAGCTCCTCAGTTAATCTCATCTGTGGAGGCACCTTCCAACACTGTCACTCCCTCCACCTCCCCATTATGCCACCCACCTCCTGGCCACATTTGCAAATAGCCCAAACACATGTCCACAGGCCCTTTGGCACAGTGAGGACAGAATTTCTGCCATGCATGGCCATTGTCCATGTTGTGTAAGGTCAGTTTTAATTTGTATTGTGTCTTCTACACAGATGTGACTTCATCTGCCTTATGCTTTAAGTCAGCTGAATATGAGCTAGGTCCAGATAAAAGCTGCATAGTTTGGCTAACGCTGTGTAATACGTAAGAAAATAAATCTTAGAAAGAAAGAAGAAAATACTTGAGAGACCAAGTCCCACATTAGTTTGAATACAAAGCTACTCTTAACTGCAGCTAAACAGAGCTGCCCTGAGTCCAGTTTGATGCAGAAGAAGTGTATACTTATCTCTGCCAGGAAAGGAGTTCATAGGCATATCCTTGCTTTCCAAGGCCAGACAAATAAAATGTTCCTGAGTAAGATTAGGTTCATATGCTCCATTTTTCACACTGCATGGCCACCTGGATGGAAATTTTTAGGAGACCTGCGGACTTGTTCAAGAGAACCAGGTAGAAAGCTGGGGAGGACCAGGGTGAGCTCTGTGTTGGTGGGATGGCCATGGCTTGCCCTGGCCCCCTGGTGCCTTAAATCAGTTTTTGTTCCAGTCCAAAATGGTGCATGCTGACCACATGGCCCTGGTGGAAACATTAAAGTGCAAGTGCATGTCTGGAGGAGAGTCCCAGAGAGCAGGAGCAAATAAAAGGATGGTGACACATGTGCCAATCTGGGGTGTTCCACTTCCCTGGATTTAAAAGCAGCTGAGACCACATTGGATCTTCAGGCGGTGACTACACACATTTCTCTCTCCTTTTTGGCTCTTTCTCACTCTCCTTCTTCTCCTACCTTGTTCTTCTCAAAATATACTGTACGCTGGACTAAAAATTCCAATCAATGCCTTGTTAAGTGCCTTGTTGTGTTTGGATAACTTAAAGTTTGTGAAGTGCCTTACTTTCTCGGGGTTGTTTTAAAATTTGCCAAGTACCTTATTCTACCTTAATGTTCTAAAGTTTGCAAGCAAAAGTTTGTTTTGAACCTCCTGAGAATTTTGTTGTTTCTCCAGCACACAGCCTAGAGTAAATCAAACAACCCTCCTCTAAACCTGCCAGGTGGACCAAGGCATAACAGACTTCAGGAAGAAGTATTGGGTAAAAAAAATAGGGATCTCCTAAAATTTCCCCAAATTTCAGGCTTCCATGATGGCTCCTTTGGGTCACTGGCAATGGACAAAACTGACCATTTGGTGAGGTAGCAAATTTGTGTAAAGCAGCTAATTGGTAAAGAAATGCAGAAGTTAAGGGATGCTATCTGCTTCTTCAGTTCTTCATCACTAAAAATGTTGGCAAATTAGAAGTTGTATCTAGTTTCTCTGTGTTGCTGGTATAATAAAATGTATTATCTTGTCCTACAAATTGTGCTGTGAGCAAAGTGCAGCTACAGCAGCATTACTGCATGAAACATGATATAACTTTGCATATTCCGCTGAACATGTATATCTCTGCCTTTGACTGGATGTAAGCATACAGCACGAAAACACAAAATCAGGCAAATGGATTAACAGACCTGGTGTGCAGCATACGCCAGGCTAAACCTTTCCTACACAGACCCAGATCCCTCACTGCAGATTTTCCTTTGCTTCTCTGATTTGCACACAGCCTACAACCAAACTCAGAATATTATTTGGAAGCAATGTGAATGTAATCAAAAAACCTAAGTTCTACTTTTTATTCCACAGGATTAATCATTTAAACCATTGCTTGTTGTGAAGTATGAATTTATATAATTGAAAAAGGTATTATTTTCCTATGTTTTATTGCAATTTTGAGTCTTGAGTAGAAAATGAAAACTCTAAGGTTACAAAAATTAGTATCTATGCAGAACAAATGATCCCAAAATTCTGTTCATGGTTTTTCACTTTCACAGTGTCAACCCTGTTACTTAATGCTTTGTTTGCTAGTATCTGTAGCATATTAGAGATATTGATATGACTGCTTAAGACAGAGTGTAAATTCAACATGTTTTAGAGACTAAAATACAAAGTTCCCTTTCATTGTCTCCTTAGGTAAATTACTTGTAAATAAAATCCACATGGAATAAGTATAAAAATCCCACATGAATGAAATTTAAGAAATGTCAGTCTTCTGAGTATTTGGATTGGAGTGTGGGTAAAGACTGCCTCTCAGTGGGCACATCTGTTTGTGTCAAAGTCACCTAAGTAACTGTAAATCTACCACCATTAGGTGTGTTCCAGTGAGTTTGTCACAGTCTAAATAAATAAACCTGAAGGAGGATTGTCATCAAGGATTTCCCAAGAAATTCAGCAATTCCTATTATTTACTATACTTTTGTGCACTATTACATGTATCATAACAGGATCACAGAATCACACAGAATCACAGAATCAATTAGGTTGGAAAAGAACTCTGACATCAAGTCCAACCTCTGACTGAAAACTACAATGCCAACTAGACCATGGCACTAAGTCCAGTCTTTCCTTTAGTGACTCAACCACCTCCCTGGGCAGCCCATTTCAATGTTTAATCACCCTTTCTGTGGAGAAATTCCTCCTATAGTCTGATCTGGACCTCCCCTGGTGCAGCTTGAGTCTATTTCCTCTCATCCTGTTGCTAGTTGTCCAGGAGAACACGCCAGCCGTCACCTGGCTGAAACCTGGAGTTGTAGAGAGTGATAAAGTCACCCCTGAACCTCCTTTTCTCCAGAGTAAATAACCCCAGCTCCCTCAGCTACTCCTCACAGGACTTATGCTCCAGACCCTTCATCAACTCCATTACCCTTCTCTGGACACACTCAACCACCTCAGTGTCCTTCCTAAACTGAGGGGCCCAAAACTGAACCCAGCACTTGAGGTGTGACCTCACCAGTGCCCAGTACAGGGGGACAGTCACTGCCCTGTTCCTGCTGGCCACATATTTCTTGCCCAGGCCAGGATGCCATCGGCCTTCTGGGCCACCTGGGCACAGCTTGCTCATGTTCAGCTGCTGACAACCAGGACCCCCATCGTTCTTTCTGCTGGGCCACTGTCCAGCCACTTTGTCCCCAGCCTGTAGGGGTAGCATGGGGTTGTTTTGGCCAAAGTGTAGGACGTGACACTTGGTCTTCTTGAACCGCCTACCTTTGGTCTCACTTCATCTTTTGAGCCAGTTATATGAAATGTAATTCCTGCACTTAAAATACAGAGGATTGGAGGAATGTTAACTGGAGAGTTTGCAATGCAGTATTTCTAGAAAGTCCGAATCAGAGCACAGATGGAGAGGAAAAGTCATAGGTTATGTCCTCCAGGAGAAGGAAACCTTTGAAGCCCACCTGTTTTCTTGAAGTCCAGATGTTTCTAGGCTCAAGTCCTATGATTACAAGACATTTTTGAAACAGAGTTTAGTAATGTTCTTTGTGCAGGGCTGGCAAAATCAGTTTATGAGCTGGCTGGCACCTCTGAAAGGTTAGCAAGCCACAAAACTTGGAGGACAATATAGTTTTCACATGCACTTGGTATTAGGACACTGCTGGGCACTGAAATCTCAAGCTCTATGCTCCAAAAGAAGTCAAGCAGGTTTCCATATTTTTTATTCTTCTAAAACCTTTTTTCCTCTAGTCCTGAACCGACCCTAACAAAGGAATTAAGCCAGACTGTTGAAGCATGAGTCACAGAGAAACTGACTTGAAAATGAATATTCTTTGGCTTTCCCTTTACTCTCCCTTTTCCCACCATCTTCTCTGAGTTAGTCATTGCTTTCTTTTCTTCCCAATATTCAGTCTATCAATCAAAATATTTTATTAAAGTTAGGCATAGAAGCAAGATACTTGGAAGTATAAAACCACCAGATGTAGATACAGGAAAGGG
>VWZT01013498.1:72734-86912 GCA_013397055.1 Pachycephala philippinensis
GCTACAAAGAAATAAACCAGAAGCAATTTCAAATGACTCAGAAAATTAATATTATTCATGTTTTGAGGAACCACACAAAAGACATTACCTAGCCCTTAAAAATTATGACAATATACAGAAGCAGTACAATTGCATGCAACAAGTTAATAGTTTGGAGTTGACTTTTCATGTTTAAATAACCTAGAAAAGAGTTTATTCTCAAACTGACTATCCTCTAAGACAAAAAGCTTGTTTCAATGTCAGAGAAAGTTCAAAACTGTGCTGCATCTTGGTTAAAATCCATAACAGACCTTCTTCCAAAAAAAATTAATAAATTATTAGTTGTGTGATAAGTTGAGGTTTAATTCCCAATTTGTTTTTCTGCTCTGGCACAATAATGTTGGAGGACATCTAAGTAAAAACACAGCCATGCTGCGAGTCTGCACTTGGCACCTGTGATCATCAGAGATGTGCTAGTCTTTGTATGTGGAGCTTTAAGTTACTTTTATTTGAGAATCTTTAGTGTTCTCTGTGGGAAGAACAGCTAGCTATTAGCCAAGTTAAAATATTCTCTACTTGTCTTAAAATATTTTTGCCAGATAATCAGACAACTATGCTACAAAATGTATTTGGAACATTCCGTATAGAAGCAATATTATTAGCTTTATCCAGTCAGTACATTTAAATGTTTTTCACATTTTTTGTGCCACTAAAGAGAATTAATTCACAGCCGGAGGCTGGTTTGTCAGTTTTAAGACACTGTAATAGACCTGTCATGAATGCCACCATACAGATATCTTTCATGCTCTTAATAAGAATGTTAATTTTCTTTCCTTTTGAATTTTAATGTCTTTTTATTTGCAGTTGAAGGACAGAAAAAGTTACAAAGCCCAGCTACAAAGGACTTTGGTATCATTTGCAAGCAGAGGGTGCAGGTGAAAAGATCACTAAATGCTAGGAAACAGCACTTCCCAAAGGAGTGGGCACTGAGTCTGTCAGTGGTGCTTTGGGTACAAAAGAGTACCCTAGCTGTCAGCTACAGGTAGAAATTTATTCATACACAAAAGGAATGATGAATACAGTTTATGGGTGATTGGTATAAACTCAAATGTCTGAAGTTCATAAGCTATAATATAGCTACTATATTAATAGTACGGTATGTTTAGGTATGGTGCAATGTAGTGTGGTATAGTGTAGTATGTAAGAAGAAAAGGTATGTGTTCTACTGAACCATCTTCCATTTCTCCTCACGAGGAAACTGAAATGAATGTTGCTTTAAAAAAGAAAGACCAAGTGACCAAAAAATATTCTTGCAGTAATATGCACTGAGCACAGGTATCAAATTAGGAAGTGAAATTATAATAGCAAATGCTATTATTATCAGTGCCAGACAAAAGTTCATCTCACCTGAAAATTCAGTGATGAGTGAAGTTTCTCAAATTCCGGAAAAGATCTGCATGAAAGTATGTTTGGTTTATATATGCATTGTGACTTCAAATATGGCTTTTGCCTAACATTTTAAAAAACATAACCCATAAGTCTGCTGCTCTTTGCACAGGTTGCTATAAACCATAGATTTCTTATCACCGATTTTCCCCTGACTAGTGTTTTCTACTGCAGGTAAGATATGGCCACCACTTGCTAAGGAACAGAGTAGTTTGGTGAGACAGGGAGAACAGTCTACTCAGTTTTGACGTCTTTATGTAACTTGCAAATAAGTCTTAAATATTCAACAAAACTCCATCTCATCCCTGCCCTCATCCTAGTAAATTACAATTGTTCTCTTTTTTTTTTCCTAAGAAGGAAAAAGTGGAAGAGCTCTTTCTGAATCCAACATTAACTAAACAGTCATAATTTCTATTCATTATATGCGGAGTCCATAGAGAGAAATGTTTTTCAGTGTAATCAGAAAACGATTGTCATCATTACATACCTTCTCCTGCTGGCATGTTATTTGTCTGGAGACAGGACACTATGGCTGTTTCACTCACGAACTACCTCCAGTCTTCACTACTGAAGTTGAAAATACGGTTAGATCTTAAGATACATCAATTTACGGGAGTAGTTTGTATATTGTTAATGGTTTATAATTACTGGAGTAGTTTGTATTTTCCAGCATAAGAGAAGAACAAGAGACTATTTGAAAAATTATGCTTGTGGACACAAATTAATGTTCCTTAAAAATTATTTCCTCCTCCTCCTTTTGCCCCTTTTCCCTTCTCTGGTTAGTGGGAAAACTACCAATGGAACCACTGGCACCAATTCTGCCTGCTTCTGTTCCAGTTGCTAATCAGAAGGAAAAGTCTTCTTTCCTGTGGAAAAAAGGTTGAAGCTTCTGGTCCCAGTATAATTGTTTATAGCTCCCTAAAGTATTCAACTACTAACTTCAGTCTCCATAAATGTATATGCAGAAGCAAGAGGAGATATTTTTATGTAGCCACAGCATGTTTTTAGCACTGCAAGGGCTACCATAAGTAAAACCTCTCTGGCTTTACGGTTTCAACTTCTTTCTCAAGGGAGTGATTTTTCAGGAAAATAATTCATTGCCTGAGTGGAGGTTAATGGCATTGTTAATTTATAGAAAATCATCATCAATAGTTTAAGAACTCTTTACTTACC
Organism: Pachycephala philippinensis; assembly: GCA_013397055.1. NCBI lineage: Eukaryota > Metazoa > Chordata > Aves > Passeriformes > Pachycephala > Pachycephala philippinensis. The sequence continues at coordinate 75,333 of VWZT01013498.1, forward strand.
CTGGTCAATCAGTAATAGCTAAGCCACATTATGAGACAGAACTCTATAAGTGATTAATTCCAAATCTCCAATAAACTTCTCAGTAGCACATGGAAAATTACAAAGTGTCTGCCCTGTGGTAAGAATTTAGCATCCTATCTACTGTGGAAAAACCTAGGAAAATACGTAAGTGAGAGAGTACTCTGCAGGCAGAATTTTAAACAGTTTCAAGTGAACTATTTTCAGAAACATAAAAACTCCTCTATATTAAAATTTATCTATATTAAATTTCAAAGTGGCTACTATTATTTAAGGATCCTTGTTTAATTATTAACATCTTAACGGTAAATATATAACACCAATTTAAAAACAGGCAAGAAGAATACTGCCTGTTGAATATCAACCCTGAATAAACCTCCACAGACTTGAATTCCAGCAGAGACTCTCGGAGAGTGAAACTACTTTTTAATGGAAAATTTAACAGAGAATTCGAGCTCTTGTAAATGGGAAGCTTTTGAAGTTTAAGACAGAAATGCCTCCTCAGAGTGGGATCTTTCAAAGAAAATCCTAATTGATAGAGAAATAAATTTCTGGAAAAGCAACTCAGAATGTAGCATAGATCTTAACTTTGGTTATTGTCTCAAAGACAAAGTGAGATTATAGACGTGGCAGACAAAAATTGAGATTTTTTACTAAGAATATTCTTATATTGTGATCTTTTTCACATTCAGTAAATAGACCACTGGACTGGGGCTGAAGGAACCTAGGTTTGAATCTGTCCAGGTTCTGCCCTATCCTAATGTAAAGACTCACAGAAACTAAAGTTCACTGGGCTACATCCATACTGTTTGTTATTAAACATTAAATCTGATTCTATGGAAAAAAAAATACTGGAATGTTAAACTGTGTGCTAGAAGCTTACAATTCACAGCTCTTTTGATAACATTTGGAACATCAGCCTAAAAAAATTAGCTATACTATAAAAATACTATTTTCTAGTGGTGCTTTCACTTCTGTTTTTCCTACCATAGCAATAAGAAGATATCAAGGACGTTCCATGCTGGGAGGTTTTCACTTAGCTTCTTCATAGTATTTGACTCAAGAGACACCCAGCTGGATGTAACTTTTTGTGCCAAAACATATGATCAAGTTTTGCCTAGAGTTTTGGCTACCTTTACCATAACACCATAGGCATCACTGCAAAAAGTCTATGCAATATCAAGAAAAAGATATGCATATCATGCATTTTGAATTTGCAAGATGTAATTAGAGTAGGGATTGACTGATTGATTGATTGATTGATTGATTGATTGATTGATTGATTGATTGATTATCTAGGGTCAGCAGAAGGAATGGTCACACATTATAAGGTAAGAATCTCAGAGAGAGAGCCAAGAAGTGACACATCTTGGTGGCCAGAGTGTTGTCACCATTGGTGCTCCTACCTGATGAGTTCCCCTTGCTTAGGAATTTCATCAGCCCAGAAGGCTCAGGTATGGTTGTCTTGTTTCATTGCTGCTTGGCTCTCTACAGCTCTGTAGAGTTAGGGTGCTGAGTGTTTTTTTAAAACTCATTTTTCTTTACCTGTCTGAGGAAAGTACCTTAACAAACCACAGTGTACATGATCTTTTAGTACATGATCTAAATCCAATAGATAAACATCAGAGATCTTGCCAGAAAGATACTTTCTATAGAGTTTGTCAACTCTAGATTTCCAACAATGGCTGGTTTGAATCAATAAAATAAAACATCCTACCCATTAGAAATTTTGACTAAAATTCTGGGCACAGCATTTTAATGAGAAAATGATTAACTAAATTTTTTTTTCCAGAGAGCCCTGCTTTTAACCTAGAAATGTCTTCTGGAGATAATTAAGCAGTGCTTCTGTTATTCTGCAGAATGCCTATTCCAGGGTACCGCAGTGTCTATGTGACATATCCACCACAGAAGCTGTTGTGTGCCAACAGCCATTTACATGGGTGAATCCCCTTGAGCAGGCAGGTGCTAATTATCCCACAACACAAGAAAAGCCACAGTACGCAGGAGCTCTTCCATCTAAAAATCTGTGGTACTTGACTGAGGGACCAGAAGGGATTTAAGCAAAACTCGATTTATTATCCAGTTATGCCTTTTATTATTAAGCCAAAAATGCTAACTGCTGTCTTGTGCTTGTCCCCATGTATCTATAATTCCTCTCTTTCTCTTCCAGGCTGACTCACAGAAAGACATTCTCTTCCAAAAAAACACTCACATATTGTATCTTCATCTGACTTTTAATCTCTTCTATTCCGTTGCTGTTGATCACTATTTCACTGCTTTAAATCTCTGATTTTCACTGTGATTTTCTGGTTTTATCAATCCTGACTAAATACAAAACACAAGCAAACTTTTTTCCAAGTATAGATAGAGTTTATACATAATCAAATTTCAGTTTATGGACCAGACACATCCTTCTTTCTATTTTTGTTTCATTGTTTTAACAGTGTGAACAACCAGCTGATTTCTAATCTCTTCTAAAATGATAAAAGTTCTTCAAGCATTACCACAAGTTCACTGAATAATGGTCTGATAAGATTCAAAACACAGCACTCTTTTTAATTACCCTTGTAAATTAAAAAAAAAAAAAAATCAATCCCTCCTTCTCTGTTTGTTTGTGTGAATAAAGCAGGAAAGTACAATTTCCTTCTTATTTATTCTTGCCATTTATATTCTTATCTTCATATTCTTTTTGGAAACATAAGCCAGGATCATACAAGGAATACAGATAAGGTAGCATCTGCCAACCACACAGGAAGGACTGGTGGCATATTTTTGGAAAAGAAGTCAAAATGGAAGTCTGAGTGTGCTTAGTGAAAAAGATTTCCTACATTTCTCCTGACTTTCAACAGAAACAGTTATTTGGTATTTGAAATCTATAAAAAAACCCTTGAATGGCACTTATACAGAGCCAAGGAAAAACAACATCATGGGCATACAATGTACTTTGCCATCAATCACGATATTACCAGCTGTTTAGGAAAATACTGTTATTCTACACTGTTTCTGTTTCCCAGGAAACATAATATGACTGAACACAAAGCAGACCTCAGCTTGAACTCTGGAAAGGTACAAAGGTGACTTGCACATGCACTCAGCACATAATTGCTGAACAAGAATGTTTGGGTCTGGAGACGCTGGCACACACCTATATTTACTAATAATGTTAATAAAGCCAAGTGCACAGTTTCCAACCTCTCTGCCTGTGAATAATTACCTAAGATGCTCTTTTTAATAATTTTTGTTTGTTCTTTTGAGAACTGAAATATTCATGACTGCAGAAATTACTTCATGCCCCATTTTTACCTCTCTCTCTCTCTCTGTGGTGCTTGCAATGGTAGTATGACAAATAGGTGGGGCTCTAAGGTCTAAGGTGGGGCCTGTTTGTTTGACCCACTCTAAGATCAGCTAACTTCTTTCCTAAGGAGCAAAAGCATTACTGTTGTGCAAAAGAACAATGTCCTGTTAGGACTTTGCCTTGTTTGTGAGAATGCCAAGTAACAGGCATATATCACATTCTCAAAAGCATTACATTATAGTACCAGAGAACACATTTAGTAGTGATGGCAGCCTGAATACACTCATGTTTTGTTTGCAGATTCCTGCTTCTGTCTGCCCAAACATGGGAAAATTCTCGCTCTTCGTATTTAATCTGTAAATCTAAGACTATGGCTTAGACATATTAAGTTTCATCAAAAGCACCAGGGACAGAATGGAAAGAACAACTTAGAAATGTTTGACAACAAAATAATGCTACTAAAGGGATTGAAAGAATACGTTTAGTCTACAGCAGAGCCTGCATTTGCCTATTGTCCCCAAAGCCTAACACTTTGAGGCCCATAACCCAGAAATCAAACACAGCAAATTACTTTCTATGTTGTATACATAAAATTGTGCTCACAACTCCAAAACATCATCACAACTGATCTCCTTTGAGGTGAAGAAGTGCACCTTCATGAAAAGGCTTTTCTCATTAGTGAAAAACAAGCTGAAACATACTGCTGTTAACAGTTGAGTACTTCTGTTTATCACAGCCACCAATGCTATCACACTTAATCCTCAAAACTGGATTTAATTTACTATTTATGATTGGAGAAAAAAGAGTGCTCACGATTAAAATCCCCACTTCTGGAAAATTCCACATGCAGGAATTTTCCATTCTTGTTTGCTGAAATGAATACTTAAACTACAGCTTGCAAGAAAATAAATCTATTCAAAAATAAGTGAATCCCACCTGTGGAATATTTAATAACCTAGCAGAGGTTCAGATAGGACACAATAGTCAAAGGTACAAACATCTTTCTCTTTCTCAGTAAATAGCACTAATTCATCTAAGGTTAATATGCCAATAATGAGCTGCAAAACATTTTATGCAGAGTAGAACAGCTTAACCTCAGAGAAGAAGAGACACTTCGGCTGTACATGTCAGTTGTATGAAAACTGACATCACTGGAAAAAAATTTCCTTAAACAAATTCTTAAGCTAAATACAACTTATGCTATCATACAATAGAAATGCAGTCCAAAGGGAGCAACACTGAAATGAGCAAGTCACAACTGTGGGACTCCAATGAGCGACTCTCAGCTTTAAAGAACTCTTTCAAACTTTAACTAAGTTAGAGTTCAAACTCTTTTCTTTAAATAATTGAATAATATTTTACTTTAAACTTAAGCTAGTCGCATAATGATTCAGTTCATTTGCAGTTTTACACAACATTTTTAAAGCTACACTGCCATTGTGCAATTATAAGTATTTCAATCCAGGAAAGTCCAATCTGAAGTCAATTAGGGCCAGATTTTCACTGCTGTATTTCCCTGTGTGAGTCATCCCCTTGACTTCAGCAGCAAACCCTGCATGATGAATATACTACCAGCAAACTATGAAGAGCTTGAACTGTCCTTCACTGGTTTATTTATTTGATATGCATATGTATTTGTGTGTATTTTACTATCCTTACATTTATTAATATAATACTGTGGGGATAACGTAAATAAATGCATGGGATTGTACCTAAATGCTGGAGAAAGGACAAAAGTTGCAACAATAATGATTTTAAGCTGACACATGTTCTAAGTCTACTCTAGTTTTCACCATCAGCTATTTCTAGCCATCTTTCCCTGTTTTCTATATTCCTCTATAGAAACTGCATCTGGTTCCTATTCAGTTATCAGAATGAGAGGAAGTAGTTATATCATGCTCAATCATCTTTTTAAGCGCCCCTGCAAGAGATTAATGGATTCATCTTGATATTACTCCTTATAACTGGAGTATAACTGTGCAGAAACCCAGACTCTGTGGTAAGCCAACAGGTATTGATTTGCAGAATTAAGTGCCACATTTTCTGATACTCCCTGTACTAAAAGTGTACAAAGTCTGCTTTGAGATACTGTATAATTTGCAGGAAAAGCATGGGCACCATTCAATTTCAACATTTTCAAATAAATACATAATTACTGGTGAATAATTTATCATAAGTCAATGAAATAGAGATTTCAGGAAGCAACTTTAGCTACCATTTTCAACAAATTTCTGCTTTCCTAGACCACCAAAAAGATGCCATATTTTTCCTGGATTTTTACAGTTTTTGTTAAAAAAACCCAAACAGAAGCATGCTCTACTTCTAGTCTTCAGCAAGACTAACTAACATATCAAGAAATTATTAAAGGACAATATTTGTGTTTTTATCAAATATATTTGATAAATCTAATCAGCATATTGCTACTTAGTGTCAGAAAAATGGAGCATATCGCCTCTACTGAGCAGAGTGTATAGTCCTACACAGGTTTTTCTTCACTTTGAAAGAGAAAAGCCATCCTAAAGCTCAGCTGTTCACTCAATAAATGTGTGCAAGACAGGCAGCTTGGAAACACCATGTAGGTCAAGGAAAATTCCAGAGTGGCAGCAGAGATAAATGTATTCTGTATTCAGATAATCATGTTCATAATTAAAGCAAAGTATGCCATAAGCTGTCACTCAAGATGCTGTGCTAAAGTGGCTGAGGCAGAAGTGGTATATAACTGGTACTCACGGGATTGAAATGGACCTCACCCAAGCAGCAGTATTATAAAAATAAAATCAAAACAAAAATTGAAGAACCTCTATATGTGATTGCCTGGCACATAGCAGAAGGGAAAACAGTATGAATTCCGTCAAATCAAAGATCGGAAGTGAAGTAGATTTAGGAACTACTCTGGTTATCAGAAGTAGAAACTTTAGGCGGCTACCTGCAAATAATTTTTAGAACACTCTGCGATTGCAGTTCCAAGTATTTATATTTAATTTTTGCTAACACAGTTTGATTCAGTAACATTCTCTCTTCCTGCCAACAGCAAAAGTTCCTTTCATACATAATGAATGAAGGAAAATCTGCTCGGTTTTCATATTAGATAATTTTTTTTTTATATTCAAGCCAGCACCATAATAAAATGTTTGGTTTTGATCCATGGCATACCCATTACATGGTAAACACATGGGACTCATGCTAAATAGATTGGTAGTACAGAAAAAGGGGTGTTAGGGAAAACAGTATAAGGAAGTGGTGTGGAAAGATACCCTCTGTGGAGGCAGAACAGGAAATCTGGCTGAAAGCACTGGTTTTGGGAGAGATAGCTGTGGAACTGAAGCTAAGGAGACCAGTGTCCTGTTCACTGACTGAAACACTTCCTGGATGGCCAGGCCCAAAGCATAGTGGCAAATGGAGCTCCATCCAGTCACCACCTGAGACCAAGTGTCTTTAATGTCTTTATCAGTAATCTGGACAAGAGGATCAAATGCACCCTCAGCCAGTTTGTGAATTACACCAAGTTGCACAGGAGTGTTGATCTGCTGGAGGGCAGAGGGACCTGGACAGGCTGGGTTGATAGACCAACACCAATGGCATGAGGTTCAACAAGACCAAATGCTGGGTCCTATACTTCGGCCACAACAACCCCATGCAGAGCCACAGGCTGCGGGCAGAGTGGCTGGAAAGCTGCCCAGTAGGAAAGAACCTGGAGATGCTCGCTGACAGCATCTAAACATGAGTGAGCTGTGCCCAGGTGGCCAAGAAAGCCAGTGGCATCCTGACTTGGATCAGCAATAGTGTGGCCAGCAGAACCAGGACAGTGACTGTCCCCCTTTTACTCAGGACTGGTAAGGCCACACCTCAAATCCTGGGTTCTTCACTGAAAGAAAGACATTGAGGTGCTAGAGTCCAGAGAAGAAAAACTAAACTGTTGAAGGGATTAGAGCACAAGTCTGATGAGGAGTGGCTGAGGGAGCTGGGGGTGTTTAGTCTGGGGAAAAGGAGNGGCGGAACCATGTCACTCTCTACAGATGCCTGAAAGGAGCTTGTAAACAGGTGGGGGTTGGACTCTTCTCCCAGGTAACAAGTGACAAGATAAGAGGAAATGTCCTCAAGTTGCCAGGGGAGGTTTATATTGGATATTAGGAAAAATTTCATCACTGAAAGTGTTGTCAAGCCCTGGAACAGGCTGCACAGGGATGTGGTGGAGTCACCATCCCTGGAGGTATTTACAAGACATGTAGACATGGCACCTGTGGACATGGTTTAGTGTTGAACTTGACAGTGCTGGGTTAATGGTAGGACTTGATCTTACATGTGTTTCCCATCCTAAATAATTCTATTACTCTACACTCATTTCAATCAGAAGGAAACACTACTCCTTTTTGGTTTTTTGCTTATTTTCTCCATGGAATTTATTTTTCAATAACTTCTTTCTTTCGAAGAAAGTACATCTTTAGCAGAGAAACTTAAGTAACTGTTTTCACTTTCATAAGTTGCTTGATTTTATAGCATAATGTTATCTTATTTTTGATATTTTAGTATTAATATATCACAAAGCTATGTGATGGCCTCAAACGATTAAACAGCTACACACAGTGTACAGAATTGAATGATCTACATATCTAGGAGTTCTTCATTCTATCAAAAAATGCTACTGGTTTAGGCCACAATCTGGGGTAAAGAGAGGATTCACGATCTTTTTAGCTGAGAGAATGAAATCTTGACAGTGAATTCTAGGGAAGTTATTTTTTCTTGAAATTATTTAACACTTTCTAGAGCTTAATTACTGGTGTTTAAGCGATGAAGTTGGTTCTGATCTCATAATATAAAAAATAGCTACTGAGAGGCCTGAACACGGGTATTTCTGTGTATGAAGCAACATTTTTTTAACAGCTTTGTATTGTTCAGGAGAGGGAGTTGAGGAGACTTAACCGTATCTGATTTATGCCAAAGGGTAGACTTAATCATTTGTGTAAGAAACTATAAGTCCCACTGCAAATTAACTAAGTTTGTGCATTTAAATAGTAAAGACAAAAGCAAGTATGTGTGAAAAACAAAAAGCTTCAGAATTACCAATGTATCTCAACATCGTCTGTATTTAAGAAACCTACAGAGTCTGCTATAACATTACTAATATTTTATAAACTATTGAAGCTATTATCGCATGTCATAGAGACTACTGGCAAACATTCACAAAACTAAGCTTCATTATTCTCTTTAAATGTTCATCAGAGTCAGAAAAGGTAGGCTTTTAAATGCAATTAATGCTTTGTGTTACGGGGAAGGTATAGTTAAGATGCTAGTCTGAGGTCTAGAACTTCAGCAAATGCCCGATATCACCATAACTACCATGCATGATCTTAAGTAGACAATGTAACATTAAAATCTAAGAACCAGATTCCAGCCCTAAGATGTAGCTGCCTGGATCTTGTGCTGGGTCCCTACTTTTAAATAGGTGTCTGATCCCTCTGTCGGGGAGATGGCTCCAACCAGACATGCCACAAATGGTTCTCCAAGGTGGACAATCAAGAGACAAGAACATCCTTTGGTGCATACCAGCCCACGGCATGGGTCGTGGTCCCATCACTGCCACAGTCTCCCATGAATGTACTTCACAGCCCCCAGCATTCTGAGCACAGACTGCACATAGCACATACTCTATCAACATGAAACATGGAAGGGAGAAATCTCTGTGAGAACTCATCTCTTATAAGAAGTTATGCTTGTAGTTCAGAGTTGTAGGAAGGTGTTGATATTATCAGATATTATTATGTCCATGGGACCTGATAAGATTCATCTGTGTATCCTGAGAGAGTTAGTAGACTAAATTGCTAAGCCACTACCCATCACTTTTTTAAAATTGTGGTAACCAGGGGAAGCTCCCAATGATTGGTAAAAGGGAAATCTAACCCTCATTTTTAAAAAGGGGCAAGTGCAAGAACTGGGGAAGTACAGACCAGTCAATTCTCATGAAAACTATGCTAAGGCACATGGAAAGCGGTGGTTGGTAACAGCCATCATGGCTTTACAAAGGTCAATATTGGTGACCTTCTATGATGGGCTACAGTACTGATGGATGGCGCAGAGCAACTGACATGGTCTACCCAGACTTATGCAAAGCGTTTGACACTGTTCCACATGATATCCCTGTCTCTACATTGAAGAGACAGGGATTTGGTGGATGGACCACTGGGTGGATGAAGAACTGTCTAGATGGCCTCACGGAGAGTTGCGGTCAATGACTCATTGTCCACATGGAGACCAGCGACCAGCAGTGCTCCTAAGAGGTCAGTATTGGGGTTGGTACCAGGGCTGATACTGTTCATAATTTTTGTTGGTGACAGGGACAGTGATACCATCCAGAGGGACCTTGACATGCTTGAGATGTGGGCCCATGCAAATCTCATGGAGTTCAACAAAACAAAGTGCAAGGTCCTACGCCTGGCTCAGGGCAATCCCAAACACACCCACAGGCTGGGCAGAGAGTGACTGAGAGCAGCCCTGAGGAGAAAGACTTGGTGATGATGGTTGATGAAAAACTCAGCATGAGCCGACAGCGTGCGCTCGCAGCCCAGCGAGCCAAACGTGTTCTGGGCTGCACCCAAAGGAGCGTGGCCAGCAGGGCGAAGGAGGTGCTTCTGCCCCCCTGCTCTGCTCTTGTGGGGCCCCATCTGGAGTGCGGTGTACAGTTCTGGTGTCCCAACAGAAGGAGGATGTGGAACTGTTGGAGCAAGGCCAGAGGAGGGCCAAGAAACTGATAAGAGGACTGGAGCATCTTCGCTAAGAAGACAGGTTAAGAAGGCTGGGGCTGTTCAGCCTGGAGAAGAGAAGGTTGTGTAGAGACCTCCTAGCAGCCTGCCAGTAACTGAAGGGGGCCTACTGGAAAGCTGGAGAGGGACTCTTTATCAGGAACTGTAGTGATAGGACAAGGAGTAATGGGTACAAACTGAAAGAGGGGAAATTTAGATTACACATATTAGGAAGAAATTTTTCACTGTGAGGGTTGTGAGATACTGTTGCCCAGAGAGGTTATGGATGCCCCAAATCTGGAAGTGTTCAAGGCCAGTTTGTATAAGGCCTTGAGTAAACTGATCTAGAGGGAGGTGTCCCTGCCCATGGCAGCAGGGATTGGTACTAGATTATCTTTAAGGTCCCTTCCAACCCCTAGCTCTCTAGGATTCCATGATTTTATACAATGTATTCAGGAATTGATTAGGGTTCACAGACGGACAATTTCTTCTGTACTTGGAAGAAGACTTATTTCTTAAAAACCCACAAATTTTCAGATGGTAGCAATGGCCTCCTTTTCTATAACCAGTCAGTGGTTGCAAGAGCCAATTAGGAAGTGGAAAGGTTTGTGTTCCATGCCCTCCTCAACCTGTGGGTTGGTGTGAAGGGCAGACACACATCGCTGTATTCCAATTACTCTTTAACATAAGGCTTTCATGGAGTCTTTTGAGCAAAAATCAGAACTGGGATCTCCCCTCTTCTAAACAGGTCCCAGTGCATTTAGCCACAATCATGCTCCCTCTTGCTCCCTCACTTTGACCTAAGGAATTCTGATATAATTTTTTCAAGCTGGGACAGCACTAAAAGGTGAAGTGGACAGAGCCTCCCACCGAGACTAGCCTGTACCCTGGTTGTCAGGTTCCAAGATTAAATGAACCGTCTTTATTCATATTGAGAACATTGCATGCCAAAACATCTCACATTAGGGTATGTAATTTATGTGGAATTGTATCTCCACATTAAAGTTTCACTCTTAGGGAATTGGCTATGTATGACTGTCAACAACATTCACAAATCCTTGCTTGGATGAATGCTGGTTATAAAAATGAACCTGCTTATTGATAGGTACATGGGGGAGAGGAAAGAAAAATCAAACAGGCGGCAGTTGCAATAGCAGCTGGGACATCAGCATCTTTACTGCTGCACATCCCTCAAAGTCATAGTTTATTTGATAAAGCCAGGGAATGCAGCACTGTTCTCAAAGTCCTTCTACAATTGTAATACCTGAAATGGAAAGGAAGATAAGTTGAAAACTGGCATGTTCTGTCTATGGCAAACACAGCTGAAATATTAGCTCGTATGGGAACAGTTTGAATAAACAGGACCCAGTATGCTAAATCCTAGTGATGTTGGCAAGTGATTACTGCTTGAGGTTCTAAGGTGGGGCAGCTTTTCTTTACAGACATTGGCACACACACACTGAACCTTATTACCTCTCATTTACAGAACCTGGCACACCTTGGGGTTGGGGGTTTTTTGGGGGTTTTGGG
>VWZT01013498.1:89277-101053 GCA_013397055.1 Pachycephala philippinensis
TGTGAATAATATTCATACAAATGAAAAATTAATCATGATAAAGACAATTTGGTAAGCGAAGGAAAGGGAATCAAACAAGTGATACAAAAGCAATCATTCAACACCTCCCACAACCAGAAAGATGCCCAGTCAGTCTCCAAGCAAGGCTAACCCCTGTTCCTCAGTTTTTATTTCTAAATGTGATGTTACATGGTACTGAATATCCCCTTGATCACCTGAGGTCAGTTGTTTCTGCTGTGTCCCTTCCTAGATCCTTTCCCACCACGAGCCTACGTGCCATGGAAGCAGTGGGAAAAAACAGAAAGCCTTGATACCACACAAGACCTTTTCAGAAACAGCAAGAACACTGGTCTGTTATCAACATTGCACTATAGAGTCTTTTATCAAGAACATTAACTTCATCTTGACCACAGCCAATACCGTATACTGAAAAGAAAACCAACACAAAGAAAAAAGCACATTGGAAGTATGACTCTTATTTCAGCTATACAAACATATACACAAAAATACACAGACTTTTATATCTCACTGTTAAAACATCTTGAGATAAGAACATCAAATATAGAGATAGATAGAGATACTCCTTTTTTTTTTCTGTCTCACTGTATATTACATTGGGAAGTAGCCCAATTTGCTATAAATGAGGCTCAACAGTTTAGAAATTATGAATTCCTGACATTGGCAATTTCATTATATGTTGTTTTATTTCTTTCCAAGCTGCTGTTACCTGTAAATATTGTCAAATTTCTCACAGAAAGATGTAATATACCTAGGAGGGGGCATTAGATCCTTCCTAAGTATCAAATTGTCCAATCTGATTTACTAAGTAATAATGTAACTTGCTAATTTTTTGTTAGCAATAGAAAAATGAATTGTGTGTAGTTCTGTAGAAAATGAGAACCAAAGGTGAAGGCTAGTGTAGAACAGGTAAAAAAAGTATGAGACTGAAGAGAAATGCACCACACTGCTAATCTGAATGTCAAAACTTGAGTCAAAGTGTATTAATGACACATGCACACTTGCTAAGGTGTTCAGCACATGGGTCCCTGACAGCCAAGGCCATTATGTTCCAGCAGTGCATACAGTAGCGTACAAATACTATCTGGTGCTTGGAAGAAAAATCACATCTTGTCTAGATGGACACAAATAAGCCTTGCATCTGGGTAGAATTAATTGGTTTGAGTTGAATGCTACACTAGCACAGCTGTCAAGTTTGCAAGCCTAAACCAGGGCTAATTAGTGGGATCTTTGAGCTCTCTGCCTTTTACTGTGTTATAAGGCAAAGCATTATAACAAATTTAAACTTCATAATAAAGGTCAAAAGTAAATACAGCTCAGAAATTAGATATGAGGACCTGCTTACAGCAAGTGCCTGGATATACCTTATCTAGAGTTCTAGGCTTAGATTACCTATTTTATCTGTCCCTACTTTTGAAGCAAGGCTTATGTGCTTATGCAGTTGAGATAAAAAAATTCTGTTAAATCACAGCCGTGTTGATCAACAGACAATGACATTATTTAAGTCACCAACATGATACATGGTTAAACAATGAGCTGAATGAGCAAAATCAGTGTGTTCAAATTTTTAAAACTTCTACATGGTTCATAATCAAAAGCAAGCAGGTTAATAAATTAACAGAAAACACAGTATTTATTATTTTATACTTAATTCTAAGTATTATGTATCAAAATATTCCTTAAATTTTACAGCTCTTCTGGTGTTTAACTTTAACTTCTTCTAAAAAAGAACTGAAAGTTGTATTACTTCTGCCAAAACTTACTCACTTATTCCCTCATGTTTTCCCACAACAAATGTGATCGTTAACAGGAAAAAAGGTTCTGAAAAAAAGAAACACTTGAATGTAGAAGATTTAGGGGAAAGATAACTGACTGATCCTCTCTCTCCAAGCTCCTCCTGTTTACTATTTTCAAATTTCCGAGTCGGATTGCTCTTCAGGTCTCAAACAACAAATTCCTACCCTACTGCTACTGCCTGCAGTATATCAATTTAAACTACACGACATTCTAACATTCACTCATCAGAGTTTATTAGGTATTCAAATCATGCCTGAACTGTGTACACCACATTTATACGCACAATTAACGCAAACCAATGAGACAATTCAAAGAAGAGGACTTGTTTACCACAAGACAAAAGCTGGGTTTGGACATGAATGGCATCCTGCTGTAATGTTGCATGGGAATGGAGAAGACAAGTTTCTCATGTTAACCACCATAGCAAAGGTATTAGTGTTAAGGTATTTGTGCATGTTAAAAGAAGTCCCACAGAATGAAAGAATGAGATTACAGTGTCCAGTAACAACTGGTGACCACAATTTAAAGAGTTTAAAAGGGCTACTGTTTAAATAAAAAGGAGGTGACAGAGTTAATTGGCTTAGCTAAGTGCAAGAAGTTTATGTTGAGATTAGTGTGGGGAATAATAGGAGTTGTGGGGAGGTTTCAGAAGGAAAAAGACTTTTTGAGAAAGCAGCAGAAATGGCATCCAGCATTCACTCAGAGGTAAGGGCTAGATACAAAGAGGCCATGGATTGTAATGATCAATGAAGGATTGAAGTGGCCTTAGATGGAGAGATTGCTGAAGGACGAAGGAAAGAAGGAATCAAACCAATACAGTATTTCAGTGTAACAAGGGTGGAAAACGGGAGGGGATGGAGAGATGGCTATAATGAGCACACGGGTGATATGAGCCATTGTTAAGCAGTAGCTGATCAAGACTGAAGAGCAGAAAACAATTAAAATTCCACTAGCTACAATTAAAATTCCACTAGCTACAGTGGAGAAAACATACTGGTCTCTCTGCTTATGAAACAAATTTTGCCTGGCAAAGGGTAGTAGTAGGGGTATTTTGGCCTCTGAATCACAGTAGGAGAATTCAGAGGAAAATGGTCTCTGGAAGGCTTACAAGAAGCTAAATCACTAGATTAACGATGGCATGCGTAATCACATGTAAGAGAAGTAGAAGATGACATTTCTTCAATATAAATCCATCTTGGAACACATCTGATATGCTTCAAAAATAGCTGGCTTTACAAAAATAATAAGCAGTCTCCTGAACAGGTGAGATTTCAGAAGAAATTGGAGTTAAAAACAGGAGGGTGGAAGAGAGGCACCATCAACAGGTTCCCACATCTGGAAATAATGTAATAAAAAAGATAAAATATCTATTTAAATAGGCATACATTCAGTCTAGCTAGTCTCTGTCTTTTGCTCTCTCTTTTCTCTGTAATTTTTCCTATATGTATGTATATCTATATATCTATGTACATCTCCACATGAATTTACATATCTATGTGTGTACACAAAGAGAGGTCAGTTTTTACTTTGGTAAAGTTTAGACACGCTTTTAAAATATGGAAAGTTTTACATACTTTGTACTTTTATACTTTATTTTTCACTGATACGGTGATCCCTGAGAAATGACAATGCACTGAACATCCCCAAAGCATCCTTAATACAAGATCCATCCAACATCAGTGTACTACAATCGGTACTTCAGTTCTGAAACATATTTCAGAACTAGATTCTCACAGTTTGAGATACTTATTCCTAAGCAGGCCTGATTGAATTAATGAGCATACTTCAAAAGTAACTTACAGTAAGTGGAAAAGTGATGTAAATTGACAATTGACTGTAGGTGTAAACACTCTCTTTGAAAACATAAAACTTTGTGAGATGAAAAGTACTTCTTGATTCAAAAAAATTATCAGAGGACAAATTTCCTAAGCTTTGGGAAAAATATTTCGGTAGTATCTTCATTACCAATTTAACTTTAGATATAATTAGAATGCTTACTACAAAAATTACAACAGAAAACAGCTTTAGATATTGTCTTTTTTTTCCCTAGAATCCTAGGATATTAAAATACCAGTTGGCCAAAGTCAAGGGAATAACAGCAATGCCAACTGTATATTGATGCTTCCTTCTCTAGCAACTACGAAGTGTAGAAGATGCATTCACAATTAAGTGCAGAAGTTCTTGGTTGCCCTGTTTCTCACATTGGGATAGTATTCTGCCACTGATCACTTGTAAAACTTAGTACTATTTAATGGGATACACTTATCAAGATAGGAAATTGCAACCTGATATTAAGACCCACAAAACAAATAAACATCACTGTGACATCACACAATAATTTCGCAGAGGACAATAGAAACTGATGAATCTTAATTGTTTCCAGTTTCATCTATCATCTGAAATCTACATAATCTTCACTTTCATCAATGACCTGAGATCCCACATTCACTGTTCAAATGAAAAAGTTCCCAAATTCATAGGGACAGGAGGAAATATAACACTGGAGGGATGGAAAAATACAAGATTACAAAGCTCCCCACAGCAATCCTTTAATGAAGGTTTTAAACTAACATGAACCCATTAAATAATGTCACATTTAATGAGTACTTAAATAATATCATTAATAATGGAGTAATTGGACCTTTTTACAAAAAGAAAATCTATTTAGCACTGTCATCATTTCCGGAAATACAAGTTACTGAATAGTGTCTTATTCTTAGTTGTTATTACCTTCTAAACATAAATAAGCCAGAAATAATGAGTGAGAGCAACTTTTACGGAAACTGCAGCCTAACCATTTAATTTCTATTCTATAAGAAAAACCCCACATTTGTCTCCCTCTGATTAGAGGGATTACTATTGTGCTTTTCTTGTCTTGGAAATGACTTCAATTTGGCCAACTGACTGAAGCAGGATGGCATTATGTGGAATTTCACAGCAATTATCAACACAAAGACAGAATCTACAATGAGCTTTTGCCACATGTAATAACTTTCACATATGACCTAAGTAGTTTATCACATATAGTTTCATATAGTTTGATATCAATGAATAAAATGCAGCATCCATCATCTAAGTCTTTAAAAAAGTCATAATATTTAGACCCCATGATGCCACTTAGATAAATACACCAATATCAAACTAACCAAAACAAATTTTTCTGTTGTTTTGTTCAGTCAAGGGATTTTTTTTTCTGTTTTCAACTATATGCATTTTTGGAAAGAAATTCAAACCAATGCTTTTGAAAGAAATTCTAAATTCTACATATTGCTACACTGTTATTTCTCAAGAAATTAAATTATGATTTAACGATAAAAAACTGGACGGCTAAAGAAAAGAAATGTATTAACTCCATTACCCAAACTAGTAACTTTCATTTAGTCTAGTAACTAACCTTTTTAAACTTTTCTTTTTACTAAAGAAGTTTCTTATATATAATTTAAGTCCTGATGTTTTATCCCATAATTTATTGCATAACATCTAAATTACTGATCCAACTGACCTTTAGGTCTCCAGATCAAAACCATATATTTCTTCTTGTAAAATTTTAGAAGCTACCTTAATTTCCCCTTAATTTCTTAATTTATACTAAAAAGAAAAAGGAAATACTTGTTATTGTTTGACAACTTTGTGACTACTGCTCATTTCTGTTTGTATGCCTTTGCACTCCAAAAGCTGACTAGGTTCTGCTTTGTTTTGATACAGGATGAAGACACCACTAAAGAGAAGGGGAGAAACTCCCTTTAGAAAAGCTAAATTCAATGTGGCAAACATAATCTTACTGTAGACAAGGAAGAGGGATAGCTTCCCTCACAAAACTATTCAAAACAGGAGTCTAACTCAACTGTTCTCACAGTGAGGATGACTTTCTCACTGCAGGAAGGGAGCCTGGGGAGGTTAGGGTCACAGAACTGAAGGCAGCTTCTGTGGAGCCCTTACAACTGGAACAGTTGCTGAAAGGTAAAGCTTCTGAGACACGCTCATGCAGCTCCATCTCTGTCCAATCAAAATACCCAGAAAAGACAGAGCAGGAAGTCTATGCTAGCACAGCTTACTGTACAATTTTGTTAGTGTAATACTTGAAGGATATCGACTAAATTTGTGTTTAATTATGGGAAAATGAATTTTGTTCTCAACTCACATTTTGTTAATTAGTAACCATGCTGACAATTTTTTGTAGTTGTGTATAAAAAAGATCTGCACAAGGAAATGTTGCCTTCATTCCCTGTGAGCATCGACAAAGAATATGAATAGAAAGGTGGCTCTATAGACTTGCAGCACATAGGTGGTATAATTTGGCTGTCACATATAAAGCTTCAGTTCTCCTGTAAACAGCTGGATTTACCAGATGTCTTTTCTGGTGTTATTCGTGATCCTATCACTAATTTCAACACAATGTATAAAGCATATGATAATTTCTTTTAACTTGTTTGCTTTTTAATTCTTTTTAATAAACAAAAGGAGTATTTTTACTGTACCACACTGCGTTGCTTTTCTTCACTTTTCTATGCAAAATAAAGAAAATATTCTGATCATAATAGACTCAAAAAAGCATGATAAATGACCTACCAAAATATCAAATATATCTTGATTTCACATGAAGTGGGATTTCATTTGTAGGAATTAACCTGACATTAAAACTCTTGATCCATTTTCTAAATCAAAGTTAAATTTGAGAGGAACAAGTGATCACATCAATAGAGGCCATGTGACAGAGAAACAGGTTAGATCATTGAATGGAGGTAGAGATTAGGCTTCTAAAGGATTCTCAGAGAGATATACAGTAGTCTTGCCATTAGTCAAACCTGCTTTGCAAGAAGAACCTCTAGCACAACGTTTCAGCATCTCAGATACACATAAACCCACATTTTTAATCTGGGCATTTTTTTAGACTGAGAGAGAAAGTCTTTTTTATTTCACTTTAATTGTTTGAAAACAGCATAGAAAATAATATTAAAAAGTTAATGTATCTGGTAACTCTAAGTTTTTGTATTCTATAAAACTTAAGTTAAAAGCACATATCTCTGAAACCAAAGTGTAGATATCACCCAGAATTATAGCTCATACAATAAAATACCTTCATTAGAACCATCAAAATCAACTAAATAAAAGTGTTTTCTAAAATTCAGCAGGCAACGATATGATCTGCAGAGCTAAAATGTAAGAATTATCTTTAATCACATCTCCAAGTGTAAGCACTACATGTAGCATTTTGAAAAATACCTGCTACTTGGAATTATTTATACTACTTAGAGCATTTAGATTATTGCTTAATTATGATCCATTTCAATTGGAAGCTTTTGATTTATAATTTGGAACAATATGAGTTATATCAATAGAAAACTCTCCAAATCCCATTTTGAATTTCAAATCCACCCAGAAACACTAGAATTGCAAGAAGCAAGCCACTTCCTAGCATATACTTGTCTGATCAGAATGAAATCTAAACTACACAGCTCTCTCTGAATTCTCTCATTTGAATGGGGAGCATTGAGCAAGGAACTGGACTACATGATCTCTAGAGGTCCTCTCATCCTAATTATTCTTTAATTCTGTTCCGTGATTTGGCTATTACCAGTTAATTTCTACCCTGATGCATACCTACTCAGCAGCTGTATTTGGGTCACTCTCTGTTCATAGTTCTCCTTAAGTCACCAAGCACTGGACCAAAAACACATGAGAGAAGAATATTTCACAGACTGATTTGTTTTTACAATAAACATCAGCAAATTCACAGAAAGAGAAGTGGTCCACCGACAAGAAACATGGAGTTACAACTTTCATGATTTTATACAGAAATACACCAATCCCCAAACCTCTAAAATAAACAAAAAATTCTTTCTTTGGATTTAGTCAGGAAAGAACCTCAGTACCTTTAGGAAAGAAGTCAACTCTGAATACAGAGGACATGTTTTTTTTTTTCTTTTTCAAATTATAAAGTAGATTCTGCAGAACCTTTCCTTATTATTAACAGACTTCTAGACTTACTGAAAAGTCAAAATTAATTTTAGAAATTCTGTATCATCTGAGAGTGTAGCAACTGCTATTAGTCTGATGGGTCATGACGAAGAGACGGCCATCATGCCATGGAGCTGACCACACAGCTGAACTCAGGCTAAAAGCAAATAACAAGAAAAATATTTGAGTCTCCAGATTTCCACCTGGTGTGCAGGGAAATCTTGCTGGGATAGGAAAGGAAAAGAAAACTTACGGTCTGAGATGAGTTTCTAATGTTCCTAATTTATCAGCGACACTTGACTTTCCTGAATGGTACTGTCTGTCACAGGATGTTACTACACAAAGCTTTGTAAATCTTAGTTAGAAAGCATTGGCCATATTAAAAATTATGTTCAACAATGTGATCTAGGAAATAACTTATTTTGGGAAATGTACCACAATTAATCCATCTATCTTGTTCCATCTTAAGAAAACCCACTTAATTAGTGAATAAATGGCAGCTCATAATTTACTAGTTTATTTTAAGCATGTTACTTGGTAGTTATCAAACAAGAACAAATTCTCATGGATTTGTTTCTTTCATTTGAAGAAAATAAGGTACAAGGCTTAGTTGAAAGTCTTGACAAGTGGGCATGAAAGAATATTAGGAAGCAGAATGACAAGCCTGAGTTTAGATAACATCCTAACTCCATTTGCTTCAGACTAAACATGCTTAAAATTAAATTGCAAGGACCCTATCCATTTATTTTATTCCACGGAACTTCAATACCATTTAAAAAACGTGCTTCTCTCCCCTTAAATAAATGCAGTAAATTAATCTGATGTTTTGAAAGCGTAATATTGGATCTTCGTTGAAAGCTACCTACTGTAGCTACAAATCCTTCAACTCTTTACCTGTATAGCAGCTCAAAATTAGGATGGTACAAACGAAGTCTTACAAAGCATTTATTTTTTATAGTTCGGTGTCCTCTCAGTGTTTGACTAAGGTATGGTATATCACATTTGCTAAGCAACAGACCTACCTAGGATTATTTGACATATTAGGATGTTGCCTTTCCCTGGTCTTAAAATCAGAGCCAAACATGGTTAAAAGGGAGAAGGGGTTTACCTCTGTATTTATTTTAGGGATCCTTAAAGGTGCACTCTCCACCTGGCTGGAATGCGTCAAGAAAACACACCAAAAATGCCCACACACGATACAGTTAAGGCTTTGCAAATTAGCATACCTATCAGAGACTCCTCAATGAGAGGCTCAAATGAGCCCCTCATTCCGAAGAGTCCCGCCCCTGGATGGGCCTGTCTTAGTTTACAGAATCTGTTCTGGAGAGGACCTTGGTGTCTGGGGTTTTCTGACCCCCAGCTGCGGGGCCTTCAGCATGTTTGCTCTCTTGGCTTAACGGAATATCAGGTCTCAGCTAAGTTATAAGAAATTATGTAGGCTAAAAGCACTAAGGGTACATAAAAGCTATATAAAAGGATATATAAGAAGGATATAAAAGAAAAAGAAAAAAATCATCATGGCATCAAGGAGAGCATCGCTGCAATTTCTTGTGGGTGATTCTTGTGCAGGATTATGAAATAAACCAAGTGAAGCTACAACACTTACATTTTCATCACTGATGGCAAGCAATGACTTCCACAGATGGAGTCATCTGTTGTGTCTATATCTCAATCAACAACCCACAATAACTTTGCATATCTTGAAACGGTAAAATGATACAAGGTTCAGTGAAAAGTTCAGGCAGGAAAGTAATCTCCTGGAGCAAATGGCAAGGGGATTCCTTATACTAAAAATTCCTCAGGTTAGTTCTTTTCTTCAAATTTTTACTTAAAATGTCTAATATATTGTATGCATCACAAATAGTGCAACACTTTAAAAACTAACAAAGCTGCAAGTGAGCAACTCATATACAACCATGAACTAAGTGGGCAATGAACTACTGAGAAATAAATACTCACATTTATTTGGTTTTATTTAAAAAAAAAAAAGTTTCTGGTTTTGTAGAGCTATATTAACTACTTAGGCAGCAACTTCAAAAAGGGAAAAACTGTTGTGTTATACAGAGCTAAATGTTAGCAGAATCCTGTAGAATATTGTAACATTTTGAAGATAACACATCAGTAATTTAGGAGTTTAGAAAAATAAAGTGCTCCTTTTTTCCTTTGATAAACAGACTTGTCTACTGGAATCTGACATTAATCAAACTCACTAATAACACCTGTTCATCTCAGCATTCCAGACAAAGAATCTTTTGAAGATGATTTATCCTGGGGTGAAGCTTTATAAGGACACTTGCCAATAAGGACACTTGTGAAAGCTGGAGGAAAGGGAGATACAAGCCTTTGGACAGAAAGGTTACATAGGAAAACTGATATGCTATGTTTCCTCCTCCAAAAGTGAATGGTCTAAATATAAAAATAAAAAAAAATAAGCCTGAAAGATCTAAAGGTTTAGCAAATGTTGTGAAAGCTACCATTGCGTGAAAGCTGCCAGCTCTGTGTGTGTGGATGAGTGTCACACACTGCAAGAGGATTTTAGAACAAAAAGCTGTGAACATCTATCTTCAGAGCTGTCTCATCACATTTTATTATTCTGCAATGTATACTTTCTGGATGTCTAAACTAGACTGAGCTTAGTAAAAGTTCATTATAAATCTGAAGGAAAATCTTCCAGGCAATAAGAGAATGAGAGTTTGGTGGGACATTCCCAGTGACTTCTGCTTCCAGCCTGAGCCAGCCAAACTCAGACACAGACTCTGTCTACAGCCGTTACTAGAATTCTAAGGAGTGACTTCTTATTTGTACTTGTGGTAAAAAGACCTGTTTTCCATTCATGCTTCCAAAGAGGAAATTAGCATAGCCTTACATTTGCTTCCTATGTCAGGAATGATCTGTTATTGCAATTAAGAGCAAGTTCACCTTTGATTTTATCTTTTTGCAGTACTGAGCATACAGGCACAGAACAAAGACTGACTAACAGTCTAAATGCTAAAGGTGTCAAAGCTAGCTTCATTTAAAACTAATTAAAAAATGCAACCAAGAACACATCAGAGAGAAACATTTCATAAAGTTAGAGTAAGATAAGCGTGACCTTTTGATCACTAATGTGAAGAATTTTATAACACAGAAGGTGACTGAAGAGTTAATGCTTTAGACTTACTATCACATGGTGAATGCCTTTTCAACCAGCTTCCTTCTTTGCTTCTATTCAATTCCTTTTCCAGTGAAATCATGTTTATACAAGGCTTTAAGAAATCAGTCTGATGTTAACAAAATATATTTTAACAATAGATAGCATTTAGTATCAAATATATCCTGAAAGCTTTTGTTCTTCAAAGGTGGGAAGCTGAGATGCCCAGACTAATAATTATCCTGACAAGATTAGTTGCTATCACATCTGGCCTCAGCTAGAAGTTAGCAATGAGCTGCAACAGATTAATGCCAAATATCAGTCTGCGTAAAGTAAAAGGCAAGATTCATGTTTTTACAAAATATAAAGATTAATACATGGATACTGCTTTAACCTGTCCCATGTCAAGGGTAGGACGCTGTATATCACTGTAAGTTAATGACTTGGCAAACGTTCAGATGAGGGTTTAGGAACACATTAACCACCCATCTACCCAAAACTCTGCTCAAAGGTGAGTGGCTGCAAGGATCTGTGACAACCGAGGAGCACAGTTAAACATGAGGGTAGATTTTGTTATAGAGCTCTGTCTTTTATCTCCCATGGAGATCTTTTGAAAATGTTCATGTAACTCTCTCCAACTGTCTGTAAGTACACTGCTGTATCTTGATCACAGATTATATTCAAGCACAATTTGCAATATTTTAAAAATACTTCAGAAGTAACAAATACAAGTAACTATGAGCCAATTTTAGTTATGAATTTACATATAGAACAGACAGGTCTGTAGATGTACTTTTCAGTTATATATTTCTCTATCTGCCTCTCATTTATGTTGTGCTGAGTCATGCACACCTATGAAAGAGGTTGGGAAGA
>VWZT01013500.1:0-28721 GCA_013397055.1 Pachycephala philippinensis
TTAAGATTTTTTTTTTCCAAAACTTCTTCCTTACCAATTCTGTTACCATGATTGGCCACAACGAGGTGAGATGCTGAGGGGAAATCCTTAACAAAAGAACTCTGAAGAAGAGAAACATCTGAGCAGCCACCAGAGAAGTCTGGCCCACACGAAGGTTCTCAGTCAGGCGTTCTGCAGCAAGCATAAAAAAAGGAAAAAAACTAAATAAAAGTAGCATTTTCCTCAATTTGTGTTGTTTTGGGAATTGGATCCAGAATAGTTTTGGGTTGGAAGGGGCATTAAAGATCATCCAGTTCCATGGGCAGGGACACCTTCCCCTGTCCCAGGCTGCTCCAAGCCCCAGTGTCCAGCCTGGCCTTGGGCACTGCCAGGGATCCAGGGGCAGCCACAGCTGCTCTGGGAATTCCATCCCAACCCCTCCCCACTCTCACAGGGGACAATTCCTTCCCAAAATCCCATCCAGCCCTGCCTCTTTCGGTTTAAGGCCATTCCCCTTGTCCTGTCACTCCATCCCTTGTGAAAGGTCCCTCTGCACCTTGTAGAAGGTGGTAAAACAAAATTCTTTACTTTATCATCAGTTTTTGGCTGAGTTCCTTGCATTGTAGGAACTAAACTGAAATTCAGACACAGCCTGCATGGGTTTATAGTGCACAAAATTTGATCGAAGTGACATTTAAGGAGAACAACAACAGGTCAGGAGTGGCTGGAAGATTGCCATGAAATAATCATGTTCCCAGTTCTATTTCCAAACCAAAGGCCTTGTTACCAAGATTCCTGTCTCTCCTTGCTGAGATCATTTATCTGTTAGAATTCAGAGATTCATATATTTTGTTCAAAATTTAAAAAAAAATGGAAGCCTGTGTTGGAAAAGAGGTGACTTTTCCTTTCTTACAGAATTTCTATCGTGGAAAGGTTTGGGATGGGAGGGACATTAAAGCTCAGCCATGTCCATGGGCAGGGACACCTTCCACTGTCCCAGGCTGCTCCAAACCCCATCCAGGCTGGCCTTGGATACTTCCAGGGATCCAGGGGCAGCCACAGCTGCTCTGGACAAAGGGATGTGGCAGGGAAAGGCAGGGATGAAGGCTCACCTTGGATCAGGGGCAGGTACAGGTGGTACTGGTCGATCTCCCCGCTGAAGACAGCGAACGCCTGTCTCTTCAGCAGCATTGCCTTCTGCTCAAAGCTGGGGTACAGCTTCAGGGCACTGCTCTGCATGTCTGCAACACAGAGCACAGTTACCCACCCCAAAAAAACTGCTGGGGTTTGGGCCTGAAAGTAATCCCTGGGTCCCGAAATGTTCTGCAAAGGAAAACTCTCTCTGGGTCACTGACGGTGAATTTGTGTCGTAACCTTTCAAGTATTCTTTTAGAAAGACTTAAAAAGAGACTGAAGCTGCTTGAGGCCAATTTAAGGTGTCCTATTCCACCCTTTCCCTCAGGATTTGTTCTTCCACACTCTCCTCAAGCCTGATTTAGAGGTCAAAGCACATGAATCCAGTGTTTGCTGCACTGCTCATAGCAGACACCTGCAGAGTTTGTGCAGAGCTTGCCAAAGCCTCCTCCTGGGAAAGGTCACACTTGGACAACTCAAAATTAGGGCAAAATGTGAATGTGGGAGCCCAACAGAAGCACCTCTGCAGCAAAACCAGTGCTTTAGACATGACCAAAATCCAGATTTCACTCAGCTTTAGCTGGGAATGGAGTTAACAAAATGGTCGATTATGCACAGTCAGCACTTTATGGATACAGCAGGGTATTAAAAAGGCACCCAAGTGGCTCAAATGCAAAGAGATTCCAAACTGAGGTAGAAATTAATCATCAGCAGCTGATACTCACTCATCAGATCCTTAAACATCGTTTTCTCGTGTGTGAGGAGATGATCAATGATGGATCTCCAGCTGCAGGAGAGAAAGAAGGAATTAGATATCCAGGGAAAGCTGTGGTGTGGGGTCACCTCAGAAATTATTTGGGTCAAACTTTTCATACAAGGAAACAGTTTCCAAACAGGATTCACGTGCAGACTCTTGTCTGGGTTAACAAATAATGAATGGAGCAGAATTAGTGGTGAGATCCATTTTTAGCATTATCCCATTCCAGAAGAAAGCACTAAATGGAATTTTCTTCCCAATTTTAGCCTTCTCCTTTAAAGCCTTTCCTCGCAAATTCAGAATCCAAGCTTGGAGTGGTACAACCCCACGTCTTACTGAGTGCACGAAGTGTCCATCTGGAAAAAAGATGGATCCATGTACAATTCCAGCACTTCTTTTTTCCAGGCTCTCTTGGTGTAGGCGTATCCACTCAGGGAGCTGAGCAGCTGAGCACCAGCACGGAAACTGGGAATGTTGTAGGCACTGGGGAAGAGAACAAAAATGATCAATATGGGCTTTTTTAAAGTTCAGGAATAGATTCCAAGTGACAGAAGGGTTGGGTTGAATGAGATTTTTAGGAAGGAGTCCTTCCCTGGGAGGGTGGGAAGAGGCTGGAATGGAATTCCCAGAGAATGCCCCTGGATCCCTGGCAGTGCCCAAGGCCAGGCTGGACACTGGGGCTTGGAGCAGCCTGGGACAGGGGAAGGTGTCCCTGCCATGGCAGGGGTGGCACTGGATGGGCTTTAAGGTCCCTTCCAACCCAAACCAGTCTGGATTCCATGCTCTGGATATCATCCATCTCTCCCCCACCTGGGCTTTTGGTGAAAAACTAGGAGGGGGATAGGGAGAGATGATTCTCTTCCTGCTTCCTGGTGGATCCTGGGATCTGCCCAAGCTCTGCTGCCCCATCCCCATTCCCTGACAGGCACAGAAAGGGGAGATTTGAGGAAAGCCCAAAATCTCAGGTGGGGGAATCTCCAGAGCTGAACAGAAACTGCTGTCACAGAGCTCCAACAACAACAGGTTCAGCTCCTGGGGAAACACAGCTCAAACACAGCTCAAACCTTGTTAGCATGGGAACAGAGAATGGAGAAACAAGGAAAAACCAAAAGGCAAAAAGCTCAGAGAGGGAAGATCCCAGGAGCAGAGGGACACTCACCTGTGGTTACGGAGGTAGGGGAACACGTAATAGAGCAAGCGGGAGATGAGGGGCACGGCCTTCTCCTTCTCATCGCTGCGATAAACCACGTCCAGCAGCGAGGCCAGCACCTGGGAAATGGGACAAAGGAAAGCTCTTCAAACCCACAGCTGCTGTCACTGCTGCTGCCAAGGAGGTAAAGTTGGCAGAGTCCACACTACCACAAATTTTGTCCGAAGTGAGAGAGTTTAATGGAAGATTGAACAACTTTTATATGTTAATAGGTGAAAGTGTGTTAAATGGCATAAAATGATTGGTCCCTCGGACACCCACCCCTTGGGGTGATTGCTCCAGCTCTGAGACATCCATTTCTGGATGTTTTTCTGGTTGAGGCCACAACAGTCCTTGAGAAGTAGGTGCGGGTGCAGAGATTTACAAAACTATAACATTGTGTTGCCCTGAGTTTTGCAGTTCTTCGGTATTTTCATTTTCCGTAAGAGTTTCTCACGCACTTTCTGTAAACATAGCCATGCTTTGCTAACCATGTTTTATTGTTTGCATTCCATTTCTCCTAGGCAGAGACGTTTAATGGATTTTTCCTTTGACCAGTGTGATTGAGAGGAGGTAATTTCTCCCTCCAATCCACGGTGGCTTCTAAGAACATATATAATAAAAGCTCGGGGTCATCTGAACCCCTTTTTTCTGCTTCTCTCTTGACAAAGTGTCTGCGTGGTTCTTTTCGTGTCCAAGTGCTACAACATTGTTTTAAATTCTTCACATGAGAAAGAGAATCTTCACAAAGTACTGCAAGGGCTGAAGAAATTCCCTTCCTGAGGCCTTTTTTTGTACCCATAAGCTGGCACTTCTGGCCAAAGGGGAGAACCTGCCGTGCTTCAGGCTGCAGGTTTGTGCAATGGAATGGCCCCCAAAAGATTGACACTCCCGTTTTATCTACCAGGAAAATCTTCCTCTGCTTAATAACCCCAATAACCCCACAGATGAGAGGGCCTCACTCACCTCTGCAAGGAGAGAAAGGGCTTGGACGCTGTAGATTGAAGGAGCAGAGGCAGAAACCATGGAAGATGGTACCACTGATGTATCTAAAAGAGGCAAAATAATAAGAGTTTTCTCCTCAGACAGGTCTAAATGTTGCTGTTGCCTAATTTGCTGCCCAAACAGAACATTTATCTGCACGTTGGTGTCACACTGAAATGTAAATTGATGCAAACCCCACATCATCAAACCCCTGGTGCCCTTCACTGCCTCCAGCAGAGGAGAGGGAGCAGCAGGAGTCAGGGAAAGGCACGTTACCATTCACATCCTCCACGTTGAATTCATCTGGTAAAATCTGAGGCTGAGCTTTCACTTCCAAGTTCCTGCTCAGCCAGCTGGTCTGTTCCAGGGATGAGCCAGCAATGGTCCCCACAGCCTCCAGGATCTTTTGGGTCACCTCCTGTAACACAACCAAAGTGGCATCAGATATTTAATTGGTATATTTAATTGGTATATTTAATTCCCAGGGCAGTGAGGAGCTGCAATGAAATCAAATCCCATCCAGCCAAAGTAAAGCAGAAGCTGTAAAATGACAACATTTTCTGTCATTGCTGGCATTTTGCTGTTAGGACTCTGAAGCAGAAGGGGAGATTGAATTTCTCTGTTGGCACATGAAAGTCCTATAACCACAACATCTCCTCATAGCCAAAACCAGCCAGGTAATCAAGGTTCAAACTGTCCTGGTGAAATCAGGCAGTACAGGAGGAGAATCCTGCTCTGCTCCACCCTTTCTTCACACAACAGCTAAGCTCAGTCATTCCCATTGCTCCAAGGATAAATAGGCCAATAATTTTCCTGGATAGCTTGGAGATTTCAATATTCACACACAGGATGTGAACTGATGACATCCCACTTGTGTTATGAGCTCAATTCTGAGAAAGATCATAATATTGCTCAGTGAAAACAGCTTTTGAAAGATTTCAAGTATTTGGGACAAAATTTTGTTTGTCTCTCATGTTGGAGTCTCCCCTGTTCACCTCAGGCCTCAGCCAAAATGTATGGATGCACATTCAGGCATTCCCAAAAGCCCAGGAATTCAGGTGCAAAGCACAGATCAGGTCATCTCCACTTTTCCTCACATGAGCAGTGCCAGGTTTAGGAACTCAAAGGTAAATATGAACCCACTGTACCTGCAAATCTTTCTGGTCCTTTTTGTTTTCCAGGGTGGGTGTCCTTGTCACAAAGTCATTCAGGGTGCTGTGGGGAGATCAGAGCACTCTGAGTTAGGAATTGCAGAGTGTAAAAACCTCTGTAAAACTCCTTCTCTCTCATGCAGTACCTGAGGAGAAGGAAGTGTCCAGGAGGAGCCAAATTCAACTGCACAGACTCTCTGAGGAGCCCTAATAAAGGCTGGAAGTTCTCCTGCAGGGCTGGGACAGGGAGTCTGCCAAAAAAAATGAAACCAAACCACATCTGAGTGAAGGCGGTGGTAAGGAAAGAACAAAAAACAACACACAGGGGGGACTTGGTGGCCTAAAAGCTTCAGGATCAGTCCTTTGGATCCTGCCCTTCCTGACTGTCACAGCCCTGGCACTCAGTGTCTGTGTGTCACCCACCAAGGGACAGCACATTTCCTGCACAGAAGTGTTCTGGGACATGAAGATCAAAGGAAAGCAGAAATTGGCTGTTCTCTCACTGGAGTCAAACAGAAAATTGTCTTTTGGCAGGGCTGAATTACCTCTGAATGAAAGCATAGCTGAACTGCAGCACTGGGATATCCACCAGAGAAGATTTCTGAAAAAGAAAAGCAAACCCACACTTATTTGCCATCAGAAGGAAAAAGAAGATCCAAGCTGCTCTTGGGCACTGCCAGGGATCCAGGGGCAGCCACAGCTGCTCTGGGCACCCTGTGCCAGGGCCTCCCCACCCTCCCAGGGAAGGATTTATTCCCAAAATCCCATCTAACCCTGCTCCCTGATAGTTTAAAACCGTTCCCCCTGTCCCATCACCATCTGCCTGATATATTCCAAAGAACCTACTTATTGTGGATCAAACCACATTTTGGATACCACAACTTATTCAGGAGCAAAAGAGAATCCCACATTTCAAAGAAAACTGTTCTAACAATGCTTCAAACTCCCTGTAACAGATCCAGGGTGGAATACATTAAGAAAATGGAATTATCTTCCTGGTTACCTCTTCCCCCTTGATTTGTGCTGGTTTCTTGACCACCTCTTTGACCAGATATAAAATGGTGTCAATTTTCAATGTATTTAGGGCACAAATTAAGTCCACAAGTATAAGCTGAGACGCACTGGCCACTGGGAAAATCTGACAAAAGGAAACAAAACGAAAGACACATCTCTCAGACCAAAACACCTTTTTGTGTGATCACCCAAATATCAAAATTAAATATGAATTACAGAGGTTAAATCAAACACACAGCCCTTGCCATATAAAGATCTTCTCCCAACAGCTTGTGAAAACAACTGGATTCTGCACCAGTGAAAGCAGGAAAGAAAAAGGCTCTGCCCAGGATAAATAATGAGTTCCAGAGAACACACAGCTCTCACTTTCTCTGCAAATTGAGCTGATTCATGGTCTTTAAAATAGAATTGTCCAATTGCAATCCAGTATTGAAGAAAAAACCCAGCTTTTACCCTCAGACTTAAAGTGCCACAGTGTGGGTTTTATTTGATTATTTATTGAGGTTTAATTGTAGTCCTGATGCTTTTTCTAAATAAGAGCATCTCAGATTTTTCAGTCATATATTTAAAACCCCAAAGAATCTACAAACAGAGTTGAGAACTGATCATATAAATGTAACATTTGCCTTTATCTAGGAAATATGAGGGTGCTTTTCTTTAGTTTCACCTTGGTTTTACTGTGACTCCTGTGAGGTTTCTTGCTATTCCACACTGCTGCAGTTGCTGCCATCAGCTGGATTCCAAGTTGTGCTGTCAAGGGATTCAGGAAGTCCAAGATTTTTGTTCTTAGTGTCTGTAAAAGGGGGGAAAAATAACTATCGATGTAAGGCAAAGCCCATCTCCTCTTTTATAAAACATTATTTCTTTGCCCAGGATGTTCAGAAAATAAACAACAACAACAGAAGAACTCAGTGTAAAATGCCTTGGTGGGGGATGAGGAGATAAAAAAATCAGCATTTTAAAAGAGCTCCTACTTTGGTTGCTTTAAAGTAGACTGAAGAGGAGCCTTTCGTTGTCCCAAAGAAGTCAGTTGGTCTTTTTTGGGAGTCTTCCCTCTTTATGACACTCCAGAGGAGGGCCATGGTGTTCATGATGCGAGGCAGCTCTTCCAGGATGGCATTCCTGGCATTTCTCAGGTTGGCAGGTTCAGCTGAACAGGATGACTGGGAAAAAAACCCCAAAAGTCAATATTAAAATACATTTATTATGCACCACAGAGCCTAAAAATTGTAGGGAACACATCAAAACATCAACTCCAAAGAAAATAAAAGAGTTTGTTAAGGACAGAGGACTGATATTTGCATCACCAAGATCATCCTGAACAATGACTTAAAAGTCACTTTGAAGGCTTCAAATAGAGAAAATGAAGCTCAGTCCTTCCACTTTGACTCAGTTCAGCTCTTTGAGTGTGCTCTGAGGACTCTCTGAGGTTATTTTCTTGTACAATTCACTGCTTCTGTTCACCTGGAAGGAAAAGGGATGTGACTCTGTTGTAGGGGATTCCCACGTACCTTTTTGGGTGGATTGGGATGATCCAGAAGGCAGAAGTGCCCAATGGTTGTCAGCCCTTCCAGAAGGGTGAGGGGGTAATCAGGAGTCACATTTTCTCTTTTAGAAGTGAAGCTTTGGAGGAGAAAAAACAAAATAAAACAAAACAAACATGTTAATAAGTCAAGAGGTATTTCCTTGATTAAAAATTCCATTCCTGTTTCTGTTCCATAGCTAAAACTGGAATGAATATCAGGAATATCAAAACAAAAGGAAAGCAGAAGTCCCAATGGTTGTCAGCCCTTCCAGAAGGGTGAGGGGGTAATCAGGAGTCACATTTTCTCTTTTAGAAGTGAAGCTTTGGAGGAGAAAAAAAAAAACCAAACAGGTTAATAAGCCAAGAGGTATTTCCTGGATTAAAAATTCCATTCCTGTTTCTGTTCCATAGCTAAGATTGGAATGAATATCAGGAATATCAGGTCAGGAATATCAAAACCAAAGGATCCATAAAACTGGGAACTTTTATTCTTGGATGGAAGGCAGAGGGGGACAGAAGTATCACAGCTGCTGCTCCTCTTTCCTCTCTTCCTCCAGCTGCTGCAACAATCCTGCTTCCAGCTCACTCCAGGGAGAGGTGCAGCAGGAATTAAGGATCAAACTCTGAGAGCCCCAGTGCTGGCCCAGGGAGTTCCTACACACTCACTGCTCTGTGGTGAGGGGAATTTTCGGGATAACAAATTTCCCCCCGATGGCCCTTACCTGGCAGATGTTTTGGCAGAAGTCTTCACAGCTTCATTTTCATACTGCTTCACGAGCTCATCCAGGTTTTTACAGATCTGCACCACAAACGGGGCCACGGTCCAGCCTAAGGACTTCCCAAAATAGGGCAGGGAACTGGTGACCAATCCCACCCAAGTGGGATGCATCCCATGGCCATACTCGGGCTGGAGACCCCTGACCACGGCAGAGACAAACAGTCCCTGGGAAGTGATGGGGTGGGGATACACGTACTGCATGGCCCCGATGGCCTGCTGGAAGTTCAGAGCCTGCTGCCACTCCTTGGAGAGGTCAGGCTGGTTCTCCTGCTCCTCAGGGCTCTGCCCAAGATGGTGCTCCAAGACAATCAACACCTGCAGCAGCTTCAGCAGCTCGATCTGCAGCGGGTGCTCGCTCCAGATCTGATCGTGGCCAAAATTGATCAGGCTCTCCTCAAAGAGCTCCTCCTCAGCGCCGTGATGGGCCCCATCAGCCACGAGCAGCTCGTAGCGTTTGTGGCTGACGTACATGGAGGCCGAGAGCGAGAGCAGGACAAACTCCTGCACTTTGCACCTGCCCAGCAAATCGCGGATGAACTCCACGTTCCTGCTCTCGGCCGCCTTGGCCGTGGTGGCCAGCTGGGCCATCATCCTGATGAGCACCTCCACGCTCTTCACCTGCACGTCCCTGTTGCCCAGGAGGTCCCTGTGGGTGACCTTGAGGCAGCAGGGGTAGTAGGAGCGCAGGAAGCTCAGGCACAGGTAGGTGAGCAGCTCGATCAGCAGCGAGTGGGGACACACCGTGGGGGACTGAGGCTGCAGCTTGCCGTAAAAGCTCTGCCCCACCAGAGCTTCCTGGTGGCGAGCCAAGAGGTTGTAGATGAGGTTCAGGTGCGCCGTGGAGCTGGTGTCCATGCTGGTGGTGGCCACGGCCTCGATGAATTCCTTGGGGTTGGTTTTGAGCACGGCCTCCAGCACGGAGAAGGCGTAGAGCACCCGCCGCGAGTCGTAGGGCTGCAAATACAGCAGCATGTGCTTGAACAGGGCCTCGGCCATCTCCTGCTTCTCCTTCTGCTGCTTCAGCAGCCTGCTCTGGGTGATTTCCTGCAGCTCCAAGTCCACCTCTTCATCGCTGGACAGAGACTCCGAGGCCTGAGTCCTCTCGGAGTCGGTCCTCACCAGGTTGGGCCCCGCGCTGCATTTGGAGCTCTCGGAGAGGGAGGCGTTGAGGGAATTCCCGTGGCTTGGGGCCTCTCTGCCATCGTTGTCCTCGTTGCTGAGCTCCTGCAGCTCCAGGGAAGGGGAGAAGGAAGAGGTGTTGTCGGTGTCGTGGCCCGTGCTGGTGTCTGCAGACTCCGTGTGCTCGCTGTTGTCCGCGTCCCCCTCTGCGTCCTGGTAGGATCCGTCATTTTCAGGCTGCTCAGCTTTTAGCTCTGCTTTCTCTGGATCATTTTCCACTTCAGCCCAAATTGCTTCTCTGTCCACAGTAGTGAACTGGCTCAAGGGAAGGTTTTCCTCGGAATTGCTCTCAGAGATGCCAGACTCTTTCAGAGGAGCCTTTTTCTTGCAAAGCCAATCACGAACATAATCTGAAAAAAAGATTTTTTTCACTTAATTTTCTACTTCACCCATAAAATCATGTCATAGTCCGGCTTGGAAGGGATCTTTAAGGGTCATTTAGTCAACACAACGTGCTTTATATTCAATAAATCATTTTTAAAAAAAGTTTATAAAGCTACTCTGCTCCAGTCCTGTATTAATTGTAATGAGTGGAGCTAAAAAAATGGGCAAGAATTATTCTTAAGGCAAGAATTATTTCTCTTTTAAAGTGGTTAAAGAGCAATTCTAACCTACTGCAAAGAGAACAGGATCAAAACATAAAGCACTTTCAGGCTGACACTCCCTAGGAGTGACAATTGGTTTTTTTATGCTTCCTGAACATTCAATGTTTGGGGAGATGAAGAGGGAAATGAGAAGGATGGCAACAGAGGGATTGATTGATGAATTAATTAATTAAAGAGCTAATGTTTTCCTTGATTAAATGCTGTGGAACAAGGAAGGAATAGATCAGCTCTGTGTTTCTGTAGCATCCCTGTGGATGCTGTAATTGTGTGACATTTATTTATCAACTGACACGAAAAAGTGATGCTGAAAGCTCAGCCTGGGAACAGGCACGGCACAGGTGACACCAACGTTCCCATAAAACTCCCAGAAACTTCTCCACTGTTTTCTAGTCTGCTCCAGGAAAAAAACTTGGATATTTGGGTCAAATCACAGAATTGTTAAAGTTGGAAAAGACCTCCAAGGGTGGAGTCCAACCATCACCCAGCACTGAGCCGTGTCCCCAAGTGCCACATCCATGGTTTTCAACACTTCCAGGGAAGGTGACACCACCACTGCCCTGGGCAGCCCCTTCCAATGTTTACAACCCTTTCCATTAAGAAATTTTTCCTAATCTCCAATCTGCCCCTCCCCTGGTGCAATTTGAGGCCGTTCCCTCTCCTCCTTTCCCTTGGGACACGGCAGCAGAGCCCGACCCCCCCGGCTGCCCCCTCCTGTCAGGGAGTTGTGCAGAGCCACAAGGGCCCCCCTGAGCCTCCTTTGCTCCAGGCTGAGCCCCTTTCCCCGCTCCCTCAGGAATTCTCCAGCCCCTTCCCAGCTCCGTTCCCTGCCCTGGACACGCTCCAGCCCCTCCAGGGCTCTCCTGCAGGACCCAGAACTGGGCACAGCCCTCGAGGGGCCTCTCAGTGCCCAGCACAGAGGGACAATCCCTGCCCTGCTCCTGCTGGACACACAATTCCTCATCCAGGCCCGGTGCCAGTGGCCTCTTGCCCCCCTGGGCACCCCTGGGCTCGTGTCCAGCTGCTGGCACCAGCACCCCCAGGGCCTTTCCCAGCTCTCCAGCCCCTCTGCCCAGCCTGGAGCTCCACGGGGTTGGTGTGACCAAGGGCAGGACCCTCACACCATTGGCCTCAGACTGTAAATGGTGCAAGTGTCTCACATCCATTCCACTTCCAGCAATCCCAAACCTTAAATTTTGGAACCTTCAGTTCCAAATATTTTGCTTTCACGTCGTAGCTCTGGGATACCTCTGCCACAAAGGTTCAGCTCTGCTCTTGAATCAAAGCAGATCTTTGGACACAGATATCTGAATTTTCAGAGGTCAGCAGGATGAGGAGGGGGTTTGTTTTTGTGTGCCTAAAACAGCGAGATATTCCTCACACAGATCCTGGATTCCTTTTGGCTTCAGGCCAAGTTTTGCTCTGGAAGAGATCCTGAAAACAGTGAACAGTTTGGATCACCAAGGAATGAAATACGAAGTGTGGGACAAGATCCCAGAGCAAAGCAGGGAGCAATCCTAAACACCAGGGAGGTGCAGCTACCAGAATAGGAATGGTCCTTCAATTTAGAATGATTTAGTCCTGAACTCTGCATCACTACAGAGACTGGATGAGCAGGAATCCACGGATCTGATGCAGGGGAACAACTGTGCCTTTCAGCAGGAGCTGTGTGAGCATTCCCAGTGTAATATATGTTGCAAAGTAATTCGTGCTAAAAATTAAGATTACAGAATTTTTACTAAAGCAGAGAGAAAATACAAATACCACGAAGGTGTAGCCGCCGAAAATATGCATTTCAAAAGGACTTTCATCTAAGTGGACCCCAGCGAGGTGCATTCTGTGTGCATACCAAAGAAGGGTATTCCAGAGGATTTTTCCATCTGGCTCCAGCGATATGCATTCAATATGCATCTATAATAAAATAATATGCGTCGCCAAGAAAAAATCTTATTTCAGCTGCTAAAGATGTACATCTATTGATTCCAGGAACTGTCGCCAGATGTAAGAGCTAGACTAGAAAAACTACATTATGTTGGGGAAGATGAAATAGGAAAGACTTATAAATATGATCACATAGCAAAAGATGCTGACAATATGGAAACTACAAGCGAGATTGAAATGAAGACAAGCTTTGAGATCCCAAACTCCAGTTACTGAACAACTGGAAAACAATGGTATGGCCACTGAAGGTAATCCCCCTTTGATGAAACAAAGCCCTCTGCTTGCAGACACGTCCANATGTTCTGGATTGGTTAATAGAAATTAGAATATTCAACACAGAAGATGATTTATTGTATTGTAATCGGCAACCACGGCATTATTCTATGCTGCATCCTATTCTATTCTGCTCTGCCTCTTCCACCCCTCTTCTACTCTCCCCTTCTTTTGCTCTGACCTGCTTCGGGCTGCATCTAGCAGCTCCAAGCAGGTCCCTCATACCCACGCCCTTTCACAATAAACCCCATGCTCTAACACCGTCTCCAGAGATCTCTCGTCTCCGTCCCGACCGTCTCATATAGGCTTCCCACAGATGCCGCGAAACCTACAACATTACTATGCTAAAAAGATAAGATTAACAAAGCTCAAAAAAAGTATAAAAAGAAACCTCACAGAGACAGCTTTCGTGAATTAGAGGGGTTCGAAACGGTAGCGTTCGAACTCGGTGCACCCAGTGCTCGGCGCTGCTTTTGCTTGCGACTTTATCAAATTTTTTACTTTGATTATTTAATAAATTCTTGTTATTCATAAAATGGGCCGATTGGTTCATAACACCAGAGTGGTACCTGGGGAGTTCCTGTGCTTGATGTAGCTGATGGAGGTGTGCTGCGTGCGGGGGTGCAGCAGCAGCAGCAGGATGGGCTCCAGGATCCGCGCCACGTCGCTGAGGGACAGCGCCCGGATGAGCCAGCCCTGGGCCGCCGCCCCGATGGCCCCGTCCGAGCAGTTCAGGCTGTCCAGCACCACAAACAGGGACCTGGGGGAGAAACCAGCACCAAGGACAGCTGAAATCCCCGGAAAAAGCAGTAAAATCCTGGCAGGGAACACACCCAGAGCGTGTTCAAGGAAGCGCCGGCCCATGGCTCAGGTCTGCTCCCAACGGCTTTGGCCGAGCACTTTTTCCTGGGCTGAGGTCAGGAATTTGCCACACAAATCCTCCCAGGATTTTGGATTCTTTTCCAACTTTAACAATTCTGTGATTTGACCCAAATATCCAAGTTTTTTTCCTGGAGCAGACTAGAAAACAGTGGAGAAGTTTCTGGGAGTTTTATGGGAAAGTTGCTGTCACCAGTTGCTGCAAGAGCAGCAGATTTTAAAGTTCCTTCCCATATTTCTTTGCTTTTATCCCATAGGAAGTAAAACTAAACGAAGATATTTATTTTCACAAGGAGCTGGCGCTATTTTCTTTGGAAAGCAAATTTAATTCACTGCAAGATAAAAAAGAGCTGCTCTCCAAAAAAGCTACTCCTCATTTAGGAAGCTCTTTCTATTTTTACAGCAACTTCCTTCACCCTAAAAACCACAGCATGCACAGGGGGCCCTGCAAAGATAAACTCCAAGGAAGTGGAAGATCTTCCTTTTGCTCATTTTTTACTCTCCCTACAGAGAACTCCTCCCCCCCTCAGAAAAGAGAATAAAGCACAATATAATTCAATATAAAAATGCAAATGGAAGTGGAAATACCTATCAAAGGAGCGATTGTGGGAAGTCACTCTGCTGCCTTGGATCTCTCTGGTCAGGTGCCACATGACAGAGAATCTGAACAGAGCTTCCAGCCTCGTCCCCTTGGCAAGGAAACAAGGGAGATTTAGGGAGGTTTCCAAGTGGAAAGGTTTTAAAAGGTTTCCAAACTTTTATATTTCATAATTGCAAAGGGAGGAAAACAATAGCAAAGATTGGCTGGTTAAAGTTTTATTGTGCAAAATGTACTGTCGGTTGTTAAAGAACTGCTCTGTCATTAAATTAGGGAAGGAAAATGAAAGGAAATTAATTCATAACTGGCTCACTTAAAATACATCTTATTGTGAAACCAAATACTATAAAATCAAGTTAAAATCAAGTGATTTTGCAGATGGTGGTGGAGCTGGGGCAGTGGGAAATACAGACAAAAGCTGCAAGTTTTCAGACACTACAGGATTTGGGCTTCAACTAAAAATTAAACATCCAGCTGATGCCTTAGGTTTTAACTTTCGTATTTTTCAAATCCTATATTGCCTAATGTGTAACTGAAGTTTCTTGTAGCCTGGGAGCTGCTGCTCTCTCATGCTGAGACAGACAGAACAAAGCCTCTCCAGGCTGCTCTCCAAGGACACCCAGCCCGGCCTAGGCCCAAAATGTGGAACCCAGCATCTTGAGAAGGGGGGCAAGCTGAGGGCAAATTCCATCATTAGCTAAAGTTTAATTGGTGAAATTGGGTTGAGATGCAAATGGAGCAAAGCTATAAAAGTGTGAAGAACTCGTGACTCGGGGTCCATCTTGGGTGCAGCCTTTGGCCTGCCCAGGGTGTGCCTCTGAAGGCCTTTCCAATAAATATCCACCTTTATTCCCTTCCTCCTGTCTGGTCTCTGGTTTTAGGTGGCCACCTCAGGCATCACAGCTAATATCTACTGATAGATTTTGTATCCAGGGATTAAGACCAGCACTAATCCCATGCTGAACAAATCCCAGGGGATTGTAAAAGCATGGACAGAGCCTGTCAGACACAGCAACCACGGGAGTCAAGACACGGAGAAGGGAACAGGAGGAAATTTGGGAAGCACTGGAACAATTCCACAGTGCTGGAGGAGCCTCAGTGCATCCAGGACTCACTTTATCCCGATCCAGAAGGGCCTGGCAGATGATGTCTTCACAGATATTTGCTGATGGAGCCAGGCAGTGCAGTCTGTAGAACAATTCCACACAGGCAATGTGGTGCTCCCGAGTCTCCTTGTTCAGCTGATTCCAGAGCACACAGGCAACTCTCTAGGGAAAAAGAACAATATTTATATTAATCGTTAACAATAATTATGTTAATAATAAGAGCCATTTCTTTCCTGACTTCCTGTTACCAAAAGGCATTTCCAAATTGCCTCAGAATCCTAGGATTCTATGAATTAGAGGGTCAGTGTAGCTGGGCAGTTAAAAAGGAAAAGAAAATGGACACCTGGTAGAAATCTGTTTTCTCTGAGACCATCTTCAGAACTGCAGGAGCAATGGGAGGAAGGGTGACCATCTGCAGCTTCCCAAGGAAAGGGTTGTGGCCAGACACTTTGTACCTCTTCATCCTGTCCTCAATCACCAGTGCCAGGGACTGGGAATGGTTGATGACCTCCAGGAGGGTGAAGATGGACACGTTCTGCACGTAGCAGTCGTTGACACAGCAGCAGATGGTCATCAGGGACTTCAGCCACAGAGGGAAGCTGGGATCGCCTCCTGCTCAGAAGGAAAGGGACAAAAAGGGTTGGAAACAACCTCATGGTTGTGGTCATACTCCAAAAAATCCTTTCATCAAGGTCACAGGACCAAAATGACTGCCCAGATCCCAGTGTCGTGCTGATATCATCAATAGCTCACGGAATCACAGAAGGTTTGGGTTGGAGGGGACCTTAAAGGTGGCAGGGACAGCTTCCACTGTCCCAGGCTGCTCCAAGCCCCCTCCAGCCCAGCCTGGAACACTCTCAGGGATGAGGCAGCCACAACCTCTCCATTATTGAGTTTCTTCTCCCCAGATGGGGGAGGAATTCTGAGTCCTTGCCAGAATTTCAGAAAACAGATGGGACTTCTTCAGGCTCTGCTGTTCTAAGTATTATTTATTAAAGTTTATCTTGAGAAAAAGAGTCACTAGCATGACCCAGAGACAGCACAGGGCAGAGAATGCAGAAGAAAGCCTGAAAAACAACAACCATCCTCCATTTTGGAGTTTTCTAACTTTATCTATCTTACTATGTTAACAAACCTAAAACCTTTAAATTTTCACCTTGTGATAATTCTACATAATATCCCATCACCTAATTTATACTAATTTTGACTCTACTGTTTCCCAAAGGGTAGGCAATTTTCTCCATGGCCGAAGGTCAAAGACAGCATTGTCCAGGGGGGTTGAACCCTTCAAAACAGGCAGAGGAATATTCTCTGCACTTTGGACTCCAACACTCCATGTTTTCCCTACTTCTCCCAGCAGAAAGCTCTCGCAGGACCCCAATACCTGCAGGATTTCTGCTTTCCCATTTATTTTATTCCCAAGCATTATTTACAGCTGCTGTTTTCCAGCTGCCATCATCACAAACAGCTCCAGAGGGCTCCTGATCCATGGATGCTCTTCTAGTAGCATTAAGGCCCCTCATTTCAGCATTTATACATTTATAAATTCTGAATTCTTTATAACTGAAGTGGCTGACATCAATCCAAGCCATCCTTTCCTGAGGGAACAGTGGAAGTATTCCATGTCCATACCATGCTCACCCATGGAGATGATGGGAATATCATCAGACAGCAGGAATATGGAGTGAGGTGAGGAGCAGAACCCAATTTTCCAGTTTGCCACCTCTCCATTCCCTCCAAACCTCTTTGTGAGGTAACTTTCAGGCCAATAACAGCTCCTGCTAAAGCTAAGAAACGAACTGGAATTCCAAGAGCAAGGAGGTCCTCCAGTTATACAAAATTATTCTTATTTGTTAGACTGAACTCCTTTGAATCCTGAAGGTTTGGGAAAAGAGATGATTTTGCCTATGTTATGGTTCAGAGCTCCAGTTTTCCACCTACACCTATCTTCCTCTAAAACATACTTTTTTCTTGTGGGGGACATAACCCATGGACAACAGGGGATGGATATCCTGAAAATCCTGAACCATGCAAGGCTGTACAGATCAGGAGGTCTTTTTATCCCTTCAGCTCCACATTTTCTAGTGGAAGTTTTCCCAAAAAATGTGAATTTAAAAAGCTTGGGAGAACTCAGCTGCCAGACACACCCCAGATGCTGGGGTGGGTGAGTCTTTAATTCACTATTTGCTTTCAGCCCTGTCAAAGGGTTTTTACAGGCTCTGGCCTTGCAAATAGCCAAGCTCTCACTGTTTGCATCCTAAAAATGCTCACATTTCCCAGGAAAGGAAGTTTTTCTTACCAGGCCCCTGAAACAGAGAGAGGTACAACTGCTCCATCTCCTCCTCTGACAGGTAAACTGGGAATGTGGTGCAATCCAGCAGCAGGTGACAAGCTGCAGAGAAAGCTTCCTTGCAGTCACCTCTCAGGGGTCCCAACACCAGTTCCAAGTCCCACTCTTCCTCCTCCTTTTCCTTTTTGAGACCAGAGCTGTGCTCAGGGAGGAGAGGACTGGAATTCTTGCTCCTGAAGGGTGAGCCCCGGGCTGAGAACAGCTCTGAGAGCATTTGTTTCACCTGAGGCACTGTGATTTGTTTGGCATCCCAGGGACTCTTTTTCTTGTTGCCACTCTCAGGTAACCTGTAGCCATTCTCCTTTTTCTCCTTCCCACTCAGATTTATTGCTGCAATCCCTTCACTACTCATTTCTTGGAGCTGCACCCCAAAAATGTATTTGCTGGAAAACTTGGCAACCAGCTCCTGGATGCAATACAGAGTTTTCTGGATGCTCCCTCCTTTTTTCCAGACATCATCCCTCTCCAGGGTCACCGTGGGCACCCCGAGGTGCTGGGAGAGCTCTGGGGAGGAGGCACTCAGCCCAATGCCACTGTCCTCTGACTTGAGGGGAGGGAAGGCAGCCTCATCCTCCTCCTGCAGCACAGATTTGGTCTCCAGGGTGATATCCACATCTTCCTTTGGCACTGGGCTCTGGAACAGCAAGATGGATGTGGTTAATGTGGCACTGCCAACAGAGATTTACACTGGAGAACAGCAATGACAGAAAAAGGAAGAGATTTAAACTGGAGAACAGCAGTGACAGAAAAAGGAAGAGATTTAAACTGGAGAACAGCAATGACAGAAGGAAGAGATTTACATTGGAGAACAGCAGTGACAGAAAAAGGAAGAGATTTACATTGGAGAACAGCAATGACAGAAAAAGGAAGAGATTTAAACTGGAGAACAGCAGTGACAGAAAAAGGAAGAGATTTAAACTGGAGAACAGCAATGACAGAAAAAGGAAAAGATTTACACATTGGAGAACAGCAATGACAGAAGAAGGAAGAGATTTAAACTGGAGAACAGCAATGACAGAAAAAGGAAAACTTCCTGTTTGTGATTTCCAGATTGTGTTTACAGCTCCATTCACTTCCCTTTAAAACCCAACAAATGTCTGTATAAACCTCACACACTGACTCACCAAACAGAAACTTAGCAGAGGGATGTGTTCCCTTAAAAGCCATTTCCCCCCAGAGCAGTGTTCCATCTGTTGCATTATTTCTGCTCAAATGCAGGTATTTGTTCTGCTGGCAGGCTGTGCTTGTGGGGTTGCTTTATCCCAGTTATTCCTCATTCCCTAGCATGGTCCTTTGCACACCAACAATGCCTCATTGTGTTCCACAGAAATATTAATTGAAAGCCCTGCAGACCCAACCAGCTGTGAAGCTGGGCTGCATTTGGCAACTCCAGCTTTTAGCTACTGCATTCTGTTTCCAAAACCATTTAGATCCCATCCTTCTCAGGGGCAGAATTATAACCCCAGTTTGAGACAGGACTGAAGTCCTTCAGTGCCACAAATAATTCAAACAGGCCACAGCTGAACACCCAGTGAGAGTAACCAGGCAGCAGGGTGCTCTGGAGGAGCCAAAGAAGGGGAGTTCCAAAAAATCTTTATTGCTGCAGTTACAAATTTCATAGAATTATAGGTTTGGGTTGGAAGGGATCTTCAAAATAATCCAGTTCCCCCCCCTGC
Organism: Pachycephala philippinensis; assembly: GCA_013397055.1. NCBI lineage: Eukaryota > Metazoa > Chordata > Aves > Passeriformes > Pachycephala > Pachycephala philippinensis. The sequence continues at coordinate 19,116 of VWZT01013500.1, forward strand.
CACGGGCAGGGACACCTTCCACTGTCCCAGGGTGCTCCAAACCCTGTCCAAACTGGCTTTGGACACTTCCAGGGATGAAGCAGCCACAGCTTCTCTGAGAATTCCATCCCAGCCACTCCCCACCCTCACAGGGAGGAATTCCTTCCCAAATCCCATCTATCCCTGCTCTCTTTGAGTTTGAAACCATTCCCCCTTGTCCTGTCACTCCATCCCTTGGAAATTGTCTCTCTCCATCTTTCCTGTGGCTCCCTTCAGGTGCAGCTCTCATCTAGGCTGAAGGAGAATTAGCATTTTAAATCATGTCCCAAAATTATTTAAACCAACAGTTTTAAAGGGTTTCAACCATCTCTGAGGGGTTGAAAATCACTTACCCCATTCCCACTCCCCGTCTCGATGTCCAGGTAGGAAGGGGGCATTTGCACCTTGCTGAGCACCTTAAAACAGGTCTTTAAGGCATGGGTGAGTTCTGGCAATCCCAACACTTCCATGTTTTCCAGGAGAGACTGCACCATGTAACTGAGCATCTGGGGAAGGTACTGAGTCTGCACTTCGGAGTAGAGCTCCTGGAATAAATAGGGAATATTTAAAGGAGTTATCACACTGATGCCTTATATTTTAGCTTTTATATTTTCCAAGTTGTGCATTCCCAGTGTGTAACTCTGCAGTGTCCTGCAGCCTGGGAGCTGCTGCTCTCTCATGCTGAGACAGACAGAACAAAGCCTCTCCAGGCTGCTCTCCAAGGACACCCAGCCCGGCCTAGGCCCAAAATGTGTAACCCAGCATCTTGAGAAGGGGGGCAAGCTGAGGGCAAATTCCATCATTAGCTAAAGTTTAATTGGTGACATTGGGTTGAGATGCAAATGGCCCAAAGCTATAAAAGTGTGAAGAACTCGTGACTCGGGGTCCATCTTGGGTGCAGCCTTTGGCCTGCCCAGGGTGTGCCTCTGAAGGCCTTTCCAATAAATATCCACCTTTATTCCCTTCCTCCTGTCCAGTCTCTGTTTCTAGGCTGGCCTCTTTAGGCATCAACATCTCACCCATCACTGATCAGGGACTGATGAACCAGGCTGCCTTACCAAAGGAATCACATCCAGCAGGAACACCAGCAGGGTGCAGAGCTCTGAGATGGTAGGAGGAGTGCTCACACTTTCCAGAGGATACCTCATCTCCGTGGATTTGTTTCTGGAGTGAAAGATATATTCTTATATAATTTTTTTTCACAGCATAATTCTGGTTAAAACCAAAAAGCTTCATTAAAATCAGCTGAACAGCTTTGAGGCAAAGGGTTTCTAACACAGCAGGAGAAAATATTCTGTCAAAACAACCTAAACTCTGTGGGATGGTGAAGAGCTGCTAATGTTCAGATCAAATCTCACTGGTTGAAGCAGAATCTTCTTTCTTAGAGTTAGAAAATTATTAAAAGAGAGATATCATAGAATCAGAGTGTTGGAAGGGGCCTTAAAGACCATTTAGTATCTTTCTTTTTCTTCTCTAAAGGCCTTTCCACCTCCCCTCTCAACCCTTTTTCCTTCTTCTGTTGATTTGAAAGGAATTTCTTTTGTTCCCAGGTTGAAATTTCCATCGAATCGTTTACCTGCTTGCATTCCTGAGTTATTTTTGGACACAACTTACAGATCTGGCTGGTTCTACCATGTCCCTTAAAAGCTTCAGGAAATATTATTATCCTTAACAGACAGCTCTGAAGTGGCATTTTTGAGAGCACAACATAAACACCTGAAACAATCTTCAAAGCATTTGGTCAGGTAATCCCAGAGGAAATCAGTGCTTAAGGATGTGATCAACAAATTCACTGTTTTGACAATTTCTGAAGCATTTTTGTTCTCTTTGATTGCACTGGAAGGGAAAGAAAAGGAAAAGGAAAGCAGATGTCAGTGAGGATTCACATCCCATGAGCTGATGCACTCTAAAATCTCTTTTCCCCTTTCTCTACAAGCTAAAAATTTGATTATTTTAAATCAAAGACTAAATCATTGTGGAACAGCTGGAGTTGGGACATCTTTCAGATGATGGAAATCACAAGGCTGAGCTCTGTCAGCACCCTGATGTCACTGTGGTTGCCCAACACCCATCACATGCAGGGAACTTCATTTTTTCTCTGCTAATCCAAGAGAAATCCACTGTGTGTGGGGAAAAGGGGAAGTCAGAGAAAAATCTGATCTTCTGTCCAGAAAGTCACTTTGTTACAAACCAAACCCTCCTTAAATTGCTTGACTTCAACAATTTAGCTTAAAGAAAATGATCCAGTTTCAGCTCAGAGTTGAAAACTTGTCTGTACCTTGCCAGGATGTTGCCACTTTGATTGTAGCTGAGTTTGAGATCAGAACCCAGGGTGTCTTTGCAGTAGGAATAAAAAGCTCTAAGAACTTCCAGGAACAGATCCCCAACAACCTGAGGCCCTGCAAGGAAAGGGAAAAAAGAATCCAGCAGTTGTCTACAGAGGAGGTGAAGAAATAATAATTTCAATGCCCTAAACTTGGAATAATTAAAAAAACCCAAAAGTAGTGTATAAAGCATTGCAATGAGTGCTTTTAAAAATGAAAAAATAAAAGTTTAAGTGACTAAGAATAGCAGAAAAGGTCAAAGATTCTCGTGATGTTTAATTTGATGCCTTTAAATAATAGTTACATTGTTAAATCCATGAGTGAAAGTCTTAATGGCTTAAGGCTCAAGGAGTTAAACTTTGTGTGCTGACTGGAACAGAAAGATTAAAGTGGATAATGCAGTTTAGCTAAATATCCCTGATTTAAAAGGGATTTATTATCCCTTTATTTGTACTTTAGATTAATGCTGATTGTCAGGCAGCCAAGCAACACAACCAGTAGGGCAATCTCTCATTGACTTTCTCACTTAGATTAATCAATACATTTATGATGGAAACAACCTCTTTGGCAACATCACTCCCCAACCAAAATATTTTTTAAAATTTGTCAAGTCACTTTGGTTTAATTCTTTAGTGCAGAAAGGTGAATTTGTCCTTGAAAATAAGGATGGGCAGAGCCTCATCCTTCAGGAGCTGCGTGGACACTGCAGGAGAGCCCTGGCACAGGGAAGAGCATTCCAGCAGATAAACTCCATGGAACAAATGGAGCTGAATATGGAGATAAGGGTGGAAATGCTTCTTTTTAAGGGCCCTCTCAATTCAGAGCACAGAATCACAGAATTATCAAGCTGGAAGAGCCCTTCAGGATCACCCAGGGCCACCCCAGCAGCACCAGCATCACCCCAAACCCTGTCCCCAAGGGCCACATCCAGACTCCTCCTGAACACTCCCAGAGACAGTGACTCCACCACTCCCTGGGCAGCTCATTCCAAGGCCTCACCACTCTGGGAGGGAAAAATTGTTCCCAATCTCCAACCTGAGCCTCCCCTGGTGCAATTTGAGGCCATTTCCTCTCCTCCTTTCCCTGCCCCCTCCTGTCAGGGAGCTGTGCAGAGCCACAAGGTCCCCCCTGAGCCTCCTTTGCTCCAGGCTGAGCCCCTTTCCCAGCTCCCTCAGGAGTTCTCCAGTCCCTTCCCAGCTCCGTTCCCTGCCCTGGACACGCTCCAGCCCCTCCAGGGCTCTCCTGCAGGACCCAGAACTGGGCACAGCCCTCGAGGGGCCTCTCAGTGCCCAGCACAGAGGGACAATCCCTGCCCTGCTCCTGCTGGACACACAATTCCTCATCCAGCCCAGGTGCCAGTGGCCTCTTGCCCCCCTGGGCACCCCTGGGCTCGTCTCCAGCCCCTGGCACCAGCACCCCCAGGGCCTTTCCTGCTTGAGCAGCTCCCAAGACACTCTGTCCCCAGCCTGGAGGGTTGGGGTTGGCACAGTCCCCAGCCCGGGGTTGTGCTGACCCCACAGGAGGGCACAGATGGGCATTGCCCTCACTGGGATCCATCCCTGCTCTGCAGGGCTCTGTGGGGCAGCCAGAGATAACCTGCAGAGGGAATTTGTTCCAGAGCAGGGCCAAGGCAAGGAACAGCCTCCTGCACACTCCCACACAGCAGAGCCAGGATTAGGAAGGATTGTGCAGGGTTTTGTTAAGTCCTACCCAAAGCTGGGACAAACACTTTACCTATTTCAGGTTTGTCCAGGAGGCTGATAAGGATCCGGAAGGGTTTCAGATAAGCCTGGTGCTGTTCCTCTGGGTCAGACTCTGGGAATTTCTGGTGCAGAATCACAATCAAACTCTAGGAAAAGGAAAACATCCCAACGTTGTATATCAGAGACAGATTGTCTTCTTATTAAGAGCTGAAGTGTTTCCAAATGTGATTTTGTTTAGGACTGACTACAAATGAACTCCAATTTTCCATCCAGGGTAAACAAATCAATGCCATCTTCCCATCATCTCTACTCAGGGCTGATCTTATTCAGAGAAACACTTTTAAATAATTCAGGTAATTCAGCCAAGATGCTTCCCTTTAGTTTCCTTAGATTTCATAAGCAATCCAATATTGGGATAAATACAGCCCAGAGGCTTTGAGATAGATGGAAATGTAACCACAGGGACAGAGAGGGAAGGACAAACCAATAATTGGGAATAATTCTGGACAGAGTTTGTGCAAAAATTTAAAGGATCATGAATTTATCTGGAATATATCTGTATAAAATGAACACCAACCTCAACCAAAAGATCTTTGGAGTATTTTGCAAAGAAATAAACAGCGTGGTCTTCAGAAGTGGTGGATTCTGGAGCAAAAGTGCCACCTTTAATATCAGAGCCTACAAGAAAGCAGAGGCAGGAGGAGCTCAGGGAGCAGCACAGAGCACTGAACATGGGGGTTTATACTGAAATTACACTGCTTTTTAACCTTAAAATGACCAGTTTGAGGGCATCCAGATGTTCAGCACAGCACACAAATCAAAATCAAGCCCAAATACAGTGGGAATTACTACTTCTTCCAGAAAAATAAGGTTAAAATAGTGCCTCACTCCTTCCATCCACTGAACCACTTCACAACAAACTGTAGGTGGAAGCAGAATTTATCAGATACCCTGGGATTCAGAGGGAAATAAATTCATCAAGAGAAGCCCTGATTGCCAAATGTTTCATTGTGTTAAGGCTCTTAATAAACGGCAAATAAACAGCACTTTACTTTATCATCATTCATTAACAGCTGAAAAAGGGTATTATAATTTTAAACACTGATTTTTTTTTTTGCTCTCAAGTATCCAGAATACTGAAAATGCCTAGATTTTGTACAGTACCTAGCAGCCATGCATACAATCTCCTGTTGAGGGACATGTCTCTCCTCAGCAGGGTCTGGGTGGCTGCTGACAGGATGTAAACCAGATCAGCCCTTCGGAGCAGGATGGTGCTTTCCTTGCAGTCCTAGGGTGGAAAATAAAGATATTTCAGCTGTTTGTGAGCACTGAAAGGAGTCAAAGTGGTGATGGGGTGAGTTTTTTACCTGGGAATGGTAATGTTTTGGGGAAAAAGGTAACAAAGCATCAACAGGAAAATGGTTTGTGTGCTAAAAATCTCGAGGAACGTGACAAAATCTCAAGGGATTTGACACAACTGTGATCATGGAGTCATAGGGTGGTCTGGGTTGGGAAAAACCTTAAAGATTATCCTATTCCAACACAAACCATGGGCAGGGACACCTTCCCCTGTCCCAGGCTGCTCCAAGCCCCAGTGTCCAGCCTGGCCTTGGGCACTGCCAGGGATCCAGGGGCAGCCACAGCTGCTCTGGGCACCCTGTGCCAGGGCCTCCCCACCCTCCCAGGGAACAATTCCTTCCCAATATCCCATCTAACCCTACAATCTGTCAGTTTGAAGCCATTCCCTGGGTCCTGTCCCCCCATCCCTTGGAAATTGTCTCTCTCCATGTTTCCTGTGGCTCCTTCAGGCCCTGCAAGGCCACAGTGAGGTCACCCCAAAATTTCTCCTTAAGACTTAAAAATCCTTCCTCCATCCAAAACACAGCCTGTCCTACAGGGAAGTGAGGAAACAATGGGAACAACTTTTGTTTAAAGTAAGATTTTCTCCCCTGATCTTTACCAGAAATAATTTAATGTGGACAATTCCAAATTTTAAAATCCTACTTGAATAAACTCCATGTTTTTTCCACATGAGTTTCTCAGGTCTAAATGCTTCAAGCACATCCCAAATATCCCCCAAAAGTCCCAGTGAAATTACATCTTCAGCCTTGGAAGCTGTAAAGACCTTGAAAATCAGCACTCTCCTCCACTCCTAGAATTGATGTGGCCCAAGAAACCACAAAATTCATTGATTTTTTAAGGTTCAAAATTCAAAATTTGGCAATAACAGGGGTGGGAACCGGGCTGCTTGCACAGAACAAACCTTCCAAGGGCCAATCCCAAAATAATCCCCTTACCAGAGCTGTATAAAATGGGAAAAAGAAGAGGATTGCTTCCAGAGTGTTCCTCTGCACGAGGACATTGGAATCCAGCACTGACACACACAAAGACTTTATCTGCAAAAGGAAAGCACAGCATTGAAATGACAATCAAATAATCACAGGAAGGAAAGCAAGAAAATCTGGCTACCTGTGAACAATATTTTGTTTAAATAAGAGGAAAATTACAATTTAACTCCTGCACCCAAAGTGAGTTAAAACAAATCTTTGTGGATATTAAAAGAATTGTTAATATTGGGTTTATAACAATACAGAGTTACAAGATGTAAAACCTCCCAAAATGCAGACATTAAAGCACTTTAATTAGTCTTACACTTATTCCGTCACTCAGCATGAATTACTCCCTACAGAAGATTTCCATTTTACTGGAAAAATAAAAGGACACTAAATCTCAGAACAGCAAACACTTTGGGAACTGCACATTAAACATTGAAACCAGAAAAGCTGCTCTTCAAATTAAATGTGTTAAGCAATTTCAGAGCATGCACCTTTCAGCTCTTTCTCTCTCCCCAAAATATTTTTAATTGCCATTTGTATTTTTAATACCATTTAACGGTATCCTAATTTAATCCAGAGAATCTGCTGGGATTATGGAGTGGAAAATGAACTTACTGTGAGTTTATAATCAGTGCCAAGCATGAATTTCTGCTGTTTGCCAGAGAGTTCTCTGTTGATGTGGCTGACAACGAAGAGGGAAGCAGGGAGCCTGATGGAGGGGCTGCCCAGGACACTGCCCCACAGGGCCCCATAAAACACCTCCTGGCCCATCAGCAGGGACAGCTTCACCAGCAGAGCATCTGTTCTGTACACAGATAAATCCCAGAGCAGAAAAAACCCCTTTGTTAGCTGATTTTATATAAAAAAATGTAATTATATAGAGTTGAGATGATTTATTTGAGTCTCAGGATGGTTTGGGGTGGAAGGGACCTTAAAAACCACCTCATTCCACCCCCTGCCATGGACAGGGAACTTTCCCCCAGACCAGGTGATGATGGATGAACCTCATTGTACAAAAACAATCAAACCCACTCAATTCTTTGTCACTGAAACAAAGTTTCTGTTCACACACTGGAAACTTCTCCAGGAAATATCTGCAAATATTTAGCTCGGACCAAACAACTGCAGCACCTCTGATTGCAGAATGTTTATGGGCAGAGGTGTGAAATGATAAATTGGAAGTAATTTAAGCAGATGCTGAAGTCTGAAAGCCAATTTTATTAGCCTGGGAGCTGGAAGTTATCCTAAAAATGTCTACTTTCAAATCAACAGGGTTAATTTTGAAGACAATGGATAAAGAAAAACAAGAATGTGAAGATGTGAGATGTGAAGTCCCCTGGATCCCTGGAAGTGTGCAAGGCCAGGATGGATGGGATTTGAAGCAACCTGGGATAGTGGAAGGTGTCCCTGGCCTTGGAAGGGCTTGGAACAGGATGATCTGGATGAGTTTTAAGGTCCCTTCCAACCCAAAGCATTCCACGATTCCATGAGATAAAACAACACCTTGCACACAGGACACCCTGAAATGAATTCCAGACCATCCCACTGAAGTCCTGTGACTGGAGGCACATTCCCTGCCCTGGGAACACTTTGATATTTTACCATAAAGGAGGAATTAAAACCTCACGTGAGGAATGCAAGACTGAGAAAAGAGGAAAAGCCCAGCTCAAAAGAGGAAACATCCTCCCAGCGTGATATTCTTTTCCATCTCTTTATAAAAAAATCCCTCAATCCAGTTTTCCTTTTCCATTTTCTGGGTGTGAGTGCACAAACTCAGGAATATTTTGAGCAGGAAATGGTGTCTGGGCTGAAGCACAACCTCAGCACTCTGTTCACTTTTAGGAACAGCAGGAGGTGGATTAATTTTAGTCCTCAATATTGAAGGTTCTGAAAACACTCAGTGGAGAGCCTCTCATGAAAAAGAATTGAAAATTAACCTAACACATTTTCTGTCAAGATATTCTTGCACCAGAACCATTGCAATGAGTAAACAAAAGAAAAACTTCCTCATGGAAATTTGTATTTCATAAAAAACCCCACGAAATGAATTTTAACAGAAATATTTCACAAGATTTATGAAATATATGGTCAGTACTGTGTGATCCTGTTTGCTCAAGGCAAAGAGGAAAATGATGCCTTCAAAAATAGGGAAAAAAGGTATAAAAGCAGAGGTCAGATCTTGGAAGTTCATCTGCAGTTCCCATTAACTCCCTGCTCCATATTTCTCTCAGATTATATAGAAATATTGGAAAGAATTCAGCTGCTCTCTCATGTTACAGTAACCAATAGAATTTATCTCCAGAGCAGTGGTTTGGGGAGTCAGGTGAATTATTCAGGTGTCGGAAAAGCTTTAAGAAATAGTTTTTATTCTTTTCTCTCAGCACATCTATTTTTAACCCTCTTTTTCCTCTTCTCTTCTCCTCCTGTGATGAAAATAGGGGGGAAAGGGTTTTTCTACTTCAACATTTTTCCAGGTCCCGCCATCCATCCCCCTTTAGAAGCTCTTTTATCCATAAAAATCTGACAGAAACATCTCGAGAATTCCCTAGAAAAATCAAAATACTGAATATTGATTCAATTAATATGGAATAATTAATATTACCTGTCATAAATTTCTGATCCTTCTTCCAAACCAGGCAGCAGCCCAATTACAAAGGCCTGGAGCCCAGGCAGGAGGGATTTTTGGAGAGGGAGAAAATATTTCTCATACAAGCCAAGGAGAACAGGTCTCACTGACATCGCTGCATTTGCCAGCAGAGGGAACAAACCAGAGCTGTGAATCCAAAAGAAAGACAAAAAAAAAATGAGTTAATTAAAATAGATTGAGATGGTTATGCCTTAGAAAAAAAATTTAAATTAACTGTACAAGAATAAATCCTTGGCCAGCCATTTTGTGCCTTAGAAAAAAAAATTAAAATTACCTGTATAAGAATAAATCCTTGTCAAGTCATTTTGTGCCTTAGAAAAAAAATTAGAATTACCTGTACAAGAATAAATCCTTGGCCAGCCATTTTGTGCCAATGATTTTGAAGATTATTTCATAGGTTTCTAAAGCCTTCAAGTGCACCCCACTGGGCAGCGCTGGGTGCAAGCACTGGGATAATCTTTTACTGATGATCAGCCTTCTGGGCAGCAGTGAATACTTCAGGTTACTCTGGAGAGCCTGGGGGAGAAAGGAGAATAAATAGTTATAATATAAATACAAATATTGAAATATTTTAAAAA
>VWZT01013500.1:28816-38894 GCA_013397055.1 Pachycephala philippinensis
GTATAGATAATATATATGAATATGAATATGAATATGAATATATAAAAATATAAATATAAAAGAACTTATAAATATAAATAGTGAAATATAAAATATACAATGGCTGCATCCCAGAGGTTGAGAGGAATGTTGAGAAGAGTTTTAACTCCTGACTGAGTTTTGTTACATTGAAATAGCACAATTTTGCAATTGAATTTTCACATGGAATCAGCCATGGAAAATTTAAAAAAGCCTGGTTTGACTCTGCTCAGAGAAGGGAAAAGGAAGTCAAAGAACAGGATTGGGACAGGGTATCCTTATCCTACCTCCAGGGGAAGTAGGGAAGTGACAAGAAGAGCATCTCAGCTTTTAAGGAATAAAGAAAGAATTAAAGATTTATCTTTCCTCATAAATTCTCATTTCATGAATGGAATCATGGAATGGTTGGGGTTGGAAGGGACATTCAAAATCATCTTGTTCCAACACCTTCCACTGTCCCAGGGTGCTCCGAGCCCTGTCCAACCTGGCCTTGGGCACTTCCAGGGATGAGGAGTCCACACCCTCTCTATGCCAGGGCCTCCCCTCCCTCGCAGGGAAGAATTTGTTCCTAATATCTGAAACAAAAATAACAAACCTTCCAACCAAAGCAGAGATGATTAATTGGGACAAAACCCTCTGATCTGGAATTGTGTGTGGCTACATTCACTAAGTTGAATAACTCACTGCATTGATGTACAAGTAAATGATGTTTAGGACAGGAAATGCTTAAATAAGTTTTGCTGTTGGGCCAGGTTTTAGGAAAAACTGTGCCTCCCTTCTTGGGAAAGGTTCCTCCTTTCCTTGAGCCACCAGAGCATTTCAGTGCGGAAATAAATAAATAAATCTTCTCTTCAAGTCAGAGACAATTAAAAAGAAGAGTTGCAAATCAAGGGCACTTCAGGCTTTGATCAGTCTGCGAACACAAGCAGATGTTCCAGAGCACGTGGACATTTGGGAGGTTTTCAGCATCAGGCAAATTCTTGTCTCTCCTGATGCCTTAGGTTTTAGCTTTTATATGTTTCAAGTTGTGCATTCCCAGTGTGTAACTCTGCAGTGCCCTGCAGCCTGGGAGCTGCTGCTCTCTCATGCTGAGACAGACAGAACAAAGCCTCTCCAGGCTGCTCTCCAAGGACACCCAGCCCGGCCCAGGCCCAAAATGTGTAACCCAGCATCTTGAGAAGGGGGGCAAGCTGAGGGCAAATTCCATCATTAGCTAAAGTTTAATTGGTGACATTGGGTTGAGATGCAAATGGCCCAAAGCTATAAAAGTGTGAAGAACTCGTGACTCGGGGTCCATCTTGGGTGCAGCCTTTGGCCTGCCCAGGGTGTGCCTCTGAAGGCCTTTCCAATAAATATCCACCTTTATTCCCTTCCTCCTGTCCAGTCTCTGTTTCTAGGTTGGCCTCTTTAGGCATCACTCCCTAAAGTTAAATCATGGTTTTATCCTCTGTCATTGTTTTCAACTTGAGGTTCTTCCATCCTGCTTGGAAAAGCAGCAGAAAGTGGAATAACCTTTCCTGGAATAAACCCAAACCAGGTCACTTAACCCTGAGCACTCCTCAGCAGGAAGGGGAGGAGATAAAACCCATCACCTTTTGATAAGAGCAGCTGGCAATAAATTTATTAAAGGAGAGAAAAGGTTGAGAGTTTATAACAACAGCAAACAGAAATGTCACCCCATCCTGGCACACACACAGATGTCACTTAGAGCCACTTCATTTCCTTCCTTCCTGGGCAGAGCTGCATTTTAATGGGTAATAAAAACCAGAATCCAAAAATAGAGCATTATTTCACATATTTGTGGAGTTACCTTTTTTATACCTTTTATATCTGAGGCATTTCCCCACATGTTACGCGAGGAATATTATTTCAGCCTTAAAATCCTTAGTAGCTGTGAGAACTTTGATAATTTCTGGAAAGCTGGACTTTGAAACTTTCTATTTATATTGCTTGGCATGTGTTTGCCCACACCCTCTCTGTATATTTATAGACATAAAAGGAGTTAATTACAAAAAAAATAGGCCAGTGGTAAATATTTTCCCTCTCGGTGTTCAGACTGAACAAATATCATCTTAATATTCCAACAGTTAGAATTGAAATATCAACCAGGCAGAAAATGGAAACATTCACTGTTTATCACACAGAGAGTCGGATCCACTACAGAAATAATGGCATCTCAGCAAAGGTCTGGTTTGGCTCCAGCTTTCCTAAGGATTTGAAGAATACAGGAACTCCCTCCCCCAAACATCAGGGATAGATAAGCAACATTTGGAATCGTGGAATGGTTTGGAAGGGACATTAAAGATCATCCAGGGATGAGCAGGGACAGCTTCCACTGTCCCAGGCTGCTCCCAGCCCCAGTGTCCAGCCTGGCCTTGGGCACTGCCAGGGATCCAGGGGCAGCCACAGCTGCTCTGGGAATTCCATCCCAGCCCCTCGCCACCCTCCCAGGGAACAATTCCTTCCCAATATCCCATCTTATTAAAAATTCCCAGTTGTCCCTGATCTCCCAGCAGATTCGGGGATTTTAAACCCCACTCCAACATTTTAGAAGGCATTTTAGAGGGCCCCAGGAGCCCTCCCAGCAGCCCCTGGCTGCTGCTTTGCTGAAAGGTTCAGGTTCTTCCCAGCTTCCCCAGTGCTGGAGTGAGAGCTCCTCTGGAGCCAGCCCCAGAGGAAAGCCAAAGCACAGGGGTTGAATTAAAACCTTTGCATAAGCTGAGATACATGAAGCCACACCAAAGTGAAATAGAAATGTAGATTTTTAATTTTGAGTAGAAATACATGCTAAGTGCTTTAAACATTGAAAAGCTGCAGTAAAGAGACNCACATTTGTGTAATACCTATGTAACATCTGTGTAAGACCTATGATTGTTAGAATTAGACCAGGATAGGTTGAAAAAAGAAAAACTAAAATCGTGTGTTAATCTTACTGGTTAATTAAAAAATATAATCCACACTTCTGTAAGTTTAGAGAAGAAGAAGAAGAAGCTGTTCTTTGCTTGCTGTTTGCCTGCTGCTGCTTGGCCTCATCCCCTTTGAACTCTACCTTCAGAAAACTCTGAGACTATGGAATAAAGGACTTTAGCAGGACAGCAGCCTCTCTGCTCTGTCACCCTCATCTGAAACGGGAGGGTGTCCCATGAAAAGCTCAACACCCCAAAATTGCAGAGATCCAAGGATTTTAAAAGGCTTGAAAGGCATTAATTAACAGAGGGATCTCAAAGCGTTCACTGAAATAACAGTGACATGATAATAGATTTCTAAATGCTAATTAATCTCCTTGAGCTGACAGGCAAAGTTGAGAAGTTGGATTTTTAAATATCCTGAGCCTCCACAAGTGAAAAAAAGAACAAAGAATCAGGATCCAGGAATGCTGAAATGATAACTTTGGCTGTGAGAGGTGAATAAACTTGAGATCCCATCCCACAGCATTATTTGCAACACTACCACATAAGGATGCTCAGAATCTCTGTGAAATTGGGCTATAAAAAGTACAGAATTTTCTATAAAGGGAAAACTTGCTATTTTTTGCACCTGTGCCTTAAAATCAAACCACACACAGAGAGGAACATTTGCATTTCTTCAGTTCCTGGTTTAATTCCTTCTGCACTAGAAATCTGTTAAAAAAATTATAAAAAAACCCCGTGCAAATCAAGTAAATATTTTTATTTCCATCCCTAGAATTCCAGGAAAAGGCAGCATCAATTTATAACATTACCTTCAATTAGCAGATACCATAATTCTTGTTTAAACAACAGTGGTTGTGAGGAGAGGAGGAGAAGGAGAACCTGTGATTCTGTTTTCCACTGATTCATTTTCCAAGTAAAATAAAATTCCAAACACAGCTCCAGCTTCCATAGAAATACCATGAATATATTTAATTTTAAAGGTGGTTGGAGCTGGAGTTGTATTAAAAAAAGGGGGGGGGAAGGTGTATAAAATATCCTTAATCCTGCACATTGCATTTGTCCATTGAGTTTGGGGAAAAATAAAGGAATTTCTCAAAAAGAGAAATAAGATTTGTCTTCCGAAGTCTGTAGCTGAGCCAACAGTTGGTTTAAAGCCCTGGATGTCTGAGTTTTCATATGAAGCAAGTGGTTAATTAATGGCTGCACTCATTAAATCCCTGCCTGAGAAGAATCCTCCTGTTCTCTCCCTCAAGAACAGACAGATTGTGACACTGAGTGTTGCTGTTCCAACACTGAATGTGCAGCTGCAGTGAGTTTTGGGGGTTGTTTTGCCTTTCCCTCCAAACAGAACAAAGATTTGGGTGAGATCAGGTTCACCTTGAAGTTTCTGAGGCAAGAAAAGCCTTCAGAACCAAAAAGTCACAGATTTATTTTCTGCTGGGAGTTCGATTTTTTAAAATGACTTTGAAATTGCAGAGTAAGGATTAAAATTTGGATTTACACAGTTATGTCCAAGGATAAAAAGCAGTTTGAAAGTGCTGTTTTTAGAGCAAATACTACTGAAATTCCAGATTGGATTGGGTTGGAAGGAAAATTAAAGATCATTTTGTTCCAACCTTTGCCATGGCAGGGACACCTTCCACTATCCCAGGCTGCTCCAAGCCCCATCCAAGCTGCCCTTGGACACTTCCAGGGATCCAATTTCAGAGATTTTTTTTAAACCCCCTCCTTTCCTTGTTTCCTTATAAAACCAGGATGTAAAATCCAATATTTTCTACTCCTTAGTTCTTCATTTTTCCAACTGTGCCACTTATTTACTACTTGCCTGCACCCAGAGTGGAAATTTATGGAAAATATCTGTTTATAATCCGGATTAAAAACCCTAATGCAAACTGTGCATTTGGATTTTCCTAACTTCATCATATTTTTAGCCTCTTAATTGCCTGAAGTTCCCACTACATGAACATTTTATATATATTTGCCATTTGTTTATACTCTGAATACAGTGACAGGCATTTTGGATATGAAAACAATGTTAAAAGCAGCTGTTTCATTGTCAAACCCACCTATACTGAACCACCACCTATTTCTAAATTTAAAAGGTAACATTTCTCCACCCCAGCAGCTTTTTTGTAAAAGTATGAAAGTGATTTCTCACTGAAAATGAAGCTGAAACCTCCTTAAAACATTGACATCCATATTTACAGCCTGTTTCATCCACCTGTTTGCATCTGCCCATTTATATTCTTATTATAAATATTACTTTCCACTGTTTCTCATTTCTCATACTGATACATTACACCCACATTACTGAAAATAACCCCCCAAGATCTTTCCCTTATAAATTTGGGTGTAAAATAAATGAGCAAATTCTGCCAATTTCTTCATTCTCACACCCGGTGGCTGCAGTTCTTTAACTCTGCAGGGGAAATTCACCTCTCTTGACCTCAGAAACCCAAAAACCAGCCAAAAACATGGAAAAAACTGCAGTAACTCACCTCAGGCTCCCCATAAAAGCCATGAGGAACACACACAATTTTAGGAAAAGGTTCATCTGACCTACTTTAAGCAAGAGATGAGTCACAAAACAAAAAAAATAAAACCTTTTGTTCCTTTGCCTGTCTAAAAGCAATTCAAGGTGAAGCTGTCTGTGCTGAAGTCAAGTCAGATAAAGCTCATCTCCCTTAAATGATGAAATAAAATCTCTCCAGATCTGCCAACTGACCCTTCTGGCTGAGCATTCAGATGTTGCTTCCCTGGTTCTCCAAGTCCCCATGAAATATTATTTAGAGCTGTGGAAGCAAGAGAGAAACTCAAAAACAACCTCCAGTTTATCCTGAGGAGAATCATTTCGGTTGGAAGAGATTTTAAGATCATCAAATAACAACAGAGAAGTAGCAGGGTTGTTTCTCTTCACCAACCTCCATTTTTTTACCTCATTTTTAAGGAATAAGAGCCTGTCTTGCTTTCTCCAGAGCTTGGATTACCTGGAGGGTGATGCCACTGAGCTTTGTGGAAATAATCAGGTGTTTGTGTGTCTCAATAGTGCCTGCAGGAGAAAAAGCCTCAGAAAATATTACACCCATAGAGGCAAGCACAGATTTCACACTGCTCTGGGAAAGAACTCCTGAACTTCTTGATTTCTCGTGTTTTGTCCTTCCCTGTCTCAGCAGTTTCATGTGTGATTAATCTCAGTTATCCCTGCACACAAGTGACCCCCAGGATCTTTAATAAAACCACGTGCAGGGTGTAAAAACAATTTTATCACTGAGATCCTGCTGATCTCCTCCTTCCTGCTCATCCACCTCCCTCACTGACTGCAGGAAAAATGAGGTTTTTCTGTCAGAAACACCTCCCCCAACCCTGATAAAACTCAACAATAATATTTCTGTTTGAGGCTGCAGGAGACCCAAGTAATCCCAGGAGTTCAGGGAATGCTTACTGACATCTTAATTCCCAGTCTTCCTTCTGGCAACACCTTCCCCTGCCACATCATCCTGATTTTCAGGTAACAGACAGGGATGAACACTAGGGACGATTTGCTCCACCAATTCTTAAGCTCCTAAAAAGATTAAATCCATAAAATCCCCACAGCAGATGGACTGCTGGATCAGCTGAAAGCTTTTCCCTTGGTTTCTCTTCTGCTGCCACATATTTTGGCAATTCTGCACCTGAACAAGAGTCTCAGGTAGGTGCTCATCAGTTCAGTGTTCATCTAGGTCAAGATAAAAGATCAAAGCCACCTCTCACTCTAATTATTTCACATTTTCCCTTTTGAGAAAAGCATTTTGAAGGCCTTTGGCTCTTGACTCAACAGCAATCAGAGTGAAACAGTGAAGGCAGAAATGTGGAGCTCCTGTTCCAAACCAGTATTTCTTTCTGTGTGCCTCTCTCTCCATGGTCATACAAAAGACACCATCAAATTTCCCCAAATCCAAGGGGAGGGCACAGCCTTAAATGTGACCTTTAAACACAAGCTTTGACTCAGAAAATATTCTAAAACTTGTGACTTCCTGTTTTCTAGAAAAGCTTTTTGGCTGCTCTAGAGTGAGTAGCAGCAATTTGATGCAAAAATTAAATTAACTTAGCAGCATAAAGACAGCAAATACCATTTGCAGGAAAGCTCTGCTGTTTTCACCAGAATTTCTCACATTTATATTAAAAATACCAACTTAGCTCCTTCCATTATTTTTCTTGAGTGAATTTTCAATTTTTCCAAGTGCTGGAAGTGACAGAAAAGTTCATAACAACACAAATCTCACAAACAAATAACAAAATATTCCCCTGGCACTGTACCTTATTGAGTTTGCCAAGGGAAGAGATCAGATCTGCCCATTCGCTGGACGATTCAAAGTTCCTCAAAGCTTTCTCAATTGCTGAAGAATAATTCCTGTATCTGTAATCCCCAAGTAAATCCTGCTCTTCTGGATCCATCTTGGGTTCTCATAGCAAGGTGGAAGCTCCTGGTAAACTAAAACAGGCAGAGAGTTACAAAAATCACCCAAATTTCAGCTCTGGCACACCTGAGAGAACAATAAATACGCAGAAGCACTGACAGAGCACAATAAGCAGGTCACCAGATCAAAATTTCAACACAGAGTTAAAAATAATTCCCTGGGCATGACTGTAACTCCCCACTGCCTCTTCCAAAAGCTTTGCAGTCACTTTTTCCTATTTCTGGAACGTGTTGTTCCCTCCCCTGCACGTGGACATCCCACAATAACAAAGGGAAGGATTCCAAAGCCTCACTCCAAGCACTGACAAGGAGCTGGGGAGCTGAAAATTTCATAACTCATCACCTGTGCTTTGCAAGGTTACCTGGAATGGGAAATATTCCCTATCAAAACACAGCTTTCC
This sequence comes from Pachycephala philippinensis, assembly GCA_013397055.1. Classification (NCBI taxonomy): domain Eukaryota; kingdom Metazoa; phylum Chordata; class Aves; order Passeriformes; genus Pachycephala; species Pachycephala philippinensis. Next base: position 36,604 of record VWZT01013500.1, read on the forward strand.
AGAGGAATCCTGCTAAAGGGCTCTCAGCCCACAGCAGAAGGAGCTCTCAGAGCTCTGATCTCAACTTGGCAGCAGCAGATGCTCAAGTACAAGTCCAAGGTGTTGTGCCAAAATGCCAAGCCATGCATTATAATCTTCCTGTACCTCAACAAAAAGGATCTGTATATTTTTATATTTAAAAATGAGCTGTTCAGACCTGATTTTCCTGTGTTTTGCTAAGCATTTAGGTTGAAAATCCAACATACGCCTGGTTTAGAACAATGGGAAACAAGCATGGTTGGATTTTCCCTGCTTAAAAATCTTTCCTTTTCTCCTTTGCTACCTCTGACACCACTTCTGTTAGAAAACATAAAAATATTCTTCTTGAATAGTTTCAATATGCTTAGGTTTAGGTTTAGGTTTAGGTCAATCTCTGCTGCATTACTGATACAGAAAAGAAATCACAGCTCTGTAGCAAAATACTTGACATTTCTGAAAGACACCTGCATTCAGTCCCCTGCTGTTAGGACACAAAAATAAACCTAAGCCATCCTCTGTATCCTTTAAAACATAAAATACGTTGTAATAAACAACTATAACTCAATCAGTAGAAGGGTTTTGGGAGGAAACTCCCCGAAACAGAAAAATGCTGGTTGAATCCAAAAAAGAAAAAGGATTTTAAGTGCAGGTTTAAGCCACCTTTGCAGTTCCCTGAGCAGGATTCAGGCATTGCCAATAAAACCACTCAGTGCCAGCCAACCTGGATCCACCTCCATGGAAAAATAAAATTATCACACAATGTCATCAGGGCCAGATTGGGTTGGTTGAGTTGGTTTGTTTGGCTACAGAGAGGATTTAATTTTGGTTTTATCAGGATGTTTGCAGTGCTTCTCACAGCAGAGAGAATGAAAACAGGGAATAACATTTATCTGAGATCCAGCTCTTCTTGTTCCAAATAAAAAAAAGCAAGTCAATCCTCCCATAAAACCCAACAAAGTGGAAAAGCTGCAAGATACTGTCAGCAAAAATTAAGAGTAATCTGATACAAACACTGGGCAAGAAATGGAACCCTATTTCCCTCATCTCATCTAAGGATCTTAATCATGGGATTGTTTCATACTTCTAAGAACAAAGCAGGAGCTGGGAAGTTATTCCAGCAGTTCTCTGCCAAGCCAGGGCTGCTGCCACCTCCATGAAGAAGAGGTTTGTCTGGATCACTTAGAATCAAGGAGCTGGTTTGCTGACAGGACACATCAGCTCTCAAGACATTTAATTTGGATTTTTGCAGTGAAAAGACAGGTGAATAGTTGATTTCTACCCAGGAAAGCAGGGATGGAAGTGATGTTTTAGTGTGGATTGATATTCCTGCACCTCAGCTGCCAGATGTCAGCAAGGTTTGATAAAATCCAACAATCTAAATAAGGCCAATAGATTGGGTTTGTGCTTGGACACAAAGGCAGGAAAAATAAATAATAATAAAAAATTCTTTCAAAGCCAAACAAAAGCCACTTGTCAGTGCCCTTCAGGCACGTATCCCAAATCCCAGGTCACAAACTTCCTCAGTAAATCCCGATGTAAATAATTATTCATCGACTTCCAGCAGTGCTGGTGCCAGGCTCTTTTCAGCGGTCAGGACGAGGAGCAATTGCCATAAATTAAAACAAGAAGTTCCACCTCAGCATGAGGAAGAGCTTCTTTCCATGGAGGTGGCGGAGCACGGGAACAGCTGCCCAGGGAGAATCATGGAATATGCTGAGTTGGGAAAGATCCATCAGGATCACCCAGTCCAACTCCTGTTCCTGCCCCAACAACCCCACCCTGGACATCCCTGGCAGCGGTGCCCAAACGCTCCTGGAGCTCTGGNTTCCAACCCCAGCCATTCTGGGATCCCGGGATTCTGAACGGGGGACAGCGCTGCCCCCTCAGCGGCTCCCCTGCCGTGCCCTCCCCGCCACCCCGTACCTGCGCAAGGCCCCCGCACCTCCCGGGGCGCCGGCGGCGACGTGTGGGGGAGCCCGGGCCGCGGCGGGGCGGGAGCGGCTCCCGCAGTCCCTGTGGGAAGCCGGCCCTATGGAACGCCGGCCCTATGGAACGCCCCCCCTATGGAACACCGCCCCCGCCCGCGCCGCCAGGCCCGCAGTGGGGCCGCACCACCGCGCGCCGCGCGGGGAGCGCCGAGGCATCGCCCGCCGCGGGACGGCTCCGGGTATCGCTGTGAGCCGAGGTCGCCGTCGTTGTCACCCGCTGTCGTTGTCACCCTCTGTCGCTATCACGCGCTGTCGCTGTCACCCTTCTCCCGGTGCCACTCGCTG
>VWZT01013500.1:39089-58681 GCA_013397055.1 Pachycephala philippinensis
CTCGGGATGCACCGGGAGAGCCTCGGGAGAACCCCGGGAAGCACCGGAGCATCGGCACCGCGGCCTTGCCGCTCCCTTCTCCCGCCGGTGGTCTGGAAATAAGGACAACATCGCCTGTCCCCGCCCCGCCGCGCCGCGTAGGGAGGGCCCGGACCTGCCCTGCAGGTAAAGGAGAGTCAGCGCTTCCAGCTCCGCTTCTGGTCCAGCTGGATTTAGGAAAAAAGGCGTTTTGGGGAAATTTTTATGGTTTTTACGAGAGGTCGGATGTCGCTTTTATAGAGGGCTCGAGTTCGATATAAGGAGCCATCTGTGCGCTACAAAAGGCTTGGCAGAAAGTGATTGCGCTGGAGGATTTTTAGTTCTCTGACAGCAAAGCAAAGGAGCAAACAAAACAAACAAAATCAAAATACCCATGGGAAGTAAAATAGGAAGGATCGTGCCTGAAAAGGATTCATATACTGTGGAAACATTATTTAGTCTCGGTTTTTCTTGCCCTTCTCTTCTTTTTTTCCTTTGCCATCCCTTCTCGTCCCTCCCTTTTCCCCTTCCCCTTTTTTCTTCCCTTATCCTCTTCTCTTTCTTTTTTTTAACATGCAGGCAGAAAATCGTGGTCGTTCAAAGCAGCTGGGAAAAAAAAAAAATCAAGGGAAACGCATTTATTTAGTTATTCAAGGTGAGAGAAGAGAAACTGTTCAGATTTGTGTGGATACTGTTTCAGCAATGACCCCCGATAAGTTACATTAAGTATTAAGTAACACATTAAATATTAAGTTACATTACATTATATACAATAAGTACATTAAGTGTTACATTAATATACTGTTTTCTTTTCTTGGTACCACCTGCTTTTCCCCTTCCTACCTAGATTTTAGGAATATCTTTCTAAACTGCACCAATTTGAGGTTCAATTTCTAAATTTTAGAATTATTCTTGGAAATGCAAGTCAGAGCTTCTGAGCATGCGCCTGACTGAGCAAAGAACTTGGATTTTTGATGATTTCCTTCAGACACGACATTTCTGTCCTAAAATACAGTGTGTTACTTAGGATGTTTTCCAGTTACTTTCTCAGAGGGTGGAACTGGATGATCTTTAAAGTCCCTTCCAACCCAAATATTCTGTGGTTCCATGATTCTCCTTCAATGGTAGCGACGTGCTATGGAAAGAAGACCAGTAAATCACGTGTTCATTATTATTTCATCCTTTCCTAACCCTTAAACTTCACACTCAGCAAAGGTGCCAGAATCTGAAAGCAACCAAACAATTCCCACACAACAGAGACCTGGGAGAGAAGCGGGGAGGCAGTTAAAAATAGAGAAAGGAAATAAAGAATCGATAAATTGGGGTTGAACAATGCAAGCCCTGTGCAGAGCCCCAGCCTGGCACAGCCACTGCCCAGCCTGGCCTGAGCCTGCTGCCAGCAACCAGCCCTCCCCTGGCACTCTGTCCTGTCCCAGCTCTCTTCCCAGGGCACATTCCCTCTTCTAGGGGCAGCAGGGAATGGGTGCAGCTTCTCCTGGACACGCTCCTTCCTGGCTGACCAGTATGTTCTGCCTCTTGTTCCCACCTCCAACAGCTGCTTCTCCTTCCCTGAGTCTCATCTGTCCCCTGTCCTTCCTTCTGTTCATCCCGTGAGAAGCTGTTTATAATCAACACCTCCATGAGAGATGGCAGTGACTCTCCTGCCACCACCTCCCACTTTGCTTCCTCATCCTGCCACAGAGGAAGTCGGTTTAGCAAAGGGCTTAATTTAAGAATTTGAAATACATAGAACCATCACAGAATGATTTTGGGGGGAAGGGACCTTAAAGCTCATCCAGTGAGCCATGGGCAGGGACACCTTCCACTATCCCAGGCTGTTCCAAGCCCCATCCATCCTGGCCTTGGACACTTCCAGGGATGGGGAATTTATAATCTCTCTGGGCACCCTGTGCCAGGGCCTCACCACCCTCACGTAAAGAATTTCTTCCCCATATCCAATCAAAACTTGCTCTTTCAAATTCAGGCCATTACCCCTTGTTCTGATTCCATTTCCCTATGGAAAGTCCCTTTCCAGGCCCCCTGTAGCCCCTTTAGGCACGGAAAAGCTGCTCTAAGGGTCACCCCTGAGCCTCCTCTTCTCCAGGCTGAGTTCTACACAAAGTTTTACAGCTCAACAAAACTCTCCAGGATGAGTTTAACACCTTTTGTAAAACTTGCAAACCTAGAATTTGGCTCAAACCAAAACAAAACCCAAACCAACAAAGCAGATCCTGAATTAGACTTAAGCAGGAGCTTTACAGATCACAGGGGATACTTAAAAACTAATTTGTATTTAGCACTGGATATTACCTGGCTGTGGTCAAGGAGTCTTCCAGTCTGGTCCTTGCACAAAACAAAGGCCAAGGTGTGTTTGGAATGTTTGGAGATGCCAAGCAGATGGACAGGCAGATTTTGAAGCTCCATGACTCAGGCAGCATTTGAGGGATGAAGAATTAGGCAGGATTCCCCACTGCTGGATTAAGTCTCTTAAAGCTCTGACTAAATCCAAGAGCCACGTTGTGTTTTGCTGAGACACCATTTACACAACTGGGAGGGCACACACAGACTGGTTTTTCTCTGTGGCACATCACAATGAGAGCTGAGTTACATTGTAGCAGCCAAAACTTTACAAAGATTTGTAATTTTTCCCCCTAAACCCAAGGCCTCTGAGGTTTTTTCTTCCCAGAGAATAGATTACCATGAGAACTCTTGGCCTTCCCTTCAAGGAGCTCTGGGGCATGACTGATGAGGTAATTCTTCACAAAAACAATGCTCCTGTATGCTTAAAAAAACAACTTATAACCACCCCTTTGTTCTGTGCTGATAAGCAATTAATAACCCCACACAATATTTATTTCTAATATTTATTTCCACTCCAAGGCTTCCCAATCCAACCTGTTCTGGGGGAGGCCAATGTCAAAGCCAGTCAGGTGAGGCTCTCTGGCATCACCTCCCTGACTCCTGATTAACAATTAACAAGCTCATTATTGATTTGTCATTACTAACAACAGCTTTATGGGCAATTGTTTCCAGCTCCTTCAGCTTCAGAAGAGGTCATTTTTCAACTCTGAGCATGTGAAAGGCAGCAAGCAGCATTTAAAGCAAGCATAGAGCTCTCCACATCACTCACAGTTCTTATTCCTGCCATGTGGAGAGCACTTAATTCAGATTTTATTAAGGAAACTGGCTGTGCAATAAAGGAACTGAGAACACTTTGCTGTGTCAGGTCTGTAGTTTATTTTCTCTGTATCCACTGCAGACATCACAAATTCCGGCCACAAACTTAGCTGCAGAAAACGAAAATATATTTTCAAATATAAGCTTTTACTACCAGAATAAGCCAGTTGGATGAATATAAATCAGTAATTATTTAGTGACAGATTAATAAAACCAACTGATTATGTTTGGCTATAAATGGTGGATCAGAGCTATTTTTATTTTCACCTAATTCCATTTAGTTCTGATAGTAAGGAATGTCTGTACAACAGTGATTCTGTCCTGGCCTTGGGTCTCCCCCCAGACACATCACAGTACCTCTAAAACAACCCCATCCTCTTTAGAAAACCCTGTGCTGGATCTTTCCTCAAGCTGGAAAGATCTACTGTGATGAGAGATAAGGCACCTGCTTCCTCATTCCAGCTCTGTGCCTGAGATCCATCCCAGGGGGAGTGGGAAAAGGGCTGGCAACGATGGAATTAGGAGTGAAATCAGGAAAACAAGGTCAGGCACCTTCCCATCCCCACCTTCCTGAGCTCACCAGGGTTTGACAGTTTTGTTACTGACAAATTGGCCATGAGGAGCATCAGCATTGGAAGGCAAAAGGGCCAAATAAACGGGGGTCTCAGCCCCCTCATCTGGGGACTTGGTGGCTTGGGGACCTGCCATGTCTGTCCTCACCCAGCCAGGGCAGCAGGCATTGAGCAGGATGTGGTCACCTTTCCTGTTCTCATTTAACAGCCGGGCCTGGATCCTGGATAAAACCGTGACCCCGATTTTGGACACCCCATAGGCAGTGTTTGGCCAACCCTCTTTCTGATGGACGTTTTTCTTGGTGTCTTCCACAAATTTGTTCATGAGCTGCACCAGCTCCTCCTCAGTGATGGTGTCACTGCGGAATTTCTGCTGGAGCTCTTGGCTGCAACCTCCCAGGGCTGAGCTGCTCACCATGCTGGAGACATTCACCACCCGACCTAAAAAGAGAATAAAAACTGATTATTTTCACACATATTAAGCCCAGCACTGAAGTGGGGCTGCTCTACAGTTCTGGATTCACTCCTCGGGTGAATATCTGTAAAATATTTTAGGTGGGTTGTTCTGCAGAGCTCCTGGAAGATCAGAGTTAACTCAATGTTCTTATTTCTAATAAACTCCATTACAGAGGGTAATTTTAGGTGTGAATCTACAAAAGTTTCAGATAAACCTCCAGGAAACAACCTCCCAATCTGTAGGTACACTCACAGAATATCTGGAGATTCACAAATTTAAGGATTTCTCTCCCAGCACTTCAGTAACAGGGACAAGTCAGCTGAATCAGTAAACCACTCATCATCTCCAAAATTATGTTGCACTGTTTCCCCTCTTTCCTGCTATTTCACAGCCATTCTGGTAGTGAATTTGGGGATTTAATCTTAAAAGCCACAGAAATTAATCCTTTCTGCTAATTACTTTATTAACAGTCATCCTTCACTTTAGTACAGGAGGACCAGACTGTGATGTTGGCACTGTTTCTACTCTCCCTAAAATTAATTTACTTTGTTTTTCCCTTCTTCCCTGGGAACTAACAACTTGTTTTTCATATCCTTGACTTCTTTTTTTCTTGAAAACCTCGACGTATTTAAGTGTTAGGAGAGACTACATTTTATTTATAGCAGCAAACACATCACAGGACCACATCAAACTCTGAAACACTGGTGCAGTGCCTGAGACCGGGCAGGATTTCCCATTTAAAACAGCCAAAACTTACTCAAAACTATTTCTTTACTTGCTATATTTCACTTACCATAAGGCTTCATAAGAGGCAGCAATTCTGTGCACACATTCCTGGTTCCAAAAAAGTTTGTCTTCAGTGTAACCTCAGCCTGGATTGGAAATGGAGTTGTGTCTTGAACTGGTCATAAGAGGTGGGAGGAATGGGAAAAAAATAACAAAAATCAGAATTGTAACACTGTTTGAATAGAAGTTACCAAACCCCAAAGGCTTACCTTAGTTACCTTTTTTTTTTCAGTAATTAGAAAACAGGCATATGATGAATTAAAATATATAAGAAAAGCTTCTCTAAAGAAGGCAGAGGCAGGATTTGGTGCAGTCTGACCAAACTAACTCACAAAAATCCCCAACCACCCCCAAACCTGAGCAACATTTGTGTCACAAATCACCCCCTGAGGTGACAGATCTGTGCTAACACAAGTGAAATGTGGGAATTGGAGCCAGGAAAAGGAGCTGGCTGAGGTAAGTGTAAGGAAACCATGGAACTGCTCTGGAAGGGGATGATTTCATCACACAGAAGTGGCAGCTTGGCACCACAAGCAGGGTGGGATTGCTGTGGGCTCAGCATTAAACCCTGTGCTCTGCATCCTGCTTGGACAGGGAACCAAGAGTGAAAGTCCCAGCTCTGCTCCTCTGCTGCTCCAGGCTCCATCTGGGCAGGGATGGAGCCACCTGCACTGACTGGGCAGGTGCTCACTTGTCTCCAAATCCATGATAATTCAAAAGAGAAATAGTAACAGGCCATCATTTGACGTGGTTTGTATTGCAAACAGTTTTAATGACCCACACTCATTTGCAAATCGCTTACTTGAATTTAAATCTTACACCTGAAGCCAAATCATGACCCATGGCCAGGGTTATGGCAGTGGGGGAGCTAAAAACCTACACAACTCCAAACTCCTGCTTCCATACCCTCCCCTCCTTGTGAGAGAACTTCCTTAGGCTCCAAACCCCTCACATGTCCAACAGGATATATTCTAACATCCACACTTCCTGGATTTAAGAAGCTTTATCAGACAACTCCTCCCAGAGATGCTCATCCAGGAGACAACCACAGCTCCATCCCCATTTGATACAGGAACAGTTTTTGCTGGATTAGGATTTTGCTGGATAGGTGCAGCACAAAACCAAAATAACAAAACTTAATGGCAAATGTAATCTTTGACACCCTCTGGCCTCTGTGCTTGATACTCACAGCAACAGTTACAGCAGGGTCCTTTATCACATTCTAAATTGGGTGACCTGCTGCTGACTCAGTCGTTGTCAGCTTGAGGAACATCTAGGCTACACATCTGGAGGTGATACTTTAACTGCTGCTGGAATCTTTCCTGAGCACACCCTGAAGCTCAGACAATTCTGTCAAGAGTTGTCCCCTAATAAGCTGATTTTGAACACAAGCAATTTGCCTAAAAAGTAACAGGCAAAAAAGTGACTGAGCTTCAGAACATCACTGCATTCCCACTCCACGAGACGTTCCCTTCTCTCTTTCAGCGTGAAGCCATTCCCCCTATGAGGGACCCAATGAGGTCACCCCAGAGCTTCTCCTCTCCAGGCTGAACAATCCCAGCTCTCGCAGCCTTTCCTCCCAGCAGAGCTGCTCCATCCCTCTGCTCATCCTGGTGCCTCCTCTGGGCTCTCTCCAGCAGCTCCATGTCCTCCCTGTGCTGGGCCCCAGGGCTGGGGCAGCTCTGCAGGTGGGCTCTCACCTGAGCACAGGGGCACAGGGGCAGAATTCCCTCCATAGAACCATCAGCCAGGCTTGTGATTTGCTCTGTTTGGAGCTAACATGATTCTGGATTTCATAAACACAACAAAAATGCATCCTTCCACCTTGAAACTGCTGTGTCTCTCTCACTTTCCCTGCCTTTCTGCCCACTGGAAGGTGAAAAGGTTAAATTCCTGCTCAGCACAGCAGGATTTGGGTAAACTGGTTTAGAGGTGACTGAACAGCCTGAGAAAGTTCCATCGGACAAAACCACCCTGGGACAAAGGTTCTTTTTTATCAGCTGGAATCCCTGAGCAGGTAATGCACAGAACAAAGCATTGCAAAAGAGAGAAAACACAGCTCCCTGAGGCACAGGGCTGATATTCCCACTGGTGATGGGTTCCCATGGCCCTGGTGAAACTCCTGGGCACTGAGGCAATTAATCCAACCCAGCTCAGCTGCCCCATGTGCCTCAATGTTTCCATGTGGTGCAAACACAACCCTCCAGGGAAGCATGTTTACAGAATCATGGAATTATTATGGCTGGAAAAGCCTTCCCAGCCCATCGAGGCCAAGCTGTGCCCGATGCCCACCTTGTTCCCAACCCAGAGCACGGAATGCTACATCCAGGCATTCCCTGGACACCTCCAGGGATGGGCACTCCAAACCTCCCTGGACAGCTCCTGACCACCCTTTCTGGGGAGAAATTCCTCCTGGTGTCCAACCTGAACCTCCCCTGGCACACTGTTCTCACATCATACTTAAGATGGGAAGTCTGCCCAAGCAAAAATGCAGCATGGCACTGGCACAGAAGTGTCGGCTGCCCCCACTGCCCTCTCCACACAGCTTGGCAGAACACAGGACCATCCCAACAGAGCACTTCCTACCTTTGAAAGCGATGCCTGCATTGTTCACCAGCACATTGATCCCTCCATACTTCTCCTTCAGGAAGTCCCGGAGCGCTCGGATGCTCTGCAGGTCATCGATATCCAGCTGGTGGAAGAGCGGCTTCAGCCCCTCCTGCTGGAGCTGTGCCACGGCGGCCTGGCCACGGCCGGGATCCCGGGATGTCAGGTACACATCCCCCGGGAATTGCTTGCACAGGGCCCGCACAATGGCCAAGCCAATCCCTTTGTTGGACCCCGTCACCACAGCCACCGGCACGTTGGACATTGTCCCCTGGGAACGCGGGCCAAGGTGACAGGAACTGCCAACAGCAAAGAAAAATTCAGTCACACAGACAAAATGGCTGTTTGAAAAGGAATTCGAATCAAGGGACGGTTTGGGTTGGAAGGGACCTTAAAGATCATCTCATTGCCATGGGCAGCGACACCTTCCACTATCCCAGGTTGCTCCAAGCCCCAGTGTCCAACCTCGCCTTGGACACTTCCAGCAGTGTGGAGCCCCCAACCTCCCCGGGCAATTAGAATGTTTTTTTCTTTAAAATTCCACCTTGGATTATGTGAAACTACATTCCTGTGCACGCCGTGTAAATTCCTAAGGTAGCACGAGGTATTCAGAAACGCCTTGACTAAAAAACGTTAATGCCTTATTTTTAGTACTAAATTAACTTTTTTGTAGGAGTAAGCTCTTCTGCACTTACACCTCACAGAAAGACTTTCTATCTTTTGGGAATATTCAACTGGTTGAGCTCAAGTTTTGCTGAAAAACTCAGGCCCAAAACCTGAGCAACCTGGTCGAGTGCAGAGTATCCCTATCCATGGCAAGGGTTGGAACTGGATGATCTTTAAGGTCCCAAGCCATGAAAAAAAAGGATGGTGTAGCTTTATCTTCCAGTGCCAGGCAGGAGGAGCATTTACAGCCTTTTCGGGGGGAAACAGCAAACCACAGGCTGACTACAATGGTAAGTTGTGTAACACACCATCTGAAAACCTGCTTGCTGCTTTTCTAACAGATATAGTGCATTTAAAGAAGCTGCATTTCCCCCCATAAAAGCAAGTTTAAAGACTGGGTTTGTTCTCTTTTGGCATGATTGCCATCTCTTTTCCAAATTTACTTGTAAGCCTAAGTAGGCATCCAACGAGGATATAACACTCCAAGAATCTCCAGAGTGACTTCCCAGGGACAGGAGAACCCTTCCCACCTCACCACAAGCCTCCCTCACTCCCCCTTCTCTCGTCCCCCTCAGCGGAAGGGAACCCGCGGCCGCCATGAACCCCGATCCCCTCAGGGGGGGACACGGGGGTGAAGGGTCCGGGGGGACACCCAGCACCCCATCACCCACCTGCAGCACCGCGGGGGCCTCTCCCTCGTCCCTCAGCTCCACAGAGCGAGGACAGAACACGTTATTCCCAAAGCACAAACACTGCCAAACCTCAGGGAAGGGGAATGGGGACGCCCCTAAGATGGCGGGGCAGCCCCGCCTCAGAGGCGGGACAGCGGGAGGGGACTCGCGGAAAGGGAGAGCGAGGGAATGTCGGTGCCTGTGTCCCCTCGGGCAGGTGGGTTTGGGACACCGGGCAGCAATTCCAGCCCGGGAGAGACTCGGGAATCGCAGTCTGGGCTCGCAGGGGAGGATGCGGTTGGGTGTCCCAGGGAGGGTGCGCGGGGCACGGGCAATCCCTCAGGAAGTTCCCGCTCTCGCAGCGCTGCCGGGGCCATTTCTCTCCCTCCAGTGCCGGGGTTTGTGCTGAGTCGGAAATGGGGGTCTGGTTAGCACAGGATTCCCAGTTCTGAGGGTGGGATGGAATGGGATTTGGACTCGATGATCTTTGAGGTCTTTTCAACCTAATAGAATGTGATGGAAGGCCCGCCGCTGGAGAAGCCCGAACGCTTGTGGGTGACCCCGGCTCCCTGAGCCCCTCATGGCAAGGAAAAGCTGCGCTTTGAGGTTCAGTTCAGGGCAATTTTGGCAAGAGAAGGGAGATCAGGGAAAGGTTCTGGACCAGAGGGTGCTGGGCACTGCCCAGGCTCCCCAGGGAATGGGCACGGCCCCGAGGCTGCCAGAGCTCCAGGAGCGTTTGGGCACCGCTGCCAGGGATGCCCAGGCTGGGATTGTTGGGGGTCTGGGCAGGGACAGGGGTGGGACTGGATGATCCCTGTGGATCCTTTCCAACTCAGAATATTCCATGAGTTTATGAAATATCATCCTATCCCATCCAGTTCCATGGGCAGGGACACCTTCCACTGTCCCAGGCTGCTCCAAGCCCCAGTGTCCAACCTGGCCTTGGGCACTGCCAGGGATCCAGGGGCAGCCACAGCTGCTCTGGGCACCCTGTGCCAGGGCCTCCCCACCCTCACAGTAATAAATTTGAAAGTGACTTTAAATGTTTCTAAATCACGTTTTTGTTTTTTTTTTTAAATTAAGGTTGTCTAAAAAAGGCAAAATCTGTTGCCTACCATGAGGAAAAGCAGAGGTCGAACAGGTCGAAAGAGAAGAAGAAAACGCTTGCAGGGTTTTATGGATGGAGGTATCATCATCCCTGGGAGTTAAATAATAAAATAACCATTTGTTTCTCGAGGTGTCATTTTATGATTTATATTTGTCAAAAACCTTTGTGCTTGGAAAATTACATTAATAAATGTTACCATTTTTATATGCAAATGTTCTGGCATTGGTTTGCAGTCCCAAGCAGAGCACAGTGAATTTTGTGAGCTCTCTTTTCTGCCTAATGGTGAATATTACATTATTCTAAAATTCCTGGGATATGCTAAATAACTCACACAATTCTGAGACCTCCCAGTGGTCAGAGACCCAATATTTATTTATTTCAGTGGGAGCCTTTCTTGCTATTCTGTTATGCTCTAAAATGTCCAAAATACAGTTTTTCTGACTATACAGTAAAATGTTTATATTTCATTTATTGCCCAACAGAATGCTCTTTAATAGCATTAATTTTTTTCCCTATTTTTAGTCAACTGCAGTCACAAGCTGGAATACATTAAACTTCAGAAGTGGCTGAAAGAGAGAGGATTTGAAGACAGTAATTTAAGGCCAGCAGAGTTCTGGGGTAATGCTTTAATTATTTGTTGATGGTACAAATTTCTTATTCTTCTAAGAATTTTAGATTCCTGCTTTCATTTGGAATTATGCACCTGGTTGACATCAGGAAAAAATACCAGTTACTGTTACTCTTCCAAGGATTCTTGGAATGTCAATTTAACATAAAAAAGTAGATATGGAGGCCTGAAAAAGCCAAAATTTGAAGTGTTGATAACACAGTTTTAAAGAATAGTTTCCAATATTGGAATTTAACCTTGGTATAATTTATTCATCTTTTTTTCCTTATGCAAGTTCAGCAGAGAGCCGAGGTTCACTTAGTCATGTTTACAGTAAAGATTTATGCTTATATTTTTTCTCTTTATGTAGGTTATATTTAAAACATTTTGCAATATTACAGATAGAGTAGCAAGAATAGAATGGATCAGAGAAAAATATTGTGACTAGAAATCCTAAAGTTTAGTTAAAACTCTGAAACCAAGAGCTGCAGCTGGTGATAAAAGCTGTGTTTGAGGAAAAAATTGAGAAGAAGGTGAATTAGAACTGGTGCTGCAGGAAAAGATCCTGGAAAATAAAGAGAATTGGAGAACTAAGAAATGAGATATACCTGGAACGATCCATAATTGGATTTATGTTTTGTAAGGCATAATGTCTGTTCTTTTAGAGCCTTTCCCTGCTGAGCTGATCACAGATTGCTCATTTTCCATATATACCTTTATTTACTCCTGCTCTTTGTTCCTTCTTCAGAGACAGGAAGAGGATTGATGGCAACAAAAGCCCTTCAGGTGAGTGGTGTTGGTTCTGATGCAGGAACCCCTCAGGTTTTTTTGACTTTTAATGATTTTTGCAACAAGCAAAGCTCAGAATTCTGCTGTGAGTGTAATTTCTGACTTTCAGACTGCTGCAGCCATAAGTTGAAACCACCAGTCCCCACAGTAATTAGATGAGTCATTTACACTTGATTTTTACTATTTCCTCTGTGTGATTTTTTTTTTCCTCTTTTAAAGGCAGGAGATCTGATTATTTCATTGCCTGAGAAGTGTTTGCTCACCACGGGCACAGTCCTCAGCAGCTGCCTGGGAGGATACATTGTGAAGTAAGTGACAAGTGACACTTGGTGGCCTTTGGTGGGGGTTGTTCAGTACTAATGAACAGTCTGAAGGGGTGGTGGAGCTTTAAATTGAATATCCTGAGTGGTGCCAGCATTTCATGGGTGTGGAATGCTCAGATAGGAAAAGTTTTAACACTGAGCATCCCCTTTTTGCTTGGCAGAGCTGGAGAGAGGGAGCACAGGCTGTAACTGGAGCTGTCTCAGAGCCTGCTTGGACCTAAATGTGAATTAGGAATGTTTTTTTGGGAATTTGTGAGTAAGCTTCAACAGGAGAAGGAAGATAAAATGGGGCTGCAAAGCCAGGGCCTTTTAGAAAATTTGGAACAAAGCCCCATGCTGGGCATTGAATACTTGTTGTGTGTCCTAAAAAAAGCCAACCCGAGGGGTGAACCTGAAGTTGTTATTACAAACCAGCTTTTATTGCCCCTTTGAAATCAGCCAAAAGTCTTGGAGATGAACTACAAAGAAGTTTTAAATAAAGGTATTTATAACTTCCAAAGAACTCTGAGAGAAACGCTGCTGTGTCCATTTCCCATCTCACCTCTGCCAATCTGCTGCGTTGGTTTTTATTTTTATTTCTATTTTTATTTTTACTTTTATTTTATTTTCCAACAGATGGAAGCCCCCTGTGTCTCCTTTGCTGGCACTGTGCACGTTTTTGATAGCAGAGAAACACGCTGGGGAGAAATCTCCATGGAAGCCCTACCTGGATGTTCTACCCAAAACTTACACTTGCCCTGCTTGTTTGGAACATGATGTAATAAATCTTCTCCCAAAACCCTTAAAAAAGAAGGCTCAGGAGCAAAAAACGATGATCCAAGAGTTGTTCAGATCTTCCAAAGCTTTCTTCTCTTCCCTGCAGCCTTTATTTGCTGAGAACACAGGAGCTATTTTTAACTACAGCGCTTTGGAGTGGGCTTGGTGCACTATAAATACCAGGACAATCTACATGAAACATCCACACAGGGAATGTTTTTCCCTGGAGCCAGATGTTTATGCGTTGGCACCATATTTAGATTTGCTAAACCACAGCCCAAACGTTCAGGTAAGAATCTAAAAATAGATCAGCGAATTTCTTTATCTGTAAATGCACTCTGTCAGTGCCACCTGCATTTATGTGATGGGTGAGGAGTCTGGGGAGGTCAGGGAGCGATCTCACAGGGGGAAAATGTCTCAGATCCTCAGGAACTGGAGTGCCAGGACAAGGGGGAATGGCTTCAAACTGCCAGAGGGCAGGGCTGGATGGAATATTGGGAAGGAATTGTTCCCTGGGAGGGTGGGGAGGGGCTGGGATGGAATTCCCAGAGCAGCTGTGGCTGCCCCTGGATCCTTGGAAGTGTCCAAGGCCAGGCTGGATGGGGCTTGGAGCAACCTGGGATAGTGGAAGGTGTCCCTGCCCATGGCAGGGACTGGAACAAGATGTTTAAGGTCCCTTCCAACCAAAACATTCTGGAATTCTCAAATTCCAATGTGTCAGTTTTGGTACAGGGAGAGCCCACAGTGGCTGGGGGAGATTTGCATCCAGAGCAGCTTTTGGGAAGAGCCACTTGTAAACACAGCCCTGATCTGCTCCTAAAAGCAAGACAAATTCCTTGTCCTGAGACAAATTCCAGGTTCCACTGTCCCTGTGTTGCTTCACCTCTGGCTGAAGCCCCAGAGGAGCCTGAGGGGAGTGCAGAGAGCATTTCCACCTTCTGTCAGGCTCTGTGTGCCAACAGAGAGCTGGGGCAGCACAGCAGAGGCCAGCTCTGCATGGAACCATCTGGGATTGCAGATTTGGGGCCTCTCCAAGAAGTCCCCAGAACTGAACAAGAAGTTCAATCCTCTGGGGTATTAAAATTCACAGTTTGTTTCCTTTTTCACCCTACCAAGAGTAAAACCTTTTCTTTTTCACTCCCCGAAGGTCAAGGCTGCGTTTAACGAGCAGACAAGGCGCTATGAAATTTGGACAAATTCACTGTGCAAAAAGTACCAGGAAGTTTTCATCTGCTATGGACCTCATGATAACCAGAGGCTGCTGCTGGAATATGGATTTGTTGCCATGGATAACCCTCACAGCAGCGTTTATGTCTCAGCAGGTTGGATTTATGGACTGTCTGCACATTGAAAGGCACAATAGCAGAGAACTGAGCATGTAGAGTCTCAAGGAGTGGAAAAGGGTTTGACTCCTCTTTGCATAGAGTTTAATTATTTAATTTTTTTTTTAAATTAAAAGTGTTCTTTGTTAACATTTTCTTTTCTAGAATTGTGATTATTAACAACATCTGTGTAGAGATTCCAGCTGGAGGTCTTGGGCTGCAGCATTGACCTCAGGGTTGAAATCCTGATCTCCACAAACTGAACTTGCTGAGAGTGGTTCATAACTTCAATTTGAGTCAGGATTTCTGTCATAAGGACACAGTCCTGGACATTGCTGATAGCTTTTGAGAATTCTGGAAAGTTCACCAGAATTTAACAGGCTTTGATCTTAGTCCTACATGAAAAATATGGTTGAAATGTAATTTCAGAATTGATAGTTGTGGTTTCTATTACATACAATTTATTTAAATATTTAAACTGTATTTTTTTGCAGATACTCTCCTCAAGTATTTCTCACCACTGGACAAGCAGAGAAAGGCCAAAGTTGCCATTCTAAAGGATCATGATTTCCTAGAGTAAGTATTTGGAGTTCTTTGTTTCCTGGTGAGATTTTTGTTCGTTTTTCTGGGAGTCAAATTTTGATTCTAATATCAAAATCCAGCAAAAAAAAAAAAAGTTATTTGTTTTTTAGCAAACTCACTGCTTGGGAAATATAGAGCAGTTTAAACACCACTACCAAAGCTTGAGATCTTCCATGGTTGACATGTTTCAGGAAGAAAACTACCACTCTAAAGCTCACCTTAACTTCTTCTCATCACTTTGACTTTGTAGGAACCTGACCTTTGGATGGGATGGACCATCCTGGAGACTCCTCACAGCCCTCAAGGTGCTGAGTCTGGCAGCAGATGAATTGTAAGTTGTAGCACCCTGAATATTTCATGGAGGTGCAGGTGAATTTTTCAAATTCTGCATTCCCAGTGTGTAACTCTGCAGTGTCCTGCAGCCTGGGAGCTGCTGCTCTCTCATGCTGAGACAGACAGAACAAAGCCTCTCCAGGCTGCTCTCCAAGGACACCCAGCCCGGCCTAGGCCCAAAATGTGTAACCCAGCATCTTGAGAAGGGGGGCAAGCTGAGGGCAAATTCCATCATTAGCTANTTATTTCATGGAATCATCAAAGCTGGAAGAGCCCTTCAGGATCACCCAGTGCCACCCCAGCAGCACCAGCATCACCCCAAACCCTGTCCCCAAGGGCCACATCCAGACTCCTCCTGAACACTCCCAGAGACAGTGACTCCACCACTCCCTGGGCAGCTCATTCCAAGGCCTCACCACTCTGGGAGGGAATTTTCTTTTCCCATCTCCAATCTGACCCTCCTCTGGTACAACTCAAGGCCATTTTCTCTCATCCTTTGACTTGAGACATGGCCAAAGAGCTCAACCCCTCACTGCCCCCTCCTGTCAGGGAGTTGTGCAGAGCCACAAGGTTCCCCCTGAGCCTCCTCTTCTCCAGGCTGAGCCCCTTCCCCAGCTCCCTCAGCTGCTTCTCCCAGAATGTATTTTCCAGACCCTTCAATGTTTTCTGTTTCCCTTCACTCTTTGCTCTCTGCTGCCTGTGAGTGACATACTGGGACAATTTTTGGATCTCCTGTGTCTGTTTGATTGACCCCAGGTGAGAATTGAGAAGAAGAAAGGCAGAGAACACCACTCACTGACAAGTCACTCCCCTGTTGCTGCTTTGGTGGTTTTATTTCTTGTATTAATAACCACACTCCCATTGTTTTCCCTTTCTATTTTAAGCACCAGATATTCCTTCAAGGTTCAGGCTCCAATCCTTTTTCCTGTTGGTTTGATGAAATTTTAAATGCTCTTAACCTGGCTTGATTTCCTTCAATCATGTGTTCCACAGGCTGGAATTCCAGGGCCAAGGAAGTTGCTGAAATTCATCTCCAGGGACTGTCAGTGCACTTGGAACATTTATTCCAAATGGCAAATCTGCCTCAAACATCAGAGATAGAAAATAGTAACCTGCACTTTGCTTGAAATAAATGAAATGAGGGAATAAATTAATGAAAAAAGAGTTGTTTGTGCTTTGAAGATCCATTGCTGAGTGGAATAAATTGATCTAAGAACTAAAAATAAATCCCTGGGGTAGGTTAGGAGCCCAGGTGAGGGGCAGTGCAGCAGAACCACGTTTGGCATCCAGCTGGGGAGTGCAGCAAATAATTCTGTGGTGTTCAAACCTTTGGCTTGCAGTGCCTGCTGGAGGAGGACCCTGCTTGGTGATGTCCCTTCAGCCAGGAATGAACAGCAGGCTCTTGATACAGCAGCAAAAATTTGTCAGTTTTTAATCGAGGAGACCCAGCACGTCCTTCTCCAGGTAATTTGGAAAAACAAGGTAGCTCAGATTCCTTTCTCTATCATAACAATGGCATTTTCTGGGTGAGAATTTTGATGATTTTTCCCTTTCCCCTTTTTTATCCCCCCCTTTTACTATTAAAGTTTCTCTTGTGGAATTTAAACACCGCACTATTTTAACATAATTAATGAAATCCTTACAGACTTCCACAAATTTTCTCTTCATGCCCTATTAAATAATCAAAAATTTTAATATTTTCATTCCATTTATCTAAACTCCAGATTTCCCAATTGAAAAGGGACAAAGAGAACCTCAAAAGCCACCTGGCTTTGGTGGAAATGCTGCGCTCAGAAGACCTCAGGATCCTTCAAAAATCAGCTGAGATTCTTTGCAACTTGAATTTGGCAACAGCTTGAGCCCCCTGGAGCTGTGACAGCTGTAATTGGTCGGGGATTATTGCCAGATTATTACTCTTTTAATGGACCCGAGCAGCAAAGAATAATTTGAAAATTCATCAGAATCATTTTGTTCTTTGCTGACCTTCACACAAAAGGTTCTGCTGAAGTGAAGAGCTCGAGCTCCTTGTGTGGTTTGGAGAAAAGAGACCTTTTTCAAAGCATTTCAAGGCAGGATCCTTATTTAAGCTGCAGAAACTTCATTTGTAATTTTGACTGTTTTGTGATTATTTTCCATTTTGTGGGGAATCCCATTTTGTAGAATATTTAATGGCTATTTTTAGTGCTTTTAAAGAGTGGTGTTTTTAAAAAGTGCTTATTTTTGTAAATATATTGCTTCATTTTCTACAAGACTTGTCTGTTTTATTTTTCTAAAATTCTTCCTGGAGCTGGAACTCCATTTCTTACAACCTTAGGGCCAACTTACTTTCAAATTTCCCTATATTAAGTTTTTAAGTCACTTGCCACCATATTGTACACTCTAATCAGTCCCATTAAGTCCTTACCAGTTTAAACTGGATATCAGGAACTATTTTTTTATGGAAAGAGTTGTAAAACATTGGAATAGGATACTCAGGGAGGAGTCACCACCCCTGGAAGTGTTCAAAAATGTGGATGTGGCACTTGAGGACTTGGTTTAATGCTGACCATGGTGATGATATTGAGATGCTGGTTGGACTTTGAGCTTAAAATCTTTGCCAGCCTTTAGGATTCTGGGATTCTCTGGCTCTGAAGTGCCTCCTGAGATTCCTTGGGATTTGGGAATGCTGTACTGTAGGGAATTCTCACCCTTTTTCCTCAAGGCCCTTCTGTGCCACTGACTGGCAACAGCAAAGAGAAGCTCAGCCCCTGCCCCTGTGACTGTTTGACCTCCTGCCTTCCTTTAATAAACCCTTTTTCATTCTCTAACCCCAGCTGTGTTTCTAATTTTATCATTTTATAAGGAAATGGTGCCAGAGGTAAAGGAGATAAGGATGTTTGGTTGGTTTAATTCTCTTTTTTTTTTTTCCTGGAGATGGTTATTTTAAGAACAGCTCCTGTACAATGTGTCTGCCGAGGTGAATACGAGTTTGACAGAAGTTGATTTGCTTTTGCTGGAGGCTCCACATTTATTCCAGGTGGTTTGGATATGAGCTCTGCTCCTGGAACTCCTACACACTCTCCAGGGAGAGCAGGAAGGGGGTCTGGAAGTGCAGGGGAGAAGGCAGAGGCCAGAAATTTATGTGTATATATAAAAATGTACTTTAAACTTAAATTTTAGCTTAAACTTT
This sequence comes from Pachycephala philippinensis, assembly GCA_013397055.1. Classification (NCBI taxonomy): domain Eukaryota; kingdom Metazoa; phylum Chordata; class Aves; order Passeriformes; genus Pachycephala; species Pachycephala philippinensis. The sequence goes on from VWZT01013500.1 coordinate 57,033, forward strand.
TTTGACTCAAACTAAAGTATGTGGAAGACAGGGCATCCTAAGCTGGGCTGAGAGCTGAGGTGGCTGAGGAAACAGCAGCCCTGGGAGTGCTCTCTACTTGTTTTATAGGACATTAAATCAAGTTTTCAGAGTCAAAATTCTCCCTCTCAACCTCTACTTTGAGCTGCAAACAGATCTCCTCAGTGATGTGCTGTTAGCATTTGACTCTGGTTCTCTGTTCCCTGAGAAGGGATTTAGTTGGGATCTTATTGTGGAAAAAAATGCTTGACTTCCCTCTTTGTATAAATTCCTTTTCAGACTGAACCTGCAAATCTGAGCAAGAGTGGGAATAAACTCAGCTTCTGCCCAGGAATGATACAGACCTGGTCCAGACCAGGGCAGGGAGCTGGATTCTCTTCCAGCTTGATTTAGTATTTTTTTAAGAGAGGTGTTGATTTAGTGCAGTCACTGAAGTCACTGAAAAATGAGAAATGTGAAACCTCCTGACAATATCTTTGCTGTGTCAATTTATGTAAATACAACGTGTATTTTCTTTGATCTTCTGCAGAAAGTAGCTCCCAGTTTAGAGTTTCCTTCTGTAATGTGTGGAGCTCATCCATCACTGCTGAGTGCCTCCAGGCCTGTCTGGTTTGGGACAAGATAAGGGAGTATCAACTTCATAGCCTGATAATTAAAGCTTTTAAATAAACTGTGGAAACATTGCCAAGATGACATCCCCAAAGAAAGAGTTTTTAAAAAGGATGTTGCCCAAAAAGTGCCACACTTGGGCAGAATTGGAAGGGTTTGCAGTCAGTGATTCAAGGGATGGATTTAATGAACTCCAGGACGCAGGGAAATATCCCAACAAAACTTTATGGGATTCTTTAAACACTGACAGGATCAGGTTTCTCAGAGAAGCTGTGTCTGCCCCTGGATCTCTGTTCAAGGCCAGGTTGGATGGATCTGGAGCACCCTGGGACAGTGGAAGCTGTCCCTGCCCATGGCAGGAGGTGGAAAAATTTTTAATGTCCCTTCCAACCCAAACCATTCCATAGATGAAAAGAAAAAATTACATTTCCAGCTCATTCCACTGTAAGTTCTGGTGCATATCTATACCTCCAGAATTCAGGTTTAGGAAGTACTGCAATGAAGTGTATTCAGGGGAAAACCAAAGATAATTAATCCCAAGTTAATTGTATAAAATGTAACCAGTGCAATCTCTGTGCTGTCCACTAGATGATGCAGCTGTACTGCAGAGAAATAAGGAATTACAGGGTATCCACATCCAATTATAATCCTATTTACTGTATTACATTTTTAACAGCAAAAAGTATTGTCATCAGTGATAAACCACAACTGTATTGAGATAAATAGTTGTAAATGTCATTTTCTTTCTGCTGCTTCCAAGTGAACCTTGAAGCTTTGTAGTCTTTTATCTCCTGTCAGTTTTACTGGATTCTAACTTCGTTGGAGTTGTTCCTCTCTTGATGCCTAAAGAGGCCAACCTAGAAACAGAGACTGGACAGGAATAAGGGAATAAAGGTGGATATTTATTTGAAAGGCCTTCAGAGGCACACCCTGGGCAGGCCAAAGGCTGCACCCAAGATGGACCCCGAGTCACGAGTTCTTCACACTTTTATAGCTTTGGGCCATTTGCATCTCAACCCAAT
>VWZT01013502.1:0-118781 GCA_013397055.1 Pachycephala philippinensis
GGCGCCGCCCGGGCCGGACCCGGTCCCGCTCCCCTTCCGCCGGCCCGGCGCTGCGTTCTGGGCCGGGAGCTTTGGCCAGTTGCAGTAGTTCCACGTCTGGGTTGGTGCTGTTAGTGACTCTCTCGATCTTGCCTCGGTTTGATGGAATGGCCGGACTGTCTCTCTTGGGGGTTTTTTGGTATGGGGTTTTTTTTTTGTTGGGGTTTGGGGATTTTTTGTGATTTTTCATCGGAGGATATATGCCGTTAGTCAAGGGGTAAGGCACGTCTTTGTTCAGCATCTGTATCTGAAACTTTAAAGTGAAGTTACCTTTCAGACGTTACTCTCGGAAACGCTAAAACCGGTGAGTGAGAGGGAGAGTGCGTAGTGTTTTGTGAGGGTGTGTCACAGGCAGTGTGAGAACCTGAAGTGTAGAACTTTGTGGAGTTTTCTGGTGCGTTGAATTCAGTGCAGAGCAACACGTCTTAGGACAAGAGCACAGTCTTAAGGTGTGCCAGGGGAGGTTTCGGTTGGACATCAGGAAGAATTTCTTCACAGAAGAGGTGATTAGCCATTGGAATGGGCTGTTCAGGGAGGTGGTGGAGTCACCGTCCCTGGAGGTGTTTAAGGAAAGACTGGACGTGGCAATTAGTGCCGTGGTCTAGTTGACAGGGTGATGTTCAGTCACAGATTGGACTCGATGATCTCAGAGGTCTTTCTCAACCTAATTGATTCTGTGATATGAGATGGCAATCTGATCAGTGTTTAATAGTGTAACTATAAATACATAGTGGCAGTTTTTTATCAATGAGGTTAAAATGTATTGTAGGATAGTTCTCATGGAGCCATGCCTTGTTTCCATAATCTCACCACTATAACTATGGATGCAGCTGCTTCAATTTTCATTAAAACTGAACTTTTCACTTCTTTGCTTTCTTCCTTGCAAGTAACAATTTGTGAGGAAATCAAGGCTTACTGGGTTGAAAAGTTGGATTTTACTGTTTCTTTATCAAGGTGTTTTGTTATTAGGACCAGATAGACGTAGACATCTCTGCTTTATACGCGTTGGAGCTCACAAACTGGAAATTCAGACTTATTTAAAGCAATTGCTTAATGTATTGCATATAAAATGAATGAGTGGGATGATGTATCCTTGTATACTCAGTAACAGGACTGATTAGGGCTCTTGAATGCTTTTTTTGCTCTGTTAGCACTATCCTGTTCCAGGACTACACTTCCCAGAATGCTCTTCACTTCAAACAGCACATGCTTAAGGCAACAGACAGTTGCCCAAGTTAGCATGGGAAGTGTAAGGTGTAATACTCCTGTGCTAAACCAGAGCTGTGGTTTGAGGATGCAAAGAAGTCCCAGCTTAAGTACTCTTCACCACTTCCCTGACCTTGTGTGTTCCCCCTGCCCCATAATATCCACTCATGGTTCAAGCCAGCCAGGTTCAGACTTGTCTGGTGACTCCCCTGATGCAGCGATCAAATCATTCAGGTCGCTTGGCTCTGCATTTGTTTTGCTGGCACAGAGCGAGGATTGCGTAGAAGTGGGCACAGGCAGGTGGGGAGGCAGCAGGACTGCTTTTGGACTTACACTGGTTTGGAGTCTTCATTGAACTGTTTGATCCAGCCATGGTGGGGCTGCCCTGAACTGAACCGGAACCTGTGTAAGTCACATAGCTGCACACACACAGAGTTAAATTGGGTTATGGAGAGGTCCATGGAGCACTAGAATTGGTGGAAATGTTCTTTGAATTGGCAAGTGGGAGGAAGGAGGTTCTCCCTCTTCTGGAAGTAGCAAGCTTTTATATTGTCTCTATGACTGCTGAATGCTGGAGTTGTTGCAGTGACTTGGGGGGATCACACAGGCTTTGGGGTTCTGTGGTCAGCCTCACACTGAGAAGGACATGGCAGGGCAGGGAAGAAACGGCAGGAGCTGCTGAAGTGTGATTCCCTTTCTGACACTCATTTTGTTCTGGTACTGGATTGCTTCTGTGCCTGCATTGTGCTTGGATTAGTATCCAAATTGACACAAAAATCACGTGGCTGCACAAGAGAAAAAGGGAGTGTACAGGCCAAGCTATTGGTGAGAGACTGGAGCCTGGGTTTGGGTCAGTTTTGGATCCAGGTGTGCTCTCACAAACCTACATCCTGGGGCTGCAGTTCTGCGACAGCCTGAACTGACCTGAGTCAGTTTTGACACAGTCTTACAGCCTCCCCATGCCACTATTGATCCATGTCCAGTTCTGCACTGAGCTTATTCTCAGCACTAACTAGCTGAAAAGAAACACTCAGAAAACATTTTCTGAGGGTCCAATTTACTGAACAAGTTCATCCCAAACGCAGTAACCAAAATAAGACTTGAAGCTGTTCTGAATAGCTCCTTAAAGCTGTGCAAGTTTTCATTCAGCTTTGATTTTGATAAGTCATTTTTATTCTGGTGATCCCGTAGGAAAACTAGTTGCACAGTTTTGCTCTGCTTCCCAAATTCAAAGGTCTGTTACTTTTTGGAGGGTTATCAGTAATGAAACCTATGTCTTTTCTCTTGATACCTCTGATTTGTCCACAAGAGCTGAGGATGGGGTTTTTGTTTTGGTTTTTTTGTGTCTTATATTTGGTTTAGGTCACTGTCTTGTTGAGGAAAACTTTTTTGCGGGTATTGTTAATTAAAAAAAAAAAAAAAAAGGCAAGTCAAAATTTAGATGTTTGAGTTCTTAAAAATAATTTTTTAAAAAAATCCATAAACTATTTTAAAGGAGGCTGTTGCTTGTCTGTATACTTGAGACTATGGGAAAGGCGAGGATGACCCTACCTATTACTAAAACCTCCTGATCCTAGTGTCTTTGCCTGTGTCCTGGAGAAGGATGAATAAAACCCATTACCTCTTTGCATATGTTAGAAGCTGTCTCTGTCCTTTAAGTAATAAAAAGGTATATGCAAAAAATGTGTTATGGTAGACTAAAATAAATGAATTTCTTGTAGGTTCTGATGTATTTCAATGATTTAGGGTTTTATTGATTTAGTTTTGTGCAGCTCTTTTTCCCTTTCACCACAAGACTTTCCTGAATTGATGGCTTTCACAGATGAAGACCCAAATTCTGGGAGGCTCAGACAACTTTTGAGATCCATTTTATGAATTCTTTACTCAAATTGATAGGATTTACTACACTTCCCATTATGAAAGGATTAAGGCTTTCCAAGTGAAATATAAATCTGAATGGCACTGTTTAATCAGTCTGGTAAACACTTCTGGGTAGCTCTGGCTTTTGGAGTATCTTGGGTGATGGCTGCATCAATTGTGTTTGTGCTTCAATTGTTGAATGGTGCTTCTGAATGTTACTGACATGCACACAATGCTCAGAAAGTGTTACAGGTTTAATAAATTTAGATCTAAAAAAATGAAACTTGAGTTTTCATTTTTAAGAGTACCGTTGCAATGAAATGCCAGATACCTCAGTGAGAGGTGCCAAATACGATTGAGCTATATTTTGGTATTTGAGGAAATGTGCTTGTCAAACTACCAGAATAGAATTGCTAAAGACAGTGTAATTTAAAGAGTAGTGGTGTTATTAATAAGGGGTTAAAACAGCAGTGTGGTCATGTACATTGAAATACGGAAGGTCCCTTGGAAGCTCTGATTGTGCTGGTAAATTTCACAGTTAAAGATAAACCTGAAGTCCTAAGTGGTCCATGTGTGGTGTTAGAGTTTGATGGCAGAGCTCTGTAGCAAGAGTTTCTAGGTACATAGTGGTGTAAGTATATTTGATTTTTTTCCTAAATAGAGAGATATTGTTCATCTTTTCTCCCTCAGTTCCTAAAGGACTTGTCAGTATGAGTCTGATGTAGCAAGTAGTGAGAACAGATCACATCTGAAGATGCATTAAATATCACATGGTGGTGGTGAGTGGGGCATCTCTTGCTCTCTTTCAGGTTTTCTGTTGGCATTAGCAGCTGTGATATTCACGGGGAAAGGAATCCTGGCTGTTGTTTCTGGCTTTTGAGATCACGTCTAGAAAGCAGCGTTTGGGTATTGGGAGAAGGAATCACAGTATCCCTGAATGGGTCAGGTTGGAAGGGACCTTAGTGGGTCCTCTGGCCCAACCTCCCTGCTTAAGCAGGGCCGTCGCAGAGCACACGGCACAGGATTGTGTCCAGATAGATCCTGAATGTCTCCAGTGAGGGAGACTCCACAGCCTCTCTGGGCAATCTGTTCCAGTTCTCATTCACGCTCACAGTAAACAAGTTCTTCCTTGTATTCAGGTGGAACTTCTGTGCATCAGCTTCTGCCCATTGCCTCTTGTCCTTTTGAATAGAGGCTGGAGAAGCACACTTGCTGTCTTTAGGTTTGTCATTTGGCTGATACTAGAAAGTAGAGGCAGCAGTAGATGGAGACAAAGGTTTTCTTGCTCATTAGGTTGTTGAGCCCAAACAAACAATGATTTTTCACCTGAATTTTGCTATGCTTCACTGAATGACCTGATTTTGTTTGAGGAGGACTTATGTTGCTGTCTGTATCAATCTACTTTGGAGCAGAATTAAGTATTTTTCCTGATGTTTTGTATAGTTGGAGTATCATTCTGTGGCCACATTGCTTCTTAGCTCTGCAGTGGTACCTTCTTTGTCATTGCTGCTGTTTAAGCAGAAGTGTGTTGGCACAGACAGCACTCAGCCTGCCCAAACGGCACTTGTGAAAGATGGGTTTCCTTCTCTGTGCAGAGAACGCCTTTCCTTCAGCCCAGTGTGGCTCCTGTACCTGGTAACTGTCAGAAAGTACCACGTTAAGCATTTTCCCCCAGACTGCTGGATACGATACAGGACCCATCTACAGTCAGACTTCATGGTAATTTCATTCACCTGCACTGCTCTTGAGCTGTAGCACAGTGCAGGGTGGAGTTCAGTCCTCGTGTACAAAGACACCAAGACTGAATTTCGTGGATGTCTGTAATGTAGTTTCTGTTTTAATGCTTTTCATTACCAATTTTACAAAAACATGGCAAAATGGGGGATAATTAGAGTATGTAGACCTGTAAAATTAATAGATTGAGAAGTAAGGAAAGCAAAGTTTGAGAGTGGGTTTGTCATTAAGTGTTTATGTCAGAGTCAGTCAGTGGCAGATCTTCACAGGGTTGGTCTTCTGACAAAGGTTCAGGTGGGATGCTTGACAAGGAAGTTCAGGGGCGTTGCTTGATTGTTTTTGAGGTTTTGTTGGGTATTTTTTTTTTAGATTTAAGTTATCATAAACTTATAGGTGTATGTTATCAGGCAAGCTCTATGAAGAAAAAAAAAGCCTATCGAAGGCTAAGGGCCAAAGGGTTTTTTGGAGGTACTTTGTAAAAATGGCTGGGTCTACCCTATAGTTGAATGAATAGAGTTAATCTTGAGGTTAAAAAAAATCCCTTCTATTACTGGCAGCACGAAAATTCTTTGTCCACTGAAATGATCTCAATTCTTTTTCTTTGTATTGATGCAGTAATTGAGCCAGCTTTTGCTCAGTGTGATTCTGTTACACTTTGTTGATAGTCTTTACTGCCCTTCTGTGACAATTTGTAAAAGGTTCGAAAACCTGTCAGTTTCTGGGTGATATGTTCTAGTGAGATGTTTGAGGCAATGCATCTGTTAATATACAATACACTTGTCTTTACTGTGTTTCCCTAATTGCCTCAATTTTCTGCATCTTTGTAAATAACTTAATTACAAATCGTCTGGCCATAAACATTTCTTCAGGTAGCTGGATCACATAGGTGTCTAACAGAAATCTAGTGATTTACTACTCTTACCTGATGAAAAGCAGAATTTCTACAAAAGACAGTATTTCAAACATCTGTTAGTTTGTTGTGACTTTCTTCCACCAGATTGAAATGTGTGTTACAATGGCCTGTTACCAGCTGTGAGCAGAGCATTGATGTTCTTTTTATAATTACAGTAAAGTGAAAAGGCACAATTTATTTCTTTGTGAGGAAGCAGTAGGGAGGAGGGTGAATTAAAATCAAGTGAATGAATTACTAATGTGTAAATGCAAGTGTAAAATAATTGTGTAAATCAGATTTTTCCTGCAAGTTATACAGAGTGAGACACAACTGTGTACAAAAACATTATTAGCTTTCTTATAATTATTTATGCAAAAGACATTGAGACTGCAGACAAAAACTAGCATGTGCTTTGCTAGACATTTATGTACTGTAAAATTTCAACTCTACTTGTGACCGCTTAGTATAGGCATGTTGAACCAGGTGTGTTGTGACTGGTTTGTTTTGTCATGTGGAACAGTAAGAATAGTAGCCTTGGGCCTCTAGGTCATCACTGAGGGTTTTTTGAACTCTGATTTTTTTAATTAAGATTTAACATCTTTTCCCTAACCTCATTCCAAAAATATCCATTTTCTGATTGGGTTTTTTTCCTTTGTTTTTCTAAACTCTGCTCATCCTTAATTCCTGGAGGTTGCCTGTAAAATGATCTTCTTTACTGTAGAGTTCCCAGTAGGTTATGGGTTTTATGTATTAGGAGATAGAATCTTAATTGGATATGTATTTGAAAATACTCTGGGTCTGGAGTCACATAGCTCTGGATGTGTTTATCCACGTGTGTGTATGCTTGTACAGGTGTAGCCATGGGTATAGTCCAGCGCTTAAAAATGAGTTGTCGTGAGCAATTTATCAGCTTTAGCATTCCATCCCTGCTGCCAGACACCATTGTAAATTGTAGGACAATACTTCACCTGTTCACAGTTCTGTGTACTGGTGCTGGCTAATGGCTTTTTTGTCTTCCTAATGCAAATGCAGATTGCCATCTTTCCTCCCACCTNGTTGGGGTATTACTATTATTTTTTAAACTCTGTGTCCTGAAAAGAGTTTCCCAGTAAGTTCTAATCATATTTATGTTTTACTTCCAGTAGGAATTGGAACTGAATTTATTCATCCACTTCTCCAAGCCTTTTGAAAAGTGACTAAATGCAACTGAGTCAGATTGTCTGTGGGTATGAAGTGGCTGGGAGAATCCAAGAACATGGTAGTGAATGGCCGGAGGAGTGGAAGCAAGTCATCTAATGACCACGCGCAGACCAAATTGCAGCATGCAGGAAAGGAGAATCCAAAGACGGGCAAAAACGGAGTTGAGAGAAGATCAAGCAGATGTATGTACATGTTTCTGCTGCTTAGTGCTGTGATTCACTTCCTAGTTTGCAAGCCAGGCTTCTGTCTTGCCTAACTCATGATGGAGGTCTGCAGTCAGCGTGGAGCTAACATGTTATATTAAATACCAGTTAAGTATGTATCTTTTGGATGTGTTAACTCTCTTCAGGAACACAGGTCTCTTCAGATCAGTTTAGAAGTAAAATAAGAATAACTGGGTGTAAATCACTTTTGAACTGTTGTAATTACAAAATGCATAATTGGCACTAAGTGACAACTAGTATGATTTGAAGTGGATAACATAATTTGAAGTATTTGCCCAGCTTTCAGTGAATACACTTGTAGAAGTAAACCCCGCTTTTTAACGAAGTCACATATGTCGTTAGCCATTATGGAATGGTTTTAAGGAATATGGATTTTTACTTTTGCTGTTGGTCTGGGATGAAGGATTAAATGCAAATAAAGTCCTTTATTCAGATTTTTCAAAAAATCGGATTTCAGATGTCATTGCTTCATCACATTTATAGGTCAGAAATTTTAGAGGTAGGCATTACTGAACTGTGTAGTCCGGAAAGATGCTTGTAGTTGGGCAATGGAAGAGAGAAGGAAACCAAGATTAATTAAACAAACGCGTAAAATAACATTTTAAAATACTTTCTCCCTTGACTACTACATAAATGAAAAAAGCAAGAGGGGAAAAATTAACTGTGTGTCTGCTTCTTCAGGTATTTTATCATCTTCCTCAATTGTTCTGTATTTTTTGCCTCTAGCCTGTGTGTCTGTCTGTCCCCAAATGTAACTGGGCTCTATAATGTCCCTTAAATGATATCTAATTTGTGCTTTCTTATTTGCAGGTAGCGGTGCTTCAGGATTTGAGGGTCAAAGTCGTTATGTGCCTTCCTCTGGAATGTCTGCCAAGGAACTCTGTGAAAATGATGACCTAGCAACTAGTTTGGTTCTTGATCCCTATTTAGGTTTTCAGACACACAAAATGAATACTAGGTAACTTGTCTTTATTTTTCTAGAAAAGAGTTCATCTTCTTAGTTGATGTAAATCAGCAAAACCATGGAATTTCACACATATTTTAAGAAAGTCAAAGAATGCAAATTTGTGAGTAGCTTCTGCCTTTAAAATGGTGTTGCATGGGAGTCTGGAACTCAGCACTACAAATGCAGGCTCTCACATACTCCATCATAGGTCTTTCCATTAGTCTCATGTATCTGTGCTGTGGAACAGGTTGGTAATAGGCACCATTTCCTAACTTAAACAGTTAACTAATCATAAGTTTGAAACCAGTAGTCATTTGAAATCTTTCAAAGGCAAAAGCCAGTGTTTGGTAACTTTGCTGTTTATTCCATGTGCCCAGATGCCTTTTTTTTTTCCCCTTTCTTACTCTTGACCATCATAAGAAAGATGTAGCTCCTGAGCAGTTCAGTTTTGGTGCTACTTGATCTGAAGTTCTTGCAGACTCTTGCTGAAGGAATTGCTCCTCAGACATGTCTGTATGGATAAGATAAATCAATGTGCCAGCTGGAAACTTGCTTACCAGAGTTGCACCTACTTCTGCACTGTCACGCATCTGTCTGAACACTTTGGTTGTGAATTCTGTGTGGTCTCAGGGTTTAGCTGTTTCTCCCTCTGTTACAGATGTACCACTGATGATAACTGTGTTCTATAAATCTCTGTTAAGCTTGTTTGCATACAAGATCTGTATTGATAGCTCAATGGGGAAACTATATATAAATTATAAGTTTCTAAGGACAGGAGTTGTGTGCTTATTACTGTGCAGTACAAGCTGGAGTTTCCAGGCAGCACATCGTGGGAAACAGACTCTCAACCCTTCAAACTGTTGCTGTGACTATTTTTAAAGGATAGTTCACCTGTGCAGCGCAGTCACATACCCACAGTATCAGTTAAGCTAATTGTACATATGTATGCATGTATGCAACAAACAGATTGCTTCAAAAATGACTGCTACATGAATTGGTGTTGTCATGCTACATAAATAGTTACTGGTACAGCCTGACAGCATCAGCTGCATGTGAAATTGCAGCAGTGTGATCCTAATAACTGTAAAGACTTATCCCAGAGAGATTTTTCTTTTTTGCTGGAGAGTGCAACACCCACCTTTAAGAAGGATATTGGAGTTTTTCCTCTTCTCTCCATGCTATTGGTTAGAGTAGCACATTGTGCCCAAACATTGTCCAGGTAGATATTCTTACAGTCCAGTTTGAAGTGTGTTTGTATTTTCATCAGTTAATCAAGCTAAAAATACGTGCTGAAAGGCATTTTTTTGTTTTGTTGCGTGAATGATAGTCTGCAGGTTATGCACAGGTAGTTACTTCTTTTTGCTATGGATTGATGTATTCATTGTTTAATAGTTGGAGAAGCTACTTTCATAAATGTTGTTTTATGTTGATAGGTTGTCAACAACTAAAACACTTCTTTAATTACTATTTTGAACCAAAAGGCTCCACAAAAGCCATTATCGTGTATTTCTTCCTTTCTCAGACTTGGAGAACAGTTACAGACAGTCTTCAAGGACAGTAGTTAATAATCTTGGAGCACTATGGGAAATACTTAGGTGAGGCTTACAACTCCTACCAGATGCACACCTTTTGCCTCTTTCATATTGTCCTATTGAGAGAGTTTCTGATGTTGTAATGAATTAAAGTCAGAGCATCAGCATAGTTCTTGTTTATCTTTTTGGTGCAGTGGTGACACCTGCTTGTTACTGTGGTTGTGATACTTAGATGATCTTCCATCTAGTAAAGTGTAGTCTTTCTAGAGCTCCTGAGAGCTCTAGAGCTCCTTACTGTTGTTTTTATGGCTTTGAGGGAAGGTGGGGGGAAAGTAGGTGTGACAAAACTATACTGCTTCCAAAATGCCAGTTGCCAGTACCCAAATATCACGATGTAGTAGAAATGCAGATTTGCAGCTTACATTTGGGAATCTTCTGCTTCAGCGCCATGGAGTCGTATTAGTTACATAGTTTGTGCATGGAGGTGTGCTTAAAATAAAACAGCCAGTTATGGTGGCAGGCAAAGATTTCCTGTTCCCTTGTTCTGATTTGTTTGAAGATGCCCTGTCAAAGTGTCTGTGCCACCGTTCTGCTGTGTTGGAAACATGTGAGAGGTTTGTATTTCTGCAACCCACTGTAAGTTGATGATCACTTACTGAAATTCTACTTCCCCTTACCTCTGGAAGCCAAGTCTGTATTTTTGTATATATGAGTGTCTTCTCTATAAGCACTTTTCCTACTTAATTCTTCCAGTTGAAGAGTTTGTAAATTCGATTTGTCTAGAGTATATTGATTGGAGAAAAAAAACCCTCATAGTAAAGTATCTAGATTGATGTTGAAATGTCTTTGTTTTCCATCTTCTTTAACACTGAGTTAATGATCTTACAGTAGGGTGGTGACAAGAACATGACTGTTACTTTTACTTGTTGGGTTTTTGTGTTTTGGTTTGGAGGTTTTTTCTGGGGTGTATAAAAATAAAGTCCTGCAGTTTGTGAACGCCCACCATCTTGGGAATAGAGCGGTTGGCTCTGTAAACTGTCAAGTCAGGAATGTCTGAAAGAGCTGAAGACTTTCTCAGAAGCTTACAACTGAATCTCCTAATGTGTTTGTCCAGTGTTTCTCTGAAATGTCTTCTTGTCACCAGGGATTGGAAGGACAGTATAACATGTAGCTCCGGAAATGTCCTCAGTGTCTTTACCCAAAAGTAATTTTTTTCATCGTCTTGAATTTCCAAGAGAAAGCAGGTTGTTTTCAGAGCTTCCAACCCTCTTTACAGGCCCAGTTGTCATTCTTTCATCAAATCCATGGCTCTTATCTCAACAGAATAGCAGGTTAGCAGTTAATAAAAGAAACCCCATGTCTTAGAAAGTATGTTCTTGTCAAATATTGCTATTCTAAGAGGTTTTGTTGCTTCTTGTACAAATCCTGCTATATCAGCCTTTGTGTGTTGTGGTAAGAACAAAATTCATTTTGCAAGCTACACTTCCTGGGTTGAAGGTTGACAAACACTAGAGATTGAAACTGACACTTGTAAAATGCCAAGTGAATTCTTGCCTGTCTTACCATCTCTTACTTTTGGGTGCTTTTCCCTAGGCTGAGCACTGAATCTTGAAGTCACATGCCTTAGTGGCTAATCTGCTCTTAATGCTATCTCACATACAAAGGTGTTAGTGTTTAAACCTTAAGCCAGACTCCGGGTCATATTGCTGCTGTTACCAGTCAGTGTTGTTTCCTGGTTCCCTAAAGCACCAGCATCATGCTAGGGAATGCTGGGAGCACTTCAATGTGCTTCTAAGTTTGTGAGTGATTTAGGAAGTCAGATATGTTGTGGTCTGTTTGCTGCTTTTAGTGAAGTTGCAAACTGCTGTGCGATGTGGGTGGTTTCGTCTGATTACGTAGGACTAAAGGACCAAGCTTCAAGAATTTCCCTGTTTTTCATTGGAAACATTAAGTGCTTGGGAATGATGTACAGGAAGCTGCTTCTCTCGACACTGCTTCAACAGCAGTCACTGACTTCGGTGACTGAACGTGACGGGGTATATCACTCTTGGTCGACAAAAAACACAAAGCAGTTCCATATCATTGCATTTATGAGTCTGTGCTGAATCCCCTCTGTGTTCTTTAGCTCATTTCAATACAATAATTAAATGGTTCAGTATTTCTCTTGAGTGAGGTCTGGAGGCTGAAAAAGTGATGTGGTTTCTGCTAAATAAGATTATGTGGCCATACAGTTCAGCTTCAGTGTTGTGGTTCTATGGAGGTACTGGATTAGAGGTACACAACTCTTATGTAGTGACAGCCTGTTTCACAGTGAAACTTCAGACCTCAGTGTCTGTGTACTTTTTTGTTTGACTTCTGCATAAAATCTGCTTTTTCCATTTTTTTCTAGATTATTTTTACTGATAGTTTAATTCAGTAAAGTCCTTTACCTTGCTCCTAGTTGTCTTCCTTCACTGTGTATAATCACACAGTGATTACATTGGAACCAACTGTTTTTCTGTTCCCAGATGTTTTGGATTAAAAAAAAAAAAAATCACAACCAAAAAACTACCCTAAACAACCATGCCCTGCCTCTCAAACCAAAACCCACCACCTTACTTTTACAGTTTTCTAATTTGTACTTTTAGCTTCAACAAAAAGTGTTACTTCTTCAAAACATGGAGTGGCTTGCATTCAGCAGTCATGTTAACTGCTAAATTAAATTTACCATGTGGAGTGTCAGAATAGGATTAGAGGACAGGGTTGGGTTGGTGGTTTTGGGAGTTTCTTGTGTCCCCTTTATTTATTTTTTAAAAAATACTTCTTTGCTAACCATATTAAGGAGAATGAAATTATGTGTCTCCGAATTTTCTTTATTTCTGTTCTTGGCTGTATTGGAGTTTTGACCATACTGGTGTGTATTTAGTGTCAGTTCAAGAAATTTAAGTAATGTGAATTACTTTCTTCTTTAAAAGTGCTGTTTTGAAATCTGGCCTTTAAAGAACATGAGTTTTTTTCCATCTGAAAACACTGGCAATAAATGCGGAACAAGTTGATCATAATTTGTATAACTAGCTTTAAAGAAAAATACTCATACTACAGGGTTGGGCAGGGAGGAAGCCAGAATGTATGTTAATTAAGTAAGTTGTTTACGCTTGTTTTAAATAGATGATTTTCAACTCTTGTTCTGCTGTCTTGAATGCTTAATAGGCTTGCAGTTTTAGCTTTTGTGCTCAGTCTCTGGTACTAGGTGAACATAAACTTGCTGTCTTTCCACAGCTACTTAAATAGAAATACCATCCAGACAAAGGTGCCTGTTGTTAAAGGCTAATGGGTTGATTTGGTTTTGATAAATTCACTCTTCTTGATGTTCCCTAGTCAGAAGTTAAGAAACAAGGTTTGGACGTAAAAGTCTTTATCATGCACTGGTACGCTGTGTGGAGCTCCGTACTGGATCTCTTGCAGGATCAATTTATCCTTTTTGTTCAAACTCACTGCTCTCAGTGACTGAGAATGAGCAAGGTACTGTGCTTCTGAACTTACCAGAAACTCTCCTTTAACTTCCTTTATAGGCAAGCATCTCACTGACCTTTGGCTTTATACCTTGGAGTTCCAAGAGTCTTTAAGTACTCCTGAGGTAAGAGAAACTTGAGAGAGAAAGAGCTTTGCTTCCCCAAGCCATTTTCCTACATCCTCCTTGTTGAGACGACGTCAGTTTGCCCTTAACTGGGATGAGATCATCTTCTATCTCACTTTGAAACTGCAGAAGTCACAGTTTTATTGGATCTTGTTGACTAGGAAAAAACAAGCATTTTCTAGAGAAGTGTGAAAAGTTTCTGTTCTGCAGGTTATCTGGAAGAAGGATTGGTATTATTTCTTTAAAGACACTGTCATAGCTGAGGTTTTCGTTCTTTGCTTACTTCTAAGACCAGACTGTTTTGCAGCAGACTTCATGTCCCGTGAGACCTGACCTTTGGAGTTGCTCGTAGGGTGGCTCAAGGAGTCTCTGCCTGTGAGCAGATTCCAACACCAATGTGTCTTGGTTCAGTTTCCATGATGGAATTTAATAAAGGTACTATTCATAGGAGGAAACCAGAAGTCTGGATAAACAATTCTGATTTTAATTGTCTCTTTGTTTAGAGACTGGGTTGGCTGGTTTGTTCTGTTGGTTTCCTTGTGCTCTCTCTATGTATGTCTCTTCTTTGAACCAGTCTCCTGTTCTACTGATACATAAAAGACAGTTTCTTTGGCTCATTTTATATGTATACATTTAGCTGTGGGGCCTTTTCAGGCTGTCTTCATGGTGGGGCTCAGAAACAGTTGTGTAGACTCTTCCAGCAGGTGTGTAAGTTTTTGGGGGTTTTTTTATGTCATGTAAATGATGGTAGTATGCAAGGTTTCTTCTCAAAATCAATTGGCTTTTTGGTTGCAAAGAACTAATGAATAAACTAATCAATGATACTCCTGGGAGAAGTGAAGTATCTATCAGCAGACCCCAGTTCTTAAGGAACACTGGACTTCTAGGCTTTCTTGGCTTCTTCAGTGTCTCAAATGAGAAGGTACTTTTTAAAGTATATGTGGAGATACACCTGTGAAAGACTGAAGCTTTCATGAGGAGTCTGGACTGTAGTATTCTGCATTTGCCTACAAATTTCATACGCTCTCAGTTAAATTCACATGTGCTGCTGAGCTGTGAACAATCCTCTAACTCAGGCTCAGGGTGCATGCACAGTGTCATTCTGTTTCACTGATTTGGGAACCCTTGGAGTGAAATGTTGAACATAATGTTGGTTTCCAGCATATTCCCATGTACTTGTGGACACTTCTTGCTTGTTTGGATTCCTCTTTATCTTTTCTCATTATCTCTGCCTTGTCACCATGTCAGAGCAACATTTTGATAGAGGTGCTGTAGAGAGTCCTTGGTATTAAGTTTTGAACCCCTGTGTGCAGGAGAGTCATGTTCTTTGAAAAACCCAGTTCCTGTTTGAAATGCCTGACATACAATCCAGCATTCATCTGACCTTATAATGTCTTGGGGGTTTTACAATCTCTTCATCCCTTTCTTGTTTCCAGCCATCTTTTTGGCCTTTGCAAGGCTTGGGCATACACTAACTATTTTACTTCTTAGGAATGGTGTTAAGTGAGTTTCTGCTAATCACTTAATGAATTCCACCAGCAGTGTGGTGCCTAAGAACCCATAGAAACACCTGCTGAATGTGATCCATGGACGTGTGCAAGTGACTTTAAAGGGTTGGGGCCAGGTTCCGAGCTACCTAAGGTAGCTGGTCACGTAGACATCGAGTCAACCTCTGAGAATAATGTGTTGTGAAAGACCTAAAATATGAGCATTTGGGGCTGTAAGATGTGCTTCGAATTGCTAGAAGATATAGGGTGTTGATTCTTTTTCTGTAGGTCGTGAGAGCCACTGTTAAGCTTAGCATCTTCGCTGCATTTGGTTTCTGTATTTCTTTTCCCCACTCGTGGTTCAGTTGGGATACTGTTTTCTTTCCCACTGGTGGTTCAGTTGGGATACTGCTTGCTTTAGGTAGCCTAGACTGAGCTTCTTGATGATAAATGATGTCTATCAGCACATACATTGCCTGTCTCAGGTGGTAATGCAATTTAGAATGTGATGGCTCTTCCACCCATCTTTGCTGCTGCAGGTCACTTAGCTAAAAAATGGTGCATTTCAACATGTAAAATACAGTGTAAGGGAAAGGGCAGTCACTCATGTAGCCCAACAAGAACAGACATAGCTGAAGACGAATTTCATCTCTAAATCCTGTGGGTTTTTCCCTCGAGGAATGTTTGCAGATAGAGGTGTAAGTGAAATACTACCCTTTCATGCTTGTGCATATTGGTGTGCTCTCTACTTCTCAGGGTGTGAAGTGCAGTGGGAAGGTTGAAACAGAAAGTGAATGCAAGTCCTGTTCTGCAACTAGTCAGGTTCAGTTCAGGCTATATGATTTTAAATTCCCTTCATGTATGAGGAAGCTCTGTGAGTTATGACTATCAAATCTGGGCAAAGTGTTTCTGGTTTTGGGGGAGCAGAGATATTCCTGTATGTGACTGGCAAGTTGAGGAAGGCTTTGGTGTGCTGCAGAACAAAAATAATGATTATGTCATCTCTAGTTTGAGGGGAGTTTTCTTGCATGATACGGTCTCATCAGCTTGTTAGGTAGTTAGCTTTTTGGGATGATGAGGTAAGTTTATTCTTTAATAAAAGAACTTGATTTGAAATTTCTTGGCGTGGTGTGTGCTACAGTTGTAAGCAGGCGTCTGGTTCTTGACTGACTCCTGCTGTCTTGTTCGATGTCATATCCCAGCCAGAAGAGAACTGAATCTGATGTCTGTTCAGAATTTCTTACTGTGCCATGTTCTCTGAAAGCCCACAGGTTTATGCTGATAAATTTTGCTGGATTCAAAAAGGTCTGAAAGGTCCTTAGTTATTATGTCACAAGGAAGCTTTTCAGATGGAGAATTCAGAGTTTTATAAAAGCAGTAGCATGGAACACTGATAACCTGCTGAAAGTGATTCTGCTGTTAGGAGGTCTGTCTTCATTGTATCAGGAGCATAAATACAGCATCTTCCTTCTAACAAAGCAAATCGAATCCTCATCGTTGTTACTTATTTCCGATTAGACTCTTTTTGTTTCACTTTGTAAAATACTATTGGGAGTAACACTTTTTTGTTTCCTTTATACAAGTTGCATGGAAGAAGCAAATTTTACGTGGTCATTTAAAAAGAAGTTGCTTGCAACAGTCAGCATTCTAAGATGACAATAAGCCCGTGATGACAATGCTTCAAATAGCAGTTTAAAAAACAGGGTATCAGTGAGGAAGTTGATGGAGGTTTCCTTCCACCAGCTTCAAGGATTTCTTTCCCCCCTTGTTTATTTTTGTAATGAAATACAGATTTCATTTGGCAAGTAAGAGGAAATAAAATCAGCATAGTAATGCACTTGCAGCAGAGAGTAACAGGACTTACTCTTACACATTTGCTCAAAAGCTCTTTGTTTAGCACTTTTGTCAAATGCTATGTAAGCAAAACATGTGAGTTGTAAAAAGAGCTGCAGAAAACTGTTTCTTGTGATCCTGTGAAATTTTTGTCTGTGCGAAGAGTCCCCTGGGGTGTGGCATACATTTAAGAATACCCACACCCCACCTCTGCCCGAAGCAGAGCGTATATAGATATGTGCGCCATCAAAGGTAATTTATAGGGATTTGGCATAATCTCTAACTAAGTGCTGCTTTCTCTTCGTGGTTTTGCAGCTCAAAAATGGATCTTCCACTTCTGGCAGTCATGCAGGTTTTTTCTGTTACTTTTTCCCACTGAAGATATGAAGGGTAGTTTTTCTTAAATCTCAAGCTTTGGGAAGAAGGTGGAATTCTCTGCTAATGTACAGGTGTTTGTTCTCATATTTACATGTCCAAGATTTCCTGTTTGGGGGAAAAATTCTTATGACTGCACTAACTTGTGGAACCTTAATTTTCCACAGATGTAGTATCTCTGCCATGCGTTAGTATTTGTAGATACTTCCTGTGTTGTCATTAAGAGTTGTATTTTATATGAATGCATGTTAAGTTTGCAATCCACATAAACCCCCATAGTGAATTTATCAGTATAATAAGGCTTTGGGTTTGGCAAAACTTGGTTCAGTGTCTTTATGCAGGGAGTTAAATGTTTATATGGGTAGGAAAAGACCTGTGTGCTGCGAGTAACTGAGGAAGAATTGAGAATGACTGATGGTGGACTGGAATAGCTTTATTTTTTATTTCAGATTTCGACCTATTAAAGGAAGGCAAGAAGAACTCAAAGAGGTGATTGAACGTTTTAAGAAAGATGAGCACTTAGAAAAAGCCTTCAAGTCCTTGACGTCAGGTGACTGGGCCCGGCACTATTTTCTTAACAAGAACAAAATGCAGGAAAGGTTGTTCAAGGAACATGTAGGTGTATTTGTAATTAATGTGCTTTTTCAGATGGTTGAAAGGCAAAGAAAACATAAACATTTCTTAACAATGTAGCAATAGTAAAGCAATCAAGTGTTCTGTTATATGTTGTTTTATTGTTTCTTAAGCGAAACTTCCCTTGTTTTTTAAAGCCTAACTAGACACACCCTTTTTTTTTCTTTTTTTTTTTGTTGTTAACATGCATTGCCTTTTATTTACAGAGTGTAGAAAGGAAGGGGTTTTTTTCCCCTTTATCCTTTATTTGTATTGTGGTTTGGTTGGGGGTTTTTGTTTGTTTGGGGGGTTTTGGGGTTTGTTTTAGTTTTTTTTTTACTTGCAGTAAAAAAAGTCCTGTAAATCAAAGTGGGTGACGAAGGTAAAGGAAAAGGGAGTAGCCTTGTTACCTGAAAATACCTCAATTGTTTTGGGTATAGGGGCTTTCTGTGGGAGTGTTATTCCTCCTCCACTTCCCACACCCCAAATCTATTTTGTATGTAGCATGAAGGTTGTTGATTCTCAAAGTTCAAAGCAAAAAATCATAGTATTGTTTACTTAACAAAAAAAAAAAAGCCGCTTCTTGAGGAATGAGTCTGTTGTTTCTGGGTACAACCAAAAGGCATTTGGCCTACTTTAAAATGCACCAAATCTAGTAATGCAGGAAAAAGTTAGCAGAAAAAGTTGTGCTTTGTCCAAGTGATTTTTTGAATAACACAATCACACTTCAGCTTAAAAAAAAAAAATTATTCGACCCTGAATTCAGCATCTAGGTTTGTTGTGGAAGTAGTACCTCTTTTCAGAACTTCAAATAACAGAATGGATTCCTATAGATTATTAGGTCTCACTGGTTCTTAAAGATATGAGAAGATTTCTTGAATGAAACTATTCAGTCATTTTAAGAAAAAAATTACCCATTTTCATTAGTTGGACCAATATACTCAAGGTATATTTAATTTTCTTAAACTCTCTGGATAATCACATTACCCGTGTGAGGATTCCTGCAAGTCGCTGTGAAGAAATAAGATCAACATAATATACATAGCTAAAACGTATAGAAACACATTTCAGCAGCCAGTATCCCACTCCAGTATCCATTTTGTGTGTTTTTGTACAGTTCACTTTCATTATTTATATAAGAAGTTCCTCACTGCTTTTGTTTTGCCTGTAACAGACAAATACTGGGTTTTTTCATTGCAGGTATTTATTTATTTACGAATGTTTGCAACTGACAGTGGGTTTGAGATACTGCCTTGTAATCGGTATTCTTCTGAGCAAAATGGAGCCAAAATCGTTGCAACAAAAGAATGGTAAGAAATACAGTTTACTGTTGTGTTCTGTTTCTGTCAATTCTTTTGAAGGAATCTAAAATAATATGTTAAAAAGGAATTTCGAATTAGAACTGCAACCAGTGAAATAGATAGTTTTGTATTGTTACTTGCAAATTGAATTCTCTCTATTTTTGCTAAGTACTTAATACAGGATCCATGCCTCTGGAAGATACTCCTTTGTATATTTGGGCGTATGCATATAGTGTTCATTACGCAGGGTTTTTTTTAATCTTGTTTTCAGTCAGATAATTGTTTTTCTCTACTCAAGAGTTGTTAGCCTCCCGTGAGAAACATGATATTCTGGCAGATTTGTTACACAGCAAATAATTGTGGGGGAAATGAGTTTTTTGCCTTTTTTAAACGGGTGTTACTTGCATATTTTGATTGTGCAAGATAAATCTTGCCTGGAAACACAAGGCTGGAACCCCAGTGTATTTCCCCATCTCATTTTGGCACATCTGAGTTTCATTATAAGCATATGTGTGGCGGTACCAGCAGATTCTGGCTTAATTCAGATTTTAAAATCAGTTCAAAAGTACTCACCAATTGTATGAGCTTTGCTTTGTGGCAGTACCCATTCGTACCAGCACATCTGAGGTGAGGAAATGCTGTTATGTTCATGCTGGGATTCAGTGGCTGGACCTCCTGCTGGTGGCAACATAACCTCCACGAGTTGTAGAGAAAGCTTTAAGTAGGCTGAGGCCAGTTTCCAGCTCTTCATGACCAGAGCTGAAAGTTCCACAATCATGATAAAACCCAAAAAATATTGATTGGGGTTTTTTTCTTGTTTGTTTGTTTGTGTTTGAATTCACCTCTTGGCTGATTCTTCAGGGTAGAAGCTTTGCATGTAGGTGTGTTGAAAACAGTTTAACTTTTCATGCTCAAAATCTTGAGTGGCCTTAGAAGTGAGCAAGACAGGAGAGCTGCTTCTCAACCCTGCTGATATCTGGAAAACGGCTGAGACTCAAAACTGATTAGAGTTCTCAGCATTCTGTGTCAAAGGGGAATTTTGCACTTAAAATGCTTTGCTTCTATTTTGTGTTCTTCATGTACCTTTAGTATCTCCGTGTTCATCTGTGTCAGAGTAATCTGGCCAAAATATGTAACGGCCACTCTGAAGAGCAGTGGAAACAATGCCCATGCAAGAAAATGGAACCTGTGCTTCTACTAGGCTGAGCATTCAGTGCCTCTGCACTGCTCTATTCACGACGGCGCATTGGCTGTCTGCACACAAAGGCTTCGTGGTTCTGTTGATTTTTGTAGGTGTCTGTCATTCCCCCTCCTCACTCTATTTCAAGAACCAACTTCATGCTGAAGAACTACTTGTGAGAGAGGAAAACATCTTGCTTGAATTCCAGCCTTTGCTTGACTCATTACTGGGCCTCATTTAAAAAGCTATGGAGCTCTAAGCATTTTGATTATGCTGGGTTTTCCTGGCCACAGGAAGAAGTATAGGAAACACAAGCAAGAGCAGCTGGAGGAAGTCAAACTTTCCTTAAGTGGTGATGGGGAGGGAGTGTACACAAATGAAAAGATCTTGCTTTTGGTTTTAACAATTGCAGAAGCTGAAGTAATCAACTCTTGCAATTTCATGCCTGCAGTCTCAGGAAATTGTAGAAACAATGGTGGTAATTGTTTCTGAGGTCAGATTTGATGTAATTGATTCTATAACAACTTTTCTTTTTGTGAAATTATTTCATCATTTTGGCACATGTCTTATTTCTGCTACTCTTTTTATATTAAAGGAAACGAAATGATAAAATAGAATTACTTGTGGGCTGTATTGCTGAACTATCAGAAATGGAAGAAAACATGCTGCTGAGGCATGGGGAAAATGACTTCAGCGTCATGTATTCCACACGAAAAAACTGTGCGCAACTGTGGCTTGGTCCTGCTGCATTTATCAATCATGGTGAGTAGTAAGTATAGGAAGGAAGTTGAAGGGTATAAGAAATTCAGAAGTGTTGTATGTGAGCTGAACAGCACAGGAACTTGGAGAAAAATGTCTGAATCTGGCATACTGTATTACTGTAGGACAAAATCCTATTGGGATTTTCCCAGCCAGAGCTGATCAGCTGTGAAACTTGGAGAAGGCTCTAGGAAGTGATGCCCTCTTCCTTGAAAGAGACTTTGGAACTGGCAGCTAAATTAGTGGAGTATATTGTGGGTTACCTTGAATTCTTTGTGAACTCAGTCAACAGTGACATCTTCATTAGGTGAACTTCTGACGGCTCTTTAACCTTTTTGCACAGAAGCTTAGCTGATTCTGTTGCATTTGTGTGCCAAAGGAAGAGCAGGTAGGATTTAGGATAGAGCTGTTTACCCTAAAGAGGAGGGAAACTGGACATTTGTGATAGCATAGGAAAGAGGTCAGAAACCCAGCTATACCAAAGCAGGTATCTTTTGATGCATGGCTTTGTGCAATACTAACTTAACTCCCAGTATTTAGTTGAGATTCTGCAGTTATTGAAGTCAGAGTGAATCCTTACTTTAGATATCTACAACTATTCATGTTTCAGGTCTTATCCACAGTTAATTGACTTTATCTTTTGGACCTTTTTCAGATTGCAGACCTAACTGTAAGGTAAGCAAGAAATTATAAATAAATAAAGTACCCCACCTTTTATTTCTTTGTCCTTCCAACTTTTCTTCCCCAACTGTTTTACTTTTATTTCTTACTCAGATACTGTGCAGCCTTAATGATTAACCTTTTTTTTTCCCTTCCTGTCGTCTCCTTCCCCAGTTTGTATCAACGGGCAGAGATACAGCATGTGTGAAAGCTCTAAGAGATATTGAACCTGGAGAAGAAATCTCTTGTTACTACGGAGATGGGTTTTTTGGAGAAAATAATGAATACTGCGAATGTTACACCTGTGAAAGGTATGCATTGATGTAAATAGCTTTCAAATGGAATTGGGCATATTCATGATCTATTTTGTGAAACTGAAAGTCCTTGATTATGAGTACACAGATCTTTGGACACAAAAATAATTGCTTCCTACCTATTTGCTATAATGATTTTTCTGTGTTGTTACAGAACAGTGATGATTCTATGTTTTCTTAATCTTTTGATTCTCTGTTCTGGAGATTAACCCAAAATGAGACAAAACAGAACAAAACAGGGGTGTAGATTCTTAGAAATATTTGTACTGAATGAAGTAGAATTGGAGGGAGAAGCAGTTACAGCTTCTACAAGACCACTGTGAAGTGATCCCCAACTTTTGCTCTTTTTTGCACTAGACAAAGCAAATTCCATTAGTGTTTTATATGTGGACATGAAGTTCTCTTCTGCTGGGAATGGGAAAAGTAGTTTTTCACCCAGTGTTGTTAGAACTTGGGGGGGTTGTGTATTTGTAAATACCTACTGGTTTGGAGAGTATTCACCTCTATCTGTCTGTCGCTCAGTAGCAGCAAAGTTGTTCTATTTGTTTTTTACCTGTGCTGTCCCAACCTGGTTTCTTCACAAAATCAGTTGAAAGAACTCCATCGTTGGTTTTTGCCATGTTGAAATTTGTGTTCACTGTGTGGAGGGAGGCTCAGCATCATCTGAGAGAGCTTCACCCAGTTCCAAGAGGAGCTGCACAGAACTCACTGTTCTGTTTGATCTAACTGTAGGAAGAAAAACCCTATAAAGGACAAAATATTGTTTATATTTTGAGATAGCTTAGTGCACCTGCGTATAAATAGTTTAATAATCCTACTTTCATTTTTACTGGCTACTTTGATTACTAAAAAATCTTGCAATTAAAGGGAAAACCATCTGGTATGGACCTCTAAGCTCACATGATGTTGGTAGCTCATTCCAAGTGAAAGGTGCAGTCTCAGACTTTATCTCAAGAGCTGCTAGTAAAAACGTACTTCAGTTGTGGGAACTGTTAAGTGTTGAATAAATGGGCCCCAGAATTATTCTTCCCTTGTTACATGGAGTGATGTGGGGTTTTTCTCAAGTTCTTTTGATGATTGATTTCAGTGTAATATGGACATGCTTTCTTTTTCAGGTCAAACTAGTTTTATGTGTCTGAACATTTTCATTAACTTGTAATTTTTGTATTTTAAGTACATGAAAATGTTACTTTTTAAAGCTAATGTTCGGGTAATCCTAACTTTAGGAATCTGCTTTTCAGTTACAAGACTGCGGTAGAAGCAATCAGATATATAAGATGCTGTTTTGGGAGGTGTTAGTAAGGACTCATTCTTTCTTGTTTCAAAACTGATGAGACAACAGTCACCTTGTACGCTACAAAAAAATCATATTTAAGGGTCTCAATTTTAACTGCTGTAAGGAGTGTTAATTTGCAATGTTAAAATGCTAGGATCTTCTTCTAAGGATCCATATGGGTATGTTTGGAGCAGTGGGAGATTTGGCACTGTACAGTTTCTTTCAAGCCTCCAAAAGTCATCACCAAGAAGATTTGCATCTCTCTACATATATTCATGTACTCTTCCTAGGTGATCCTGCTGTTCTTGCTGGCCAACTGAGACATTTAGGCACCCAAGATGACAGGTAGAAGACAACCCACAAAATGCTAACCGGTTTTGTAGCTATTGGTATCATTGATCCAGATATACCTGGGATCCAAACTACTGTATATGACACAAAGCTCTAAGTTTACGTTAAGATTTATTAACACCTTGTGTCCTCTTTTTATTTGTAGACGTGGAACTGGTGCTTTTAAATCAAGAGTGGGATTGCCAGCACCTACTCCTGTGATTAACAGTAAATATGGACTGAGAGAAACAGACAAACGATTGAACAGACTTAAAAAGTTGGGTGATAGCAGCAAGAATTCAGATAGCCAGTCCGTCAGCTCTAACACTGATGCAGATACCACTCAGGAAAAAGGTAATGCAAGTAAGTAAGGGGAAGAGCTTGGAGTCATTAAAAGCTTCACAAAAACATGGAAAACTTTCACTGTGATGAAAGTTTCCTCTCCTAGTGTTGAGATGCTTCTCAGATACTGGTCGTTAAAACTAATTTATTCAGGAATCTGAAGGCAATTTAAACAGCAAATGCATGGTTTTCCACAAGTGTTTGAAGAACAATAGGTGGTATATTCTTCTTTTATTTTCTTTTTTTAATATCAAAAGCAAACATTTATAAACATGTCAGTTACAGAAATTATTGGCAGGACTTTATTTCAAAATACAGTAAAATACCACAGGCAGTAGTATGGTTTAGGAAAGAAAACTTTCATAGTTTGAATTCTTAGGAAAAGAATTTTTAAATAAATACTCTTAGTAGATATTATTAAATAAATAGTTGTTTCCTTTAGAGGTCTTTTAAATTGGGCAGCTCTTTCCTTTCCACATTCAGAATGGATAGTTCAGGGACCTCTTGTGCAGTGAAAGTGCACAGTTAGTAATTCCAGAAGAAATTGGAAGAGATTTTTGTTTGTAATCTTCCTGCAAGACTTCTCTCCGTGGAGTAGTGAGTACGATTTATTTGCTTTCCCCACTTCCCCTCTGCCACCCTCAGTATGGGCAAAATACAAATAGTTTAAACTTTGACTTAACTGGTAAACAGGTTTGGAGCTACATAAAATACTGCGATTCCGTCTGTCTCCTGTTTGCTGCTGTGATATTAAAAAAAGCAAAACATTAAAACCCAACCAACCTACAAAAAAAACCCCTAAAAAATGCCCCCAAATCTTTTTGTGGTGTCTAATTACCAGTATTTAGAGTTGCACCTCTGTTGAGCAGACAAAACTCCTTTGCTTGCCACAGTAGGCAATAGTTCCACCTAAAACTGAAACCGTTACAATAGACAAGGTGTTTGGGGCTTTTTCCTCCTCCTCCAGGAAAAAAATCCTAGAGATAATATTAGATCAGGCTGATCCTCAGATGTTGCTGGAATAATACTCAGCAAAAGCTGTGGATAATGTCAAACAGATTTTTTTTTAAATTGGTAGAAGAAGAAATTCAGTAAAAACCCAGCTTGGTATATTGGGGATAGTGAGGGGAAGTGTACCTGGAAATGTTGATGTACTTGTGGCCCGTTTGGCAATTCCTTTCATGTGTTGAGTTGCAAGTTAAGCAGTCTCATTCCTCACTACATACTATCTATCCCATTTCATGGATTTTTTTAACGTGCTCCAAATAAATGAAATAACTGTAGTATTTGGGAATGGGAAATTCAGGATATAACAGTGTCATAACAAAACCACTTTTTTCTTTTTCAGCTAACAGAAAATCTTCAATTGGTGTAAAAAAGAACAGCAAAAACAGAACGTTAACCAGACAGTCTATATCAAGAATTCCAGCATCATCAAATTCTACCTCATCTAAACTAACTCATATAAATAATTCCAGGGTACCAAAGAGACTGAAAAAGCCTGCAAAGCCTTTACTTTCAAAGATAAAGTTGAGAAATCAGTGCAAAAGGCCAGAGCAAAAGAATGCTTCTCGAAAGCTTGAAATGGGAAATTTAGTTCTCAAAGAGCCTAAAGTAGTTTTGTATAAAAACTTGCCCATTAAAAAGGATAAAGAATTGGAGGGACCAGTCAAAGTTGCAGTCTCCAGTGGATGCTTAACGAGGCATGCAGCGAGAGAACATAAACTGAATTCTGTGAAAGGTGCTCATGAGCATGGTGATATTGCACCCTGCACATACATCACGAGGAGGTCGATGAGAACAAGGTTGAGTTTGAAGGAGACCTCTGACACAAAGCTTGAACCAAATACGTTGGATAGCTATAAGAGTAACTTGACTGGAACACAATCGGACATTGCGGAGCAGCAGTCTCGTGCGTTAAATGACAACGATGCGGCTCATGGACCATCACATAAAGGGGAGGGTCGGTGCCAGAAAAGTGATGCAGGCACATCAAAAAGGAAATCTCGACAAGGAAAGCTTGTGAAACCATCTTCAAAAACAGAGGAAACTGATACTATGCACAACACGCCTGTGAAAGATGAAGTACCAGATTTGATTAGTTCTCATTCAGAACTCGAAGAGAGGAATAATGTGGTGGACACACCTGTTGGCTTTAAAGACTGTATCCCTGGATCTGGTGGCTGCTCTGTAACAACTGACAATTTTAAAGCAAAAGACAGCTTTAGAACTGCAAAAAGTAAAAAGAAAAGACGAATCACAAGGTATGATGCACAACTTATCCTTGAAAATAGCTCTGGGATCCCTAAACTGACTCTTCGTAGGCGCCATGATAGCAGTAGCAAGGCAAATGATCAAGAGAGTGATGGAATGAATTCTTCAAAAATAAGCATAAAATTAAGTAAAGACCATGAAAAAGATAATAATTTATATGTAGCAAAGCTAAATAATGGGTTTAACTCAGGATCAGGCAATAGTTCAACAAAATTAAAAATACAGCTAAAACGAGAGGAAGAAAACAGAGGGACATACCCTGAGGACCTTCATGAAAATGGTGTGTGTTGTAGTGAAACTCTCTCCCTTTTGGAGTCGAGAATGGAAGTAGATGATTATGGTCACTATGAAGAGGAAACAGCAGATGAATCTTCATCAGAAGAGGACGATGAAGAGGAAGATGACTATGATGATGAATTTGATGACTTTATTCCTCTTCCTCCAGCGAAGAGATTAAGGCTTATTGTTGGCAAGGATTCAATAGATATTGATATTTCTTCCAGGAGGAGAGAAGATCAGTCTTTAAGGCTCAATGCATAAGCTTATAGGTCTTAATCTGACCTGGATGTCATTTTTAAAAAAAAATGAAAAATAATTAAAAAAATAATAAGAATAAAAAACCCAACAAAAATTCCATTTGATTATTCCTCAACTAAAGAACTTTCTGAAAAACTTAGTGGCAGCACTTCTTTATTCACCTATCAGCGTAATATTGTAGAAAGTGTACAGCATACTGACTCTTCTTAAGTCTGATTTGTGCAGATTTTTATTGTACTTTTTAATAGCCTTCTTATGTGCAATTCCAAGTTAGAGGTAATACTCTGTTGTAAAATAAAGGCTCAAGCAAAGTTACGAAATTGCATCAGATCTTTCCATGCAGGACAATGAGAATACAGTGTGGCTACAGAATTATTTTTGATCAGTAGGAGCGGTTAGTTTGCTCTTACAATATTTGACTAAACAATTTACAAAATCATAGTAGCAGCATATTAAGGTTTTCTAGTATATGTTAATATCACCAGCAATGATCTACAGCTTTCCGATTTATTTGCTAGATGGTTTTTCCCCCTTGGAGTTTGTCAGTTTTAACACTGTATGCTGTCCCAGACGTACTGTTTGTGGCCTTTGTTATAGTAGCAAACCGTTGGTTGGAAGTCAAATTGATTTCTTTAAAAAAAGAGAAAAAAAAATATGAAAAGGTGTTGACAATTTGCTGACTTTTTAGTACATTATATGTACAAGGGTAGCAGTATGCAGAATAAAGTTTGGATATGGTGTATTTATTGCTTGTTACGTAAATTAAACACCTTGTATTTAACACTTTTCAATACTTTTAGATAAAATTGTTCTTTGCAAGAATGATTGGTGCTTATTTTTTCAAGAATTTGCTGTGAAATAATGTGATTACGACGGGCAACATTTATCCAATGAACTGCAGCTATCCTAAATTGGTTCTTCATATTTTTCTGTTGCACTTGTAAAATGCTACAAGGAATTTAAAGAAAAATCTATTCACTTTAACTTATGATAGTTTTATCAAATTAAAAACAACTAAGTCACAGCTTTTGTTCTGTGGTAACCTATGAATTGTTTGTCTTTTAAGAACCAGTTGTAAAAGACTGAAAAGATATGTATATGTTGTAAATATTTGTGTGTTGTGAGAAATTTTGTCATAAGAAATTGAGATAACTTGCCAGAAGGGTTTTTAAGTTTAGAAATACATCCATGCCAATAAAATAGGAAACTGTAAACCTAGTTTTAAACTCTGCATCAGTTGGAGTTCTTTGCTCATACATAGTTCACTTAATACTTCAGAGTCTGCTTTATAACAATGAAGAGCATCAGGGCGATCTTTGGCTCTTTGGTTTTTAATAAAAGAATGTTAGGAAACTTCTGGGCACAATGGATTGTTTGTATGTATAAATCAGCTTGTTTCTAAGCCATTTTTTTCAAACATGTCTGAATGTCAGAGCTGACATAAGTGTATATATTGCTTTGGTGTGTGGTATTTGTGTTTTTCTACTCAACTGCGGATTAAGGTTTCAAGTTTTTATATCTAGGGGCGTAGAAACACAAAGTTTCATCCTAAAAGAGGTGTTGTTGGGTCAGCTGAATCCAGTGTTGGCTGCTCAGGATTTTTATGTCAAGTCCAACTCTTATCTGCCCTAAAGATCAAGAGCTTGAGTTATATGGTCACTGTGTTACCCAGTGGTGAAAGCAGTAGTGGAGAGGATTAAGTGTAGAATTCAATCTAATACTTGTAAATTGGTCAGTCTCTGGGAAAGGCCCTGTGTCAAGCCAGGGTGTGCATGTTTTTAGAACGTGGGTGGGTCTGTCTATGCAGTCCATGGCTCATCGTGTCAGACGTTAGCCTTCAGTTCAGGGAAGAAAACATGAACACTTTGGTTATGCTCACAGCTGTGATGGCTGGTCTTGTGGGGTCTCTAACTGTACTCTATCATAAAATAGGTTAAAGGAGAGAGAGATAGAGAGAGATGGGCTGTTAAGGGCTTGCCTTGAAGTAGGAAGTATCCAGGAAACAGCTGATGACAAATGACACTAATACAGCTCTTCCAGAATTCACAGGTGTTGTCACTGGCTGCTGTGCCCTACAAGCATGTGTGGCTGTACCAGCAAAAGCTGAACAGTCTCTGCACTTTATACTTACTGTGTCCCTGCTGCTCCTGCTTCCAGGTTCATACTCAATGCTCCTCTGGCAAGCCTCTGTGGTTGTAGTGGGGGTGGGGGTTGGTTTGCAGAAATGTCATTCACCTGAGCACGTGAGGGAAAGGGGGTCAATGCAGCAAATAAATATTGCCTGCTATTGTAGGTATTTATGACCTAAATGTACGTATTTATCTTGAGTGTGCTTCAGAGCAGGGTTAGAGCTTGCTAAACCAGCATCAAGCAATGAGACCAGACGATAAAATGGGGAAGAAATTGTAAGTGAATCCTGCCCTTAGAGGGAGAAGCTATTTTCCTGGAGTGAATGATCCTCCTTAACTCATAGTTCGGCCAACCCCTTAATGAGAGCTCCTTTCCTTTTCCTTTAGTGTGAAGATAAATACAAGTAACTCTTTGGGGTCAGGATCTCTGGATTGGTCTTGTTCATTGAACAACCTTCTTGTCTTGGAGAATCTGGAACAAAAGCTCCTAGTCATTTCCATGGCCATGTCCTGCTATACAGATGTTTTTGTTACAGATACCTTGAAAACAATGAAATGTGTTCCCCCAAGTTGGTCAGGTGGGCAGGGCTTCCACAACCCCAGTTGTGTCCCCTTCCCCTGACTCAGGAAGTGGGCATTTTTCTTTCACCATCTATATGTGAATCAGCAGACCTCAATCTTTCCATAACCTTAGGGGAAGGTGAATGTTTGTCACCTGTATGACAACCTGGCCATGTTTCTTCTCCAGATTGCAAAGCATTGTGGAGCTCATAGTGATTTGACTGTCAGGGACCCTGTCCAGCCTTGATGTCTCAGTGCCCAAGATACTGGTAAGAAAAGATGCCACAGCTGAGAAGGTTTGAGGGGACCACAGCACCTTTTAGCAGGCTGAAGAACTGGATTATGAATGGGCTTCGCCAGCTCGTGTGTTATGTGTAATGGGTTGTTGGGCTATAGAGGAAACATCCCAACCCCTCATGTACCCAAAGTATGTTCATGTCTGCTTTCGGCTGGGGTTTTTTTTCTGGTTACTTTTTGAGCATTTTACCTTACCTAGTACTGTCAGTTTACCGTCTTTAAAATCAGCTCAGAAGCAGAATTTCTTTGCTCCCCATAATTGTATGGTTGGTTGCCCTTTTTAGAATGAAAGGTTGAAGGCTTGGGAGCTGTGCAGAATGAGACCTACTGAAAATTAAAATCAGCTAAGCTTGCATTGTATCTTCTAGTATCATGCCTCTTCCTAAATCCCCCTCCCCAGTGAATATTCTCTTGCTTGGGCTGGGTCTTAAGTAAACCTATGGCCTTGCATAATCTCTTTTGCCCCTTTCTAAACTCTTGATTTCACAAAGTAAGGAGGTTATGGTGGGTTGTTGTTCTTTAGCAGCACTTCATGGCAGCAACAGTAACATTTGTTCTTTTTTGCCTGCTATAGCTTCCGCTTTTTGCCAACCAAGGGAACTTCTGTGGCAGTTGTGCTTGAATTCACAAAGCCTGTTTACAAATGTTATTATTACTGTATGGCATACAGGTTGTTTCAGTGTTACTCTTTCTCCCCACTGTAGTTTTACTTGGATTCATCCTTGCAAGAAATTTGACCAGAACAGTTCTGCCACAGACACAGAAGCTTAGGTGGTAGTGGTATTGTTGGAGGACTCCATGTTGCATGTGCAGGTATCTCAGTACTGAAACAGGTACGGGGCCAGTGAAACAGTGTTGCTTGGGAATGGCTTCAGCTTAACGAGCAGAGATTTGTGTGTTTGGTAGTGAGTTTCAGTCAAGTGTAGAGCTATCAATGCATCCAACAAACCGCAGGTTTTTCCACTGGTGCTTTATGATGTTCATCAGAAGTCCGCTCTGTTTCGTAATTAGATTTTTAGTCCTTTTTTTTGCTTCAGTCCCCATTCATTTAAGAGCTGGATTCAATGATCCTTGTGGGTCCTTCCAGCTCAGAGTATTCTGTGAGTCTGTGTAATTACCATGTTTGGCCACAGTACTTTACAACAGAATTGGTGGTAAACTGGTAGATCTAATAAAACGTGGCCAGCAGGTCAAGGGAGTGATTCTGGCCCTACTGTGCTGTCGTAGATCCCACCTGGAGTGCTGTGTCCCGGTCTGGAGTGCTCAGCATAGAAAGACACAGACCTGTGGAGCGGGTCCAGAGGAGGGGAGCAGAGATGGTGAGAGGGCTGGAGCACCCTATGCTCCATGAGGCAGGAGGCTGAGAGAGACTGAAGACATGCTGAGGGAGCTGGGGTTGTTCAGCTTGGAGAAGGCCCCACGGAGACCTTAGAGCACCTTCCAGCACTGAAAGGGGGCCTACGGGAAGGCTCGAGAGGGACTTTTCACAAGTGATAGGACAAGGGGCAATGGCTATAAACTGCAAGACAGTAGGTTTAGATTAGATTTTAGGAAGAAATTCTTTACTGTGAGGGTTGTGAAACACTGGATCAAGTTGCCCAGAGAAGTTGTGGATGCCCCATCCCTGTCAGTGTTCAAGGCCAGGCTGGATGGGGCTCTGAGCAACCTGGTCTAGTGGAAGGTGTCCCTGTCCATGGCAGCAGGGTTGGAATGAGATGATCTTCAAGGTCCTTTCCAACCCAAACCATTCTATGATCTAAGGTAGAGAATGACAGACAGAGAAATGTAATGGATAGGACATGACTGTATTCACATTTGCATAAACCTTGTGTGTACAGCATTAGGATAGGACTGCTGGATAGTTCAGGGCTACCAAAATCTCTTGGATTGTACTGAATACCAGGACAGAAGGGTAGTCTTTCCAGATCGAGAGATTTAAGTCCTCTTCTGTAGCCCAAGTGCAAGGCCCACTGAATATTTTCTAGAGCCAAAGATTAGCCATGGCCCATCCAGTCACAGTAGGCAACAGTCCAGAAGGGATTACCTTCCGATAACACCAACTCACTAATGCTTCAGCAAAAAACACTTCCCAACTGCAGGAGTAAGAGCAAGCTTTGAGATCTAGCCTTGTTGTGGTGTGCCCTCGTTGTTAAAGAAACTCTCCTGTCGGACCCTGCTAGGACCTGTTTGGTCTGAGCCATTCTGGCTTTGCTCTAATGACAAAGTGTGTCAGGAGGGACTGGACATGAAGGACTTCCAGAGACTTGAAGAGAGGGGGAAATGCCAAGAGGGAAAAGCTATGAGGAGTGTTTGGTAGGAAGACAAAGTGCTGTCAGTGAGAACAGAGGTTAGGTAAGGGATGAGCTGATCACTGTCTTGTGCCTTCTTGTGTAATACTTCTCTGTCAGGCTTGGCTGTCAGTAAAAGTGATAAAATAAAACACTATGGATAGTGTTATTACACTAATTGGTAATTAGTTCATATGTGCATACCCTTCTCACAGCACAGGGCACATGGGCACATGGATACCATGGCAATGGCATCAAGCATCCAGTTAAACAGAATACTTCCCTGCTGGAAATACTTGGGTCACATGGTGCTCTCTGCTTCCATCTGGGGTGTTTAATGTTTTACCCTATCTTCACCTCCTTCTTTGAAGGGCTTTTCCAATACCGTACTTCCATCCCATGCAGCTGACCTGCACACAATGCAGCTGCTGCCCCAGAAGAGAGGTGTCTGGAGTCTGTAAAAAGACACCTCACATCTCATGCTACAGAGCTCACTCACTGTCAGCAAGAGCCCTGAGCGGTGCTCCCGGCAGGTGCTGCACCAAAGCAGCCAAGAGCAGCCCTGCTGCTGGGAACCAACATTCCCAGCATCGGCACTGCTTTGCTGCCATGGTTTGTGAACCGGGTGATAGCACTACTCATGTTCATCCGTCCTGTTACATCAGAGCTTGTGCACTGCAAATGCCAAAGGGGCAGGACTCTGGGGGAAGGAAGTGGAAGACAAAATTCGAGCCTGGTGGCATTCTCTCTGCCTTCAGCACTCTCAGGTTTCCAGTGATTATATTCCCTCTCCCTCAGGATGCGATGTTAGGTTCTGTCGAAAAGCTAAGGTGTACCCTCCCTCCCATACACAGTTGTGGTGATTAATCACCAATGGAAAAATGATCCATCTGGCTCTCTCAGTCTGACTCTACCTTGTAGTAAGTACCTAAAGGGTAACCTTTATCTGCATCCCTAGTCTTGCTGGAGACAGAGGCACTGCTTAGATGTGTAGCTTTGGAATTACGCTTTATATAAGACCCTTAGGGATAAGAGCTGTCCTCTCTAATTGCACTTCTGTGGCACTGTCAGATTTCTTTTGAACATAACTTGAATTCTCAATTTCTTAGGTTTATCATTCCTGTTCTGAGAGAAAACAGTGTTATTGCTGTGGCATTTTAATCCTTAAGAGTGCCTAGCTGTAGTCTTGACTTCAAAATTCAGATGACTGAATTCTGGTTGTGAGAAGTTTGCATGAGCAGGATACTCACACTGTTTCTTTCCAAGGTGCTTGCAAGAGAATTCCTACCTTGCTACAGAAATATTTTTCAAAATGCTTTCCTTTTCCTCCTTCTCTTTAAGTTGTAGAGAAACCCTGAAGTGAATAAAACTCAAAGCAAGACTGTCTGCAATTCCATAGCCAGCTTGTAAAAAGATAAAACTTAATTGATCGACAGCAGTGCAAAATCTTTTTGACTGCCTTTGAAATACATTTTTTCTCAAAGTAATAACCTCTCCGTTTTGAACAAACTAACAAATAAAACCATGAGGCTGACTATGCTAAAGTTCCCCTAAAACTCAGTGTAGAGAAGCAGGCATTTTCAGAATATAATTTGACAAGATGGAACTTAAGCCATCTTTGGAGAAAAGTCTTGAAATAATTTTAAAAGAAACAAATAAATTCAAACCCTGCTTTCATCTCCCCCAAGGAAGCCAGCTGGCTCCTCTCACCTACGCATTGGTTTAGGATAGCAGTATTTTTCATCTGGAATTTGCTCTGTAAAATGCTTGTTGCATTTTACTGGTTCATCTCCCTACCTGCACTACTTACGGGTTTACCTGTTGCAAACCAGGCTCCAGAGAGGAAGTCAGTAATACTCAGCAAAATTTTCCTGTCTGAGGTGACACCGTGTTTCTCCCTGGACTTGCCTGTGCCAAGGACAGAGCTGGCACCTGCCAGCTGCAGCTATCTGTGCAGGGTTACAGCTGAGGTGTGACTCGGTGCCGCTGTCTGGGGTCAGGGCAAACCTGCAAAGAGTTGCTCGCTGTGGCCCACCAGTTCCTTCATAAAAGGACTCTACCCTACAGCGGGATATTGGGAGCGATGCTGGTTGGTACCAAGAGGAAAGATCTCCAAAAGCCGAAAACACTTAATGCAGCTTTGCTCCAACGACGGCTTCTCCTCGCCCTTCTTCGCTGTTCTGGACAAGCTCTTTTATCCATGGACTGTTACCGTTCCCAGCACAAGGTGGCACTAGGATTCCAAGAGAGGGACTTCTCAGCTCTGCAGCCCTGCTTCCCGTTAAGAAGCCAGTGTGTATTAGTTACAAGCTGTTTGGCCACTTATTGTTTTGTACTGTGAGGGAGTGCATCTCAGCATTATATGGGGGAAGAAGACAACCAGCCATGGTCGGCAAGGGCAGTTTGGGAATAACCTGGTGCTGAATGCTGCTGCTCTTGCCAGTTTTAATCCTTTTGCATTCCACCAGGAGTTACCCCCTTCAGCACTTTCCAGCCTTCTCCATGCCTGTCTCTCGAGTTTCTGCTATTTCCATTAGTCAGAACAACTCCTGCCAAGGGCAGGCAGGCCGCACGTGCTGCTGTGCCTCACATCCTGCTGGGAGCCGCTTGCCACTGTGTTAAAGGTCCTTGTGCAAGGGGCACTACAAGTACAGGAGCAATGGCGCATGAGGTGAAAAGAGTGGAAAGAAGCAAGCAATGCATCATCCTCCTCTCATCCCCTGAGTCTATAAGAATTCTTTCTTGGTCCAGATCCAGTATTAACACTTGCCTCAGGAATGCCATATGGGTTCTTGAGGGGGAAGGGCTGTTGGCTGGTCTTACAGCTCCCAAAATCTAGTGAGAGCAAGTTGGCTGCTGCCTGCCCTGTTGCTATGCAGTACTTTTAAATTTGTATTTTCTATGGGGTTGCACCTCCATGCTACGCGCTATCAGCAGTAGGAAGATCCTGGCCACCTAGGCAGCTTCTCTTTCTGGAATACGGAACTCTCTCATGTTTGGTTTACTTGCTGTTCTCCCCCACACTGTGAGGTATTTATTATCTGAGCAGACCTGGTAGAATAATTTCTGTAAAGTCTTAATAAAAATTATGGATGAATAATGAAAGATGTAGCTGAACACTACCTGACCTTCCTTCAGTCCAGGCTATGTGGCCATTGTTCTGCAGCCCTGCCTTGCTGCTCTCGGAGAAACCATGGAGTTTAGTCTCTGGACTCTTACTTTTGCCCACACCTTTTTTTTAGATCAAGAATTACCCAGAACAATGCAGCAACAGTCTACCACATATCCCAGTGGTTTTGAAGGAGATCAGCGTTACAGTGGCAGAGATGGAGGCAAAAAAACCCCCATGAACTGGCTTCTGTAAGGGAACACAGCAGTGATACACTCTGAAATAGCACTGATCTCCCAAACACTGATCAAAGTGCAGAGACAAGACCTCCTGTGGAGGTTTAAGAATTCCCTGAGTGACTGGGACATCCAGTCAGGGGTCACAGTGGTCTGGGGTGCAGGAAATCTTGGTTGGCTATTATAAGCTGCTTGTGTGCCCTTGAACTGGGTCCCAGAATCTAAATTTTACTTGTTTAGAAAAAGCAGAACAATACCCAAATACTGATCTGCCCTGAAAGTCTGGGTTGGGTTGGGTGCTCCAGAAAGTCAAACTGACTCACAGAAAGGAGATAGGAGGCTCTACCAAATTGACAGCATATTTAGATGTTTTTAATCACTGTCTGAGTAGTCATAGTTATCAGTGGATTAAGGGCCCTGAGAACAGAGCTTTTCCACAACTTACTGAGAAATGCCTCTGCCAGAAGTAGCAGGCCAAGGGAGGCAGAAGGGAACCTGCCCCCCCACTGCAGCCCACCCAGTCTGCACACATGATCCGTGGTCGAAGTGGGTTGGTGACAAGCACAGGGCTGTGCACTGTGGAGTCTGAGCCATCCCATGCTGCCATTCCATGCTGCAGTCCCAGTAGCAGAGGGGCAGTCTCTGGGGAAAAGGAGCAGTTTGTTTGAGTGCCTGAGAATCAAGACTTCTTGGCTGCATTACTCAGGGAAGATTGCAATGGGTATTATTTTTTATGGTCCTGAACTTTTCCACCTTATATTTATTACTTCTCCCGTTCTTGTGCTTCCTTCAGACTTGCCTTACTAGACTTGCCTTACACATCATTGAAGCATTTGAAGTCTGGCTCCTGATCTGTGTTCTATCTGCAAAACAGAGATGGTCCTGCCCATCACCTAATAAAGCCTTTAAGTCCAATAAAGCTATAAGCTCCTCAGGAAAAGGACCTTTCCTAGTTATGCAAATTTTTATGTATGTAGTATGAGCCTTGAATTAGGTACCTGTATCTCACATAGCTAGAACAGTAAAAGTATTAGAACACCTCTTTTTTCTTTTAGATTGTAGAAGACATAGGGCAACAGTGACTTTCCTACATTCCTTTTTATCTTTTGGAAAAGCTTTCATCCCTGTCCCAACCTACCATATCTGTACAACTGAGACTTGCACCTCTTTTATGTTGCCAAGCAGATGCAGTTGCAGCCAGTAAGAATCCATTCAGACTAATTAGATGTTGCAAATCCATTATGGTTCTCTTGTTGGCACCTGTAGACACAAAAAAATTATGCGCCCCTTACAGGGCCTAACTTATGGCAGGGCTTCCCAGTGCTTGGCAGGCAGGAGTGCTGCTGCACTTGACTTCAAAATGGTGTAAGAAGGAGGAGTCTTGGCTGTGGAAAGCAGCTGTAAAGCCAAGAGGAATGGCTGTGTGTCTTGTGACCTTTGCTGATTGCATGATTGCCTGACGTGGTATCATCTGATAACTCTCAGAGACTATTAAGAATCAAGCAAGGCTTTTTTACATCCTTGCATCGCCAGGATGAAAGGTTCCACAAAGCTGTTGTAGCACGTGCAAGTAGACAAGGTGGAGGACTTCAGTCAAACTCCAGGGATTTGGAAAGTATTAGTTTATTTGGGTTTTTTTACACCCTGTCACTGCTTTCTGCTTACAGGCAAGCCTGTCCCCCTCTCTGTAAAATGGAAATAATTATTTTCTCTTTTTTAATTGTGTGCATTTAAATCACTGCTTTTCCACAGCAGAGATCATCAACTGGGAAAGGATTTAGAAGGAAGAGGCATTACTTATTCACCAGTTTCAGCCAGTATGGTATATGCTCATGAGCTGTTAAGCTCCGCAGAGCCTTTCATCTCTCTAGGGCTGGTTCATGTGGGTATTTACCGGCTGTAGTAACATGCCATTTTTCACCAGCTGGTTCTAATCTTATTGCAAGATCTTCTGAGCTAGCTTCACTGCAAAGATTTTAACTGGACTTTGGAATCCTAAAGGAGCAAAGATTAAGTAATTGGTGAATATTTCTCACCATGAAAGTATGTTTTGAGATTGTCCTTCTATTTCCTCACTCACAAACTCTGAAATTTATTT
Source organism: Pachycephala philippinensis (assembly GCA_013397055.1). Classification (NCBI taxonomy): domain Eukaryota; kingdom Metazoa; phylum Chordata; class Aves; order Passeriformes; genus Pachycephala; species Pachycephala philippinensis. The sequence goes on from VWZT01013502.1 coordinate 37,248, forward strand.
CTGTGGCTAAAATTGTCAGTCCTTACCAGCACTAAAGACTGGAACTAGTGATTTCTGTCCAATTCCCAGCAAACAAAAAATTGTACTCCAGCATTTACTCTGAAAAGCGCTTGCAAGCACTATTTCCTGGATCCTCGCCTGTTGCGCCACTGGATAACTCCAGTGGTTTGAGAGTGGAGGATGGTCTGGGTGGTGCTTGGAAGCAGCACCAAGCAGGAGAGAAGACAGTGTTGCTCTTGTCTGCACAGGCTGGAGCAGTGCTTGCTGGGCACGATTCTGGAGGTTACAGCTGGCTTCACCACCCCGGGCTCCTGTAGCCAGGACACAGGGAAGGGCAGCACATGGGTCTTGCACCTTGCCCTCTCCAACTTGAACCTGGAAGCAAGGGGCCTGTCTACCTGTGAGCTCTGGGAATGCATTGTTTGCTTGAAAATTTGGTTTGGGTCGTGATTTTTTTAATATACTTTTTTTTTTCCCAGTCAAGTTTTGCCCAGGAGGGGGAGCAGTCCACACAAATGATGTCGAGGGGAATGAATCTGCTTATTCCGGCTCCAGCTTAACCGCGTTTGCTGTATTGCTGTGAATGCCTTCTTTCCTCATGCTCCTCATCATCGACTCTTTTTGCTTCATCTTCTGACTCTTCTGGAAACCTTGCAACAGCTCCGACAGTGCTGGCCCTTCAAGGCTGGCATTCAGGGCAGGAATTGCACCTCTTTGCTCTGTAAGCCGCCTTTCTCACCACAGTGTGCCCAAGGCTGCTCCCAGCGCCTGGTCCCACAGCCCACATCTCTATCACCGGGCCCTGAGTCCAAGTCACTTCATTCCCAGCACGGCGTCCCGCTTGCCTCCGTCCCAAGCCACAGGGCAGTGGCTCGGCAGCAGCTCCTGTGGTCACTATGGTGACAGTGGTCAGGCAAAGGAGGACACCGGTTAATTCAGGAATTTAGGGCTGCTTTGCTGAAAATCTCCTTTTGATTCTAGCAATAGCAACTTCCAGAGGCTTGCTGCTGCTTAGGTATTCATTTTGAGGTTGACTGCTTCCCAAGCAGATGATTATATTTCCAGTAACATATGCATAGAAAAGCAGAGGAAAGTTGGGGGTTGTGGCGTTCAAAACCGCTGCTGCCAAAGTTCCTGTCTTCATGGTGTCTTTTGTTGTATCAGGAAAAGTTCCAAAGCACAGTAGCCTGGTTACCACTTAAGGAATGGATTGTGGTTTCTTGTTGACTTACTTCACTCTTTATTCCTTCTTTTCCTTCTTTCTTTTTTAAATAACCGAGTGGGGGGATATAACAGAGCTAACCTTGTGATAGTCAAGCCTCTGCTGCATTGTATCCCAGTGCACCTGATATAAAACCATCTACTGATGTGTGCTGTGATTCTTAGCACTGCTGTAAGCTGAACCACTCTGGGAAAATTTCCAAGGAATAATGGGTGGAATTCTCAAGGACAAGACGAGGAGGACAGCACAAGGTATCTGCTCAACAGCATTCCTGGGAAACTAGTGTGCCAGGGAGGCTGTTGTAGCAGTGACTGGCATGAATAATAGTGTTACTCTTTATTTCAGTGTGCCAGTGGAAAGATCTAAGAGGTTTTGTGCATGGATGGGGCAAATTAAGGGCAAAACTTGAGTAGGGGGTTTTGCAGCAAAGACTTGAAATTATATAACTGTTAGGGGAATAAACTGTTTTCACTGGATGAGATCTGCAGCTGTCTGCTTGGAGATGGTCATCTCTGGTAAAGACATTCCCCGGGACAGATGCAGTCTTTTAAGAGCACATAGCTGCAACAATTGCATCTCTGCAGTGTGCTATCTCTGGATGTCTGATAGAAAGAAGACTACAGACACATGCTGTGATTTTTAATACTACTGTCAGCTGAACCACTCTGGGAAATTTTCCAGGGAGCATCAGGCAGAGTTCTGAAGGACAGATTGAGGACAGTGCAAGGTATCAGTGCTAACAGCATTCCTACTGTTCTAGAGCCATAGCCTGAAACAGGGTAAACTTTTAAGACTATAGCCTCTTTTAAGTTAGTACAAGCAGGCACACTGAGGCACCTGGAAAAAGCTTGTGTTGTGAGCAGCCCTCTCTACTCCCATTTAACAGTATGTAGGCCATGCTTATGTCCCCTTTTCTGTACATGAGCACAGTGGGATTTGAGATATAAAGCTGTGTGTGTCCTTTCTTTGAGTGGAGGAATATATTACACCTGAGCAGTGTTGCAGTTCATGAGTATGACAGTTTGCTCTCTCTCTGTTGGTGAGTGTTATCTAAACCATCAGATCATGTAGTTCATGTTGATTTTGCAGCCTGGTGGGTGACACTCCACAGTGGTCAGGGTAAACATTTCACACAGCAGCCAAAGTTCACTCTTGCAGGTCTGAGTTGTCATCTCTGCTTCCAGGTTGCATTGACAAAATGGTATAAAAAAGGAAGAAGGTTAGTGGGTGGAAGTGGGTGAGGCAGTTTAACTCAGATCGTTGATGTGTCCATTCAAAGGGCAACATCAGAGTCAGCTGAGCATGAGTAAATTAGCATTTATGAAGGTCTGACCTTAGACTCTGGACCTCCACAGATGAAGAATCACTATAGGGCCATGGAATTACATTTTTATTGAAAAAAGCATGACTTGAACATCAATAAAAATACCATCTCCACCTCAGCCTTGTAATGTGCTCTGAGATAACAGCATGTATTACTTCATTTTGCCATCTCAGCACAGACCTGTTGGCTGGTACCACCCAAGGGACAAGATTCTTAGACAGTTTATAATCTCAGTCTTATAATCTTTTTGTTCAGAAGACATCCCTAGGCAAGGAATTCCTGCTTTCTGTTAAGGCTGGGTGTGCAGCAGATTTTGTCTGTTGACATTGGCAAGGCTCTTTAGGCTTCATTTCGGTGTCCTTTTAGCTCTTTGCTTCCATGTTTCATTACTTCAGTTGTGTGTCTTAAGTTTTAAAATTATTTTCAGATGGTCCTTCTACTTGCTGGCATTGCAGTGCCTGGATATGTCTGCATTTAAAAGCATAACAGCGATGCTTAAACTGTGACAGTCATGCATAGTGGCTCTCCCAAGATTTTTATTGTGTCCCTTTTTGATTGAGTCTAGGCATTTATTTAAACATGGAGAAAAACTACCAAACAGGATAAGTTCTTGCAAGAAACTAAGTTCAACTGAAGTTTTGGATGTGGCCTTGACAGCTGCTGGGCTGTCTCACTTCTACTTGCATACAAATCTATGTAGGGAAGAAGTTCCTGTTTAAAGGGTTGTGATTTTGTTAGTTTGTGTTGGAGTCTGGTTAAAGGGCAGATTTCCAAGTGCTGTTAGGAAGAAAAGGACATTTGTCTAGATAGGTCTTCTATACTGCCCATCCTCTCCACAGTGCTGCAGATGAAAGATGTTTTCAATTCTACTGTGGGATAGAGAAAGCAGCCGAAGTTCACAGAGCCCAAGGGTGGCATTTTTCAATAGTACCAGCTGCTTCATAAGCCAATGGCCGATTCGACCCTGACCTCCATGGTAGTGGCACCAGGCCAACCCTGTATGCTCCAGCAAATCATTCCCTCAGGCTCTGTAAATCCTGTGCTATTGTCCTGCTTCTGGGGCAGTGAGAGGACACTCTGTGTCACTCATGCACTGAGAGCAAACTATGCAGCGAGGGTGGCGACAGTGCTTTAAGCTGCTGCACTCAGCATGCAGGGATGGAGCTGAATCCCTAATTTTGGAATATCAATGGCCAGACCACTGCCAGTGAGTGAGCATCACTTATCTGCTTTGGCATTTGCAGAAGTGCATGTGCCACACTACCTGCTGAACATGGGGCTGTGGAAAACAGAGGCCTCCTGAGCTGTGAATCAGAAATAGAGCAGCTGACACCATGGACTGCACTTATTCCCAGTCGGAAGTACTATTTGCTGCAGTTCAAGCTGAACACAGCCTCCCAGCCCTTCCTGCTCTCTCTCCTCCGCTCTTACAGTCAGCGTGTACAAGCCTTTTTGTTACAAACTGAGACACTGTGAGAACACAATGTCTTCACCCAGAGCAGAAAGGCAAGGAGTCTCTTTGCAGTGACTTCCACTTATGAGGGACAGTAGAAACATTGGTCTTATAGCCAGGTTTGAAAGCTGTTGTTTCTCCTCTTTCTACCAATTTCCTGCCTTTCAGCTGCTCTGGAAGGGGATAAGAGAGGATGAGTTAGCGAGACAACAGGGAAGGTGAGTGGCATTTTGCATGAAAGATGGTAACAGGAGAAGGGGGGAGGTAGTAAGAATGGAACAAGAACAGAGGTAAGAGCGACCTTGGCAGGAGAGAATAACAGACAGTGATGGCCCAGGAGAAGGAATGGCAACAGACAGGGCAACAACAAGGGGAGACCTTGGAAAGATGAATGAGAGTAAACTGTACTGAGGAGGAGGGACCTTGCACTGAGATTTTCAGGCAACTGTGCAAACATTTTCTCACGCACTGAAAGACATAAACATACACACCATGTGGTAGAAAGCAGAAATACAAGAATAACAAATTTTTCTGTTTCTTCTCCCAGTTTTGTGAAAAATTTTGCCCTTTCTCCAGAGTTGTTGGGTTTCCTTCTAGAAGCTACTTCTTCAGATGACATGGTCAATTTTGCAGTTCCCCAGGGTCTGGATTTTAACTATACATGCAGTACAATGCCTTTGTTTGAAGAAGTGTCATGCACAAACAGAAACCTGAGATTTTATGGCTGGTAGAGCAATAATGATTTAAAGGAAATTCCTCGCTCTGTACAAGTTAAGACATGTCAAATTAACTCCTTCCCTAAAGTTTGTGGCACCATCCATGAGAGCTAGTCTGAGCAGGTAACATTTTTCATCTTCTTTGAAGTTCTAGTCAGTGGCAGACGAGACCCACTGAGAGACTGAGTGAAATGTGTCCTACCAACTCCACCACACATTTGGCAGGTTCACCAAAGCCTGTAGTGTGGATGTCAGTGCACTGTTGAGTTAATAAAATCTTGAAGCTGCCCTAATTTTCCTGATGTAACTCTCTCTTGGGCCCTAGAAGTGGTATGCAAGAGCTCAGGTGGCTGTTTCTCACCTTTTTCCTCAAGTTCATTCCAGTGTACATGGAGGACAGGTCCTACTTTCCCTTTAGCAACCTAGGCAGGGCCCCATTACTCAGCTTTGCTTCAGGGAAAAGTTGAGGATGGATTCTCTTGCCTACAGGAGTACAAAATGAACAGGAAGCACCTGACTGGGCACTGCCCATCCTGTTGCAGTTCAGAGCTTCTCTGGATGTGTCCTTGGCAGACAGATTTCTCCATTTGCTCAGGATTTGTGTGTGACACTGGGTCCCAGAGGAATAGCTGCAGCACAACAGTGGTGTTCTCTGTGCAGGGCATGCTCTGTACAGTCTGTCTCTGGGTTCAGCATTTGGGAAACCTGGCCAAGGCACTTTGCCTGGCACTCTACAGCCCTAGACGTTCCAGCTGGAAGTGACACCCCACCTCTCAGCAGTGCTGGGGCTGTAGCTTTGGTACCCAGGCTCCTCAGCTCAGGACTGCATCTCTGTCTGTCTCTAACACTGCCACACTGGAGGATCCCCAATCCGATGGCTTTGGCAGAGCCCCTTTCCTGCTGAGCCCCGGGCAGCAGCAGCTTGTCTCAGGAGGGGTTTCATGATACTGAAATGGAGGTATCCTATCCAACAAGCCTTTCTGTGCTCTACAGAAAGGAAGCACAGAAAGGATTGAGCTGCCCTCTGCCAGTGCTATTGGTCAACAGTGACAATGAATGGGTTGAACATTGGAGGAATATCTCCTTTGAACAGAGATTATTGGACTTTAGTAGATTGCCAGCATAGAGAAAATTTGCATTAACTGAATTGATTTCTTCCTTCCTCTCATATTTATATGTTAAATTAATATTTTATATTCAGCAAGTCAATTAACCGTGCCTGCCACTGTGTGTGAAATGTTGACAATTGCTTTAATTCTTCTTTCAGAAAATTCTGCATATCCTGCCTGTGTACAAGATATGTACCTATAGCTTACTTAGGAGACCTCTGTTTGCATGGGGTGACTAAGAGGTATTTTGGAATAGCTGGTTCAGTTGTCCCTGGTCATGTGTTCCTAACACAGATCTCATGAATGGGGCAGACGATGGACCTGCAAGTGTTTGGTTTGGTTGATGGCTTCTTGTTTCAAGTAACACAAGTGAACTTGGAGACAAGAAAGGAGATGTTACTGACTGGTGTTTTTCCAGAGGTTTACACTGCTAAGTTGGCAACTAGCCCTGCTTTCATTTCCCCTCAAATCGACACCTCTACCCTTCCTGTTAATTTAAGCGCCAGCTACAGTGATTTACATTCTTCCCTTCTAGAAGTGAAGTTACTTAACTATTTATAAATGAGCAAAAGATGTTTCTTGACAGTCATTTTATCTGTCCAGAAGTGATAAGAATTATTCCAATGGACAGAGGTATTTCACAGTTAGAATAGTCTGGGAAATGTTTTTAGGCTGTATTAAAGAGGGCTCCATACTGTACCTCCTTCTTTCCCAGAATAGCCCTAGACACTGGAGAGCAAGTCATTGAAATGCTGGGCTGGTGATTAGTGTGGTAGGGACAAAGGTCTTTTACCAAGCACTGGTTTGCAGAAGTGGGAAGTTTAAAAGATATGGGAAATCAGAGAAGCACTCATCAGAAAACTTTACTCATAGTATCTGCAAGGTGTTTCAGTGTTGGATATGGGGGGGAAGATGGAGACAGCATAGGAAAGATTACTACAAAAGCAGATATGGTCTTTAAAACTATGATAGCTTTTCTTGCCTGGAACAGGCAGAAGAGCAACTTCTTTTTCTGGCTGTTGGAAGCTGTTGAATTTGGCTGCAAGCATTTGGCCCCACTGTTATGGAGGGGACCATCCTCTAAAAGCGGCCTGCCTTCCAAGGTCGTATCCAGCCCCACAGCATATTTGGAAAGACACTGGTATGTTGCTGATTTGTGGAATTTTCATTTCCCGTGATGATTTTGCCTCACAAAGGGGAGCTGGGGTTAACACTGGAGCTGGAGAGAAAATTTTGATTTGTGTGGGGCTTGGAGGGGAGAAGAGGGAGCCCACCGTTACTGTCTCAGAGGGGCAGTGAGCAGGGGGACTACTTCTATGAAAAGTGCAGACATTTCCTAGAGAAGGATTTCTGAAGTACCTGCTGACTGAAACATTCCAGGCATTCCTGCACTGCGCTGCTAAGCTCCCACAGCAGCAGCTCATGCTGCTCAGGCTGCAGCAGCGTGGCCTTGGCAAGTGTGTCCTGGTCAGGGACTCTGACACACAGCTCTCATTAGCAAATTTGCTGTGTGGAGTGGCATGGCAAGCTGTGAATTTGCAGCTGCAAGAGAAGATGGATGTGATTTTAGTGCGCTGCTCTTGTGAACAGACCTGCCAGGAGCAGGTAGAGGGCTTGCAGTGGGCTACCCATCACAGTGGTTTCTCCAAAGATTTCCTGGGTGCTTTGTGCACAGGCTGGAAACTGTAGTTCTCTGTAGCCCTTACCCCTCCTATAGCTGCTCTTTCAAGTTGTGTTTGCATCTACTGTAAGGGGCAGAAACTCACACCATCTCAGTGTCAACAAGCTTGTAAATCATCTACTTAATAGTCACAGGTGAGATAACATATTAAATACTAAAGGCACTAAAAAATCCTTCCCACCTCGCTCACCCTCCCCTCCAAGTACTGAATCTTGTCCAAAGCTGCACAAACAGGATTCTAAGATAAAGACCTTGGGTAAGAATTACTAAAACAAACAGAGCGTGGGGTGGTTTGTTAAGGGACTGGCTTCTCAAGGCCAAAGGGTGGGTGTGGAAGAACACACCACACACCTTACAGAGAGGAAAGCTAAGAACATTTAAAAAGTACATCTTGGAACAAAGTCCCCCTGAGAAGTCTGTAATATTTTAAATAAGTTGATACAGCACGGGAGGGAAATCATACAAGTATAATGCAAAGTATATTGTCCATGATTTCAGTAACTAGCAGTACAAAAACTTTCTAAGAAGTAGTGGGATTCTAGTCTGCTTAGCATGATGCAGTGCAGCAGAGCTATTCAGAGTTAATGCAGTTCTAGCAAGGAAACTACATGCTCCAAGCTACATTTCTGTCTTTCCTTTAAGAATGCTTTGAGAGAATTTACCATTCAGCTGCAAACTACCTGATTCTGAACATAAAGAAAAGAGCAGAAATTTCCCAGTTTACTTCTTCCCTGCCCTGCCATGTGCAGGAAACCTCTCCTGTAGCAGGACAGTTCCTGGGGGCATGTTAGTTCAGTCACCATGCGGTGACTGTCTATTGATGGTTGGCTCAATGTCAGGGTTTCTTTCCTATTTTTGTTGTTGCATGGATGAAACCCACTGCTAGAGCATTATCTGGTATTGATGTGGGGGGCATTCTGACCTAAAGGCAAAAAACTCCATGTCTGTGATTTTGCTAGCCTGTGACCAGCACCTTGGGGAGATACTTGAAGGTGGAACATGATGAACCACAGGACTACAGTTTTAGGTGAGTAACACCTCAAAACTTGTTCCTTTTGCAGGTTGATTTTTTTCACCTAGAAGAATATGTGGTCTATGGCTTTTGTCAGTGCCTAGGGGTAATCTCTACATCCCCTTGACTCAAGGCTTGTTTAAGTTTCCTATGCTGCTGCAGAGCTATTGTTAGTTTGCAGATAAGGAAGTGTTATCATTTTAGCACGGTCTAAGAGAAAAGGATAGGAGGGAGCTATTAGATTCTCTCCTGTGTTACTCTCTCTGTCTGTTGGCAGGGTTGTCCTTCACACTGATCTCTCAAATGTGGTAATAATAACAGTAAAGTTTTATTTTTACTGGTTATCAGCCAAAAGCAACAACTAGGCTAAACCAGAAAATACCATCCTTTCTGCCTTTGCAGCATGTGTGCTCAGTCTTTGTGCTGATGCTCTGATACTTCTCTAGTTCTTTTCTGAAGAAACAAGGGGACACAGACACCTTCATCCCTCCCCAAACAACCTGGTCTACCTTATCCTGGCCATCATCTAAAAACAGGTACTCTGCCCTCTTCCCAGCACACCAACACACACTCCTACCCTGCCAATGCAAATCTGCAACAGCTCCCTTCTGTCCTAGCTTGCTTTTGCCGTTAAGACATGGTCGGCTTTTCACAGCTACGTGTTGCTGCCTTTAGCAGTTGCTACCTCTTCTTCCTCTGTGTGTGCACAGTTGCTACCTCTTCTTCCTTCTGTCTTTTCACGGGGGCCCTATCACAAACAAGTTGCCAAGTTTGAAACCAAGGAAGACAAATGATATGTCTGACCAAAAAGCCCCTGTAAGGGCCAGAACTGGGAAAATGCATGGACTAATCTTTGTGTGAGCACTTTGCATCTCTCCGGAGTGCAGATGCTCTTTAACGAAATAACAGAGACTGTCTCGCCCAAGGTGTTGAGGACTATACAGAATTTAGGTGACTCTAATCTCACATGTTTGTGCTTTAAAGGGAAGAAACCCTGCTGCAAAGGTTACAAACCAAAAGGAAGATTGGCCCTCCTACTGGAAAAAAAGAGCATGCTCCTGGCATGCTTAGCCTTCCCTTCATTTGTGTGAACAGTGGGAAAATAATCAGGAGGGTAAATCCTATTCAGCAACAATTCAGAGTCACTTTTCATGGTGTACATCATCATTCTAGATATTTGCAAAGTAGAGGTGTACACCTCAGTCTGGGTTCCTTTAATAGCTAAAGGAAAGAAACTGGCAGTTATTTGAAGAATTTTCTGGGTTAAGTGAACCTTGCCGTTGGTGATGTTGACTGTACACAGGAGTTTGGGCTGAGATGAGACGTAGGTGTCTGTGGTGAAATCCCACCCTTGGTGTAATAAAATCCTGAGGGAGATCCTGAGACCCAAGTCATTCTGCACTGTGAAAGGACGATGAGGATCACAGTAAGAGTGTGAATGAAAAACCTATTAAGAATAATAAAGAACCTGTTCAGATTGAGACTCTACCAAGTTTACATGAAGATGGATGGTTTTTCAATAGGGAAAAATAGGTGTAACAGACCCCTGTAGGCTTCAATATGGGGGACAAAACACTGCAGGCAGCAAGTAATTTGTTTCAGGGCTGCCTTGCTGGACTGTGTAACCTTACAACAATGAAGTTCCTATGAGGCTTGCCTGTAGGTGCAAATGATGGAAATCGGATTTTCTAGGAAGGTAGGTGATGATTGCATAGCACTTCTATTTTTGTTTTTTGAGGTCACCCTATTTGTTTTGAAGTCATTCTAATTCAGGACAGGAAGGGACCAGGAGTTGTTTTTTTTGGCTACAAATTCAGTTTGAACTTTAACTGAGCAGTGTCTTTCTGTGGCATGCAGCCATGCAGCCACGAGGAGCGATTTTGAAGGGCAGCAAGAGGCAGGATTGGCAGCATCCCTCAGGCTGCATTGACAGACTGGTCATGCACAAGTGCCAGAATGGCCTGACCCAGGCTGGTACCATCACTGCTGGACCTCTGCCTCTCACCTCCTTAGGATAACACAGCTGGGGCTATGCCAGGGAACACCAATGGCCAGGCAGGTAAGGGACACTCTAAAGACAAATACAGGATGTCCCAAGCCAAACAGGCTAATGACAGGGAAGAGGTGGCCTGGTTCTGCTCTTGTGTTGACACACTATGTGGCTGTGGTTTTGTCTGTCATGTTCTCAACAATGCACCTCCAGGAGGAGGGGAATTGTACTCTTGTACAATTCTCTTGTACAAGACAAGAGCAGAGCTGCACACTTCAAACCTTCTGCATGGGGAGCATCTTACTGACATCCTGCACACCCTGTCAGTGTGCTAAGCAAGTTATCCATCCTTGAATCAAACCTTTCTTAGCAATAGCCTTGGCAGCCATAGCCTTGGCATGACATGAAAGAAGGAAACCTCTTACAAAGGTTTAAGTAGGCTTTTTCATCCATTCCACAAGGAAAAAAATCTTATCCACTAGCTCTTCTCTTAGCATAAATGTGGGTTTCAAAGAGCCTTACAAAACAATGTGTGGCAAAATCTATGTGCAGGAGTAAGAAAACAAATTAAGGTCTTGTGTTTGGAAGAGCTTATTCTTGTTCGAATGCTCTATAAGACCGTCCTGAAACCTCAGAGTGACAGGAAGCTTACATATATTGTGCTTGGAGTCAAAATTAAGTTGGATTTTTTCCTGTTCTTGTGGAATGCTGTAATTACAATAATTTTTGGTTTAAATCATTGATGAGCTAGAATTATTTCTCATAGCAGAGCCAGTTGCCGAGATAAGAGTATTTTGATACTTTTCCATCACAAACATGCCCAGAAAGAACACTACCCTTATATGCTATTGTTGAGAAGCTGGGAGAAAATCCTCTACATATAATAATGGCTGTGTCACTGGTACAAAATTGCCCTCTTGAACCCAGCAGTAGAGAAGGGCGGATAGGGAATGACATAACAATCAATCACACCTTGCTTACAATACTCTCTCTGCTCCCATGTTGCGCTGAGAACTGCAAAGTGGCTCAGGAGATCTTTTGTTTTTCTCAGCAGAAAAGGTGCACATCAGGTCCAGAGCAGCACTTCTTGAAGTCAGTTCCTAAATTAGTTGTTTCAGCATATGTCTAAGGTAGCTGTGATTCTGCTGGATACCACACAGCTTTGGTTCTCCAAGCTGCCGCTGAATCTGCTGCTGGCATTTCTCCAAATGGCAGCACAAGCTTTCCCAGGCAGCTGGGGCACAGATCCCACTATGATATGCAGAGGAACGAGTGCTGTGGTCACTCTCATCCTCCTGCCCAGATGCAGCAATGAATCACTGCGTGCATCATCTGATGTCTGGCTGTGAAGCATGACATGTTTTGGTGAGCTGTGTAGATGAGATCCCTGATTCCTACCGGAATTCACGACAGAGAGGTCCCATATGCTGCTGCTGGAGGTACTTTGCTCTTCCAAGGGGTGGATTTGCCAGGCTCATGTCAGAGTCTGAAGAGAAGCTAAGGAAGACCTCCACCTGGCCAAATCCTGTCCCAAAAAGGAAACTCATTTTGAAGAGGACTGGCAAACTGAATTCCTGTGACTGATATAGGGGAAAAAAATATGGGTACAACCAGCTAGGAACCACCATGTTTGTTTCAGCTGCAGCAGCTGGATTGCAATAGCAAAAATTATCCTTAACACTTCACTAGTTTGTCAACCAGCGGACAAAGGAATCGATTGTGCAATTCAGAACAATCTGCTAACTACATTTGTAAGGAAAGGGTTTAAAATTGCACAACGTGCTGAGGAATGATACATGTAGGGATTTTGTCTTACAGCTATTGGCAACTAGAAGGAATGGAGATATAACAGAATTTGCTCTGTTCTTCATTCCATGGACGGTAGGGAGGCTCAACCACAGCAGATACTGCAGGCCAAAAGTATTCCATTCGGCATGCATGGGATGTGTCCATGGCAAAGAGAGTCTGCACAGAGTTCAAGGAACAATTTTCTGCTATGTGCTATGGCACTGTGGAAAGCATATCATAGTAAACATGTACCTAGAGAACGTTTTGTTGGGCTAGTTAGATACTAGAAAAAAGTTCTTCCCTGCAGGGGTTCTCAAGCTCTGGAACAGGCTTCCCAGGGAAGTGGTCATGGAACCAAGCCTGTCAATATTCAAGAAGCATTTGGACAACACTCTTAAGATTGTTTAACCTTTTCTTTGGTTGCTCTGCATGAGTCGGAAGTTGGATTTGATGATCCTCATGGGTCCCTTCCAGCACAGGATATTCTATGATTCTAATTAGTCTGAATTCAGTGACTAGTTTGGTGTTACTTACTTCCAAATGTTATGATTTATATCATGTCTCATGTGGTGTGATGCTCTAAGCATTGATTCCAACAGAGTTGTTACAAATATTATTAAGAAATCCATGTTAGTCTGAAAGCCAAGATAATGCATAGATTTATTTTCTGTGCCTTTAAATAATAGAAACAATGAGCTATTCTAAGAGCTAGAAGTAGGCCAGGTTGAGCTGTTTTTATGTAAATGTACTTATCTTAAATTGCTCAAAACAGGAACTTCATTTCTGTGGTATAAACCCTTTTCTTAGCAAGTGGTTTAGTCAATATAGCAATTGCAGAGCCACTCTTAAAATGAGTATCTACAACACATGAAGATTTAGAGCACCTGGCTTATGTTATTCACAGTCCACTGATTCAGACTGGTTGGAATGGAGTATACATGCTCTTTTCTCTAATTGCTGGCTTAGGACTTGCCAAGACAGAAGTGCCCAGGAGACTTGAGGGAAACTCATTCTCGTTTAGACCTCTAATTGTGAAATGTATCCAGAAGGATCTGTGCTTGTCCTACACAGAAGAACAGTTGGGATTCAAGGCTAAGTGAAGGAGATAGCTATATCGCAATGGAGGAGCAGATTGCCTGTGTAGATGTGGCTCACGATACCTCTTGTTAGAGTAAAAACAAACGGGATGCGGCACTCCTTTTCCCTTGAGCTTCCTCCAACTGATGAGAGACTCCTGTTTTTCAAAGTGTTGAAGACAGTTTTTAATTTTGATGTTGGATGTTTCCTTAACTTCACATTCCTTTTTCTGCTTGTTCATTTGTTTTTGTGTAGCAGGTGTTACAGCATCTATAAGCAGGAAAAAATACCTGCATGTCCTCCTCTCCTCCTGCTTTTAGAGCCCCACAAAGAATAACTTCTTGTGTCTCACTCTCCTCTTCCCAGATGTTACATCTCTCTGGAGTGTAAATAACTGAATAACTTAGTACTTAAGCACAATGTGATACCTTTGATTTTAGCACATCAAAACTGGGTTCTGATAGAGAGTGTCAGTATCAAAAGTGAAGGCAAATGCTCTGTTCTCATGAATTCAAACTGAAGTGAGCACTTTGATGTTGATCTCGAATGAACATAGAGGGAGCAGTCCTTTCTAAAGTGGTTCAGTCGGCACCTGTAACCTCTTCAACTGCAGCCCTATCTCTCGTGGGAATCAATATTTGAACCAATATTGACTTAGGACTCGGGCATGATTTATATGGGAGTCTTGGTATTGCAACAACTGCTGTGTTACTCAATCAGATTCCCAGATGTCTGGTTAATACATAACAAACCGGATTTGTAAATTCAGTCAGCACGTGTTATCTTAGTTAGAATGGGAAGGGGAAACTAATTATATCATGTTGAATTTAATTCATAAATCTGTTAAATACCTGTAACTGAGTACTACATGCTCTGCTTAAAGAGGCAATGGGTTTTATACTGTTTTCAGAGGGTTTCTAATCTGGATTAATTTCTTGGTGACCAGTATTTCCTAGTTACCTTGAGTAATTGTTATCATGAATGTTTCAAAATGGAAACAAATTAGGATTAAATTAGTTACTTACAAAATTTCACATTAAAAAACTCTATAGTGTACAGCACTATTCTGGTAACAATTAACAGAGAGCTTTATTCTGGGGTCAAAAACCAGGCCACAGCTGTTATGTTTAGGCAGTTTAGGCATATCACAAAATCGCTCTGGCTGTATATAAAGTTACTCTCACTTCCCAGGCATTATCAGTGACTGTTTCTGAATGAAGGCCATTTATCTGGGTGATTTTGAGTGTTTCACACAAAAATCCCCTCCACTTATTTTATGCCAATATGGCAGTAAAAAGATTATTGAATGTCTAAAAACCTGTACAATAACAAGATATTGTTAGTCAAAGACACTAGGTCAGAGGACTGACTTTAAACATGTTATTTGATCATTTGGGAGAGTTTNAATTTAAATCTTATCAGATAGGCTAAGAAATCATCAGTGTCTGTGTAAAACAGACAAGACCTGTAGTTTTCTAGGTTTCAGGCTAGAGCACTTGAATATCAGTGTGTGTGCGTGTGTGTGAGGAAGAACATGGCCAGCCCCTGAAATGCTCAAACTTCTTTGTTCTGGTGACCCTCCTGTGTTTACCCTCTCTGCCCTCCACACGTGTACTCCAAGTCCAGTGACCACTCCTTTGGCAGTCAGTTCACCATGAATAATCAAACTGTGTCGTATTTGGAATAATTTTCTAACTCAATGACCTTTCTTTAACCTCAGACTGCTAATTGTTATCACTGGCAAGGAACAAATGGGTCTGAGTGAGGTGAATAGGTGAAGCTCTTGCCTAGAACATGTGTCTTGCCCCAGGCAGAGTTCCACTGCTGCCATTGCTGCAGGCTTGGCTCCCCAAAGATTCCAAAACTTCTCTCTGCCACCTCCTTATGCTGAGTGTGCCCATGTTAGAGATTTAATGGCCCATGAGGAAATAACCAGCTAGAAACCATTCTTTGGCTTAAATTGAAAACTCTGCCAGGATGCCATAAAAGCTATGCCAATTGCTTAAGTACAATCAGCACCTGAGTCAAAACTACAGTGTCTGGATTCCATATCTGGAATCCACCTTTTTACATCCTAATATAGGGGAAAACTGCACCATGCTTGAATAACCAGCTGTACTGGAGTTGCAAGTTCCTTCACAAATCAGTTATTTCAGCTTGCTATTAGTCCACTGCTATGCATGCTTAGCATAGCAAATTGTTGCATAAGAAGCAAAAACAGAGGGGGGAAAAAAGATATTTTAGAAGTCCAAGTCATTTTAAGATTAGTCTGTGACCTACTTCATTACTTGGATCAATAATAGATTTTGAAATGTTTTAGAAACGTATGCACATTTCTATTTTACTACTGGCTGTTGTTCAAGCAACATATTGATGTGAGTGTGTTCTGGAATCCTTTTATTGTGTTGTACTTAAATATAGAGCATTTAGTATCATGGTAATGGCAGCTACATGAACATAAGAAGGAAGTTTTCTAGTTGGCTTGCTCCTGCCTAGTTTGTCCCAGTGTCCAGTCAATGCTTTTGGGTCCTTCACAGCACACAGGTTCTGAGCATTTAACACATGCAGTGACAGTGCCTGGTGCCTTGTTATAGTGCGCTACCTGCTCTGTCCTACATGATTCTCTGCAGCCTTTTATTAGTGGCCATAACTGCATCTACAGTAATTAATTCTGTGGCTTTTTTCCCCCCTCCCTAGTCACCACATCACACCCCCGAGTCCACTTGCTGTCAGGGGAACACGCCCTGCCTTGGGCAGGCAATTTGTCTGTGTTGCACACACAGAACTAGACGTGGGTCTGGAACGTTATTCCTTACAGCAGGTTTATTTGGCTCGCAGCTATACTCTTCCACAATGGAATTCAAAATGCAGAAAACTATTAGTCTAATGCCTGGCCACATCAGACATACTGGAAAAGATACAATTTAGCATAGTTTAGAATTTTCTCAGTGTTTTCAGTGTTTTGTGGCAATTTTTGACCCTATGAAGAGTTGCAAAAATGTGCTATCAAATAAAATAAACTGTATTCAGTTTCTTTTTCTACTCATATCAATCCCAGTGAGGCTGCAAAGGATGTGCAAGGAAGGCTACAGACGGCAAGTGACAGGTCTGCTCTTGGACAAGATAGCAGTAGGGCTCCACCACAAGCTGGGGCAGGAAGGGGAAGCAAAGCGCCTGTCCCTCTGCGGCTCGGGTGGCTCTCCGAAAGGACAGTGCTGGCAACCCTCACACAGGACATTCTTCAGCAGGCAAAGTTAACAAGCAACAACCACCTGATGCGTGAGGACCCCCCGCCCCCTCCAGTGCCTTCCACGCATTCCTCCAGCCTGCAGAACCAAGCACAGCCCTGATCCGACGAGCTGCTTCTCGCCCAGAACTAATAAAACCAGAGAAGATTAAGACGAAAGAGAGAGCCAATTCCGTGCAGGTAGAGAACTGGTTACTATAGCAACTGTTTTCTTCTTTGAGCATAGGTTGGGAGGGACTCTCTTGCAAGGGGATTTCTGTGCAGTCCCCAGGCTGGGGAGGGAGGTTCCTACAAGAATCTTGTTTGACAAAGGTTGCATGGCTGCACTCTTGAACTCTGTTGGGATCGGGGGGAGCTGGGATAGGGTTGTAGAGGAGTTTGACTCTCGTCCAAAAGTAAAGCAGATGTTGAAGAGCCTGTATTTAAAAGTGATACTCACATCAGGGTGTATTGTTCTGTGGGTTGCAGCTACATCTGAAGCTGGTGTTGTACCACAGTACATGTCACAACCAGGGGTTTCAAGGCTGGAGTTTTTAAAAGACATAAGAGAATATTTAGCTCATTGCTACTGGATTTTTAAATCTGAGGTCCTAAGAAAGTTTCCCAGATGTATTTCTTCAAAGAGCCCAAATTGGTGCAGAGTAAGAAATTACGTACCTTGTAATATAATAAAGGCTGGTCAATTTGACTCTGGGAAAAGTCATTCTCTGGGATTAGGGCCAGGTAATGTTATCTTAGCGTACTGCTTGGAGTACCTGGCACTGTACAAACTCTAGGTATTTGTGGTTACCTTAGACCAACACAGCAAATGAATGAGGATATTATCCTTTTGCTAGGGCTGCTTTCTGGTGGAACACACCCCTTGTATTCACGGGAGACACAAATACCAAGCAGTGCACAGGGTAAACCCCTCCCCTTTACCCTCCTTAACCCTGTGTGCTCTAGCAGGTATACTTCGAGGGCCAAAGTTGCACCCCAGTTTTTTGCTAGTATTTGGTGCTGGAAACTAAAAACACATCAGGAAAATAAAACAACCTATGATTGTCTCAAACTTAGTCATGAAATTCTCTGTCTCACAGCATCAAAGCACAGAAGATGCAAATTCTCTTGGTAAGGGACAAGCAAAAGGGGCTTTGGGTGAAATATTATGCTCCTCTATTCTCACTAGACTGCTTATTGGCTGTTTTTCCATGCAGCGTTTTTGCTGGAGACATAGATCTAGGAGAACATTGTCTGCTATGATCCCACCACCCTTCCTATCACTGAGGAAGAGGGGACAACTGTGCAGCCTCTCTCTTCCAGCTGCATCTTGCCTAGGTGTCTAACACAACTGCAAATCTGCCAACCTTCCGAATCCCTGTCTTTCACAGTAGCATTTTTTTGGCCGCTGATGCAGGGAATAAGAAACAGCAGCCTTCATTTTTGTTTAAAATTCATCAAGCGTTTTACCAGATGAAGAACCAAGGAGTCGAAAAACAAAAGCAGGCTCCCTGCTCCAAGTGCAACCTGAATGCAAGACTAGGCTGGGAGTACTTTGCTACGGCAAAATGCTCCCCTGTGAGCAATGCACTGAAGAGGTAAGCCAAGCAGCTGAGGGACTCGAGGATAGCCCCAAACTCTCACCCAGACTGCAACAACTGCACAGTTCCCAAGTCTTGCGGAAGTGTCTCCATTACTTCAAAGGAAGTAGTGGACTCACTGACAATTATATTCTGTTCAGCCATTGAAGTAGCAGATTACATGGTCATGGTATGGAGTTGAAGGCAAAATAAATTACAGAGAAAAATGTTTTACTGTCTGAAGGGAAGGGGATTTCTGTGACGAGCAGTTTTGTCCCTTCATGCTGACAGCAGAGGTCATACAAAGTCTCAAGGCTCTGCTCACACCAGAGGAGGGGAGCTTAGTCCAGACTGTACCTTGCTTACAGCAGAATTAGTCACTATGTGTTTGTCTGTGACCTAACCTTCCTTATCTCAGTTACTTCCTTCACAGGCTTTAAAGCCAGGTTATCCAGGGGATACAGGCAGCTGAGGAATTATTCTCTTAATAGGTCTCATTTATTAGATGCTACATCAAATTAACCTATTAGATAGAGGCAGAAGTTGAACATAAATACAGAACCCACGTCTGCTACAAAAGTGTGCTAATGCAGCTTGGTTGCTATGGTGTAAAATTCAACATAAGGATCATGAAGACATATTTGCTTTTTCCCATTACTGAAGAAGATGGCTGGTTGATTGACTAATCCATGGGATAGGGTATTGCATTGGTCCTAATAACAAGGTGCTTCTAAGTGGAAACAAGCATCAGTTGCTGAGAATAGAATCAGACTTCACAGACCTGAGTTCAGTACTTTAACTAGTCAGTCAGTCTTGAGCCATTAATTCAGTACTTAATTCTCTTCTTTGAGGGTTTTTTTTTTCTGATGCCTTTTAGGTTTCAATATATTCTGAAGTCAGCAGAAGCCTTAGTTTTGTTAAATTTGATTATAAGCATTACCTAAGTGTGATCAATTCCTCCTCAGAAGCAGAAAAATATTACACATCTAAGTAGAAGAAATGTTTTTTTTTTTCTCCTGTTTCATGTGAATGTGGACTTAAAACTTACAAGTACATCTTAGTAGCTCTCTAAGGAGAACATCTCACTCTGTTTATCTGTTTAATGCATACTGCATGAAGAAGAGCAGTATAAATTTCTGATGCATTGCTCCTCCTTAATGCTTTGAGCCAAATCGGGGAAGTTCTTGAATAAGAGCAAAAAACTTTCTTGGATAAGAGCAGATTTATTTTCCTGTCTTGCCACATATTCTACTGAATTTTGAATCATGCCTTCAGACCATGCACTTTATATCTCTGGCACTGCTGCCTAGGATTTCAGTAAGAGCAAGCTCGTGCCACTGCTGCCACATTGCTTCCTGCCCACTCCAGCAAACCACACTTGAAATGTACAAAGCAGGGTAACGTGGGTAAAAGAACTTCTACCCACAATGTAAACATGAGCATCACCTTAAGCAATAACCAATATTTACTTTTAGACATAATGAAATACAAATAATTTTGGGAAGTAACATATCTATTTGCCTTCACATCAACTAAACCTGCAGCCCCTTATGATTATTTGCCTTATGCCTATCACAAGTTCTACTACAAGTATTTTGTTCTTGCCTTTACTGTGCTGTCCACACTCATGGCTACCCAGGAGAGAGACCATGTTTGTTGCAAAACACAGTGAACTGTTTTCAAATGAGTTACACCCTTTTTGTAAAATCAACGATGAATGGCTATGAGTTGCCCACTGCTAAGAAAGCATTAAACCAATAAACGGTGTCATGAGCAGACAGATGTCCAAAGGGAATATGCATGTGGCCTTCACGTGGGTCCAGAATACTTATCAAAACGGAAGTCATTAAAGGACTGAAACCTGAGCTAAACTTACACTAAGAAAGGGTGTGTTGTAATAAAAAGGTTATAAAAAAATAGTTCATAATTCTCCTATCTCCTTTTAAATTCTCTGATACGTTGAAAGAGATTATTGGAGGTTTTGAAGCAAAGCTTCTGAACAGCTGTCAGTGAAATGGCCCGTAGCAACGAGATGGAGTTTTGTCGTCTAGTAAAAGTGGGTAGAATTTTCTACATCCAGGAGAAACAAATATTTATTTTCTCTGATATTACTGCTTTTTTTTTCCACACTGATAGCAATCTAGAAAAAATCCATCAAATAACTCTAATTAGGAAAAAAAACCAAGTCCTGTTACTCATGCTATCATGACAAACCAGTGTGAAGCTCAAGCACTTGGAAACAGAAGGGCCTGTGTGTAAGGCAAATTCTTTTGCTATTTTCACCACTTCTTCCCACATGTTTTTTCTATTTAGCTATTCAATATCAGTGATGTTGTCAGGTACCTGAGCAGGGACCTGAAAAAGAAAGGACTCCTCTGCAGTACTGAGTTGCCATCTCCAGCACTAATTGCATGTCTCCTCTCCAGCATCCTAATCTGTGCCCAAGTTAAAGGACTTTATTTCATAAATGAAGAGCTGAGGTATAAAGAGAAAAGAAAATCTGTCTCTTCTGTCCCAGTTTGACATCCCTAACTCATACATCACTCTTCCTCTAAACTAGGGTCTGGTACGCCTCAGCCAAAATAGCTTTGGTTGTACTGAAGCTACTTTGCCAGCACAAAGCCTGTTCCAGAGCCAGTTCTGGAGCTTTCCTGCCACTTCCCAGAAAATCCGTAGGCTACTTGGGGGGTTTCCAGCACTGGAGTGCTGAAGTGAAGCATGCAACAAAATGAGGGAGCAGCCCGTGCAGTGAAATAGTTTGGGGAGGGATGAGGGAAGGAGCCTATCAGGAACTCCCTCACAACCCAGAAATCCCCAACTTCAACAATGATCACCACAATAATGGCAATTTTTATTATAAGAGGCCGCAAGTCTCTCGTATACAGAAAAAGACCATCAAGGGCGAACAGCCTAAGGAGGAAAAAAAAAATCAGGGAAGTGCAAAGGTAGTTCAAAGCTTAAAGGGATTTATTGCTTTACTGCTCATTTATGACGAGGTGATATAAGATATGAGGCGACAATCCCACCCGCTCCGGCTGGAGGGACGGGAAAGCCGCGGCTCCTCCAGCGGGCTGTGACATCACTGCTCCCACACTCGGGTGCTGCGGGGGAAGGACCGTAAGGCAGGTGCTGGCGTTTCCCAAAACAGGAAAGCGTGTTTTCAATGCCAAAACTATAAGAAACTCAGCTCGAAAGCACTGCGTGTAGACATTATTCTTGCTCCCATAGCTTCACCCTTGTGTTCAGGCGCGATCCTCTCCCGAGCCACGAGAGACCAGTTTATCATGAGGGTATGAGACAGCCCTCACACGGTAACTAAGTAACTCGGTAACTTTCAGTAAGGAGAGGACTTTAAGTAAGCATACTGTTCGTTACCGCGACCCACTTCGCACTGCGCGGAGATTTCCCACATATTTCGATGTCACGTCACGGAGTTAATAAAACCGGCGCGTTGTGCAGCCCCAAGCAAGGCCAGCCCTGCCTGAGGGGGTGCCGGCTCCATCCAGCACCGCATCACCGCGCACCCAGCGGCAGCAGCTCCACGGCACAGCGCAACGTGAGGCGTCCCTTCTCTCCCTTCCTCCCTCCCTCCTTTTTTTCCATCCTTCCCTCCTTCCCTCCCTCCCTCTCACCTTCCCTCAGCGCTCCCCTCAGACTCAGCCCCCGCCCCGCGGGCGAGCGCCTCGTGCTCCCCTCACGCGCGCGCACCAATCACAGACGCCTGGAGGGGCCGCGAGCCGGGTGCGCGCGCCCTCCCCCTCCCTTTCCCCCTCCACCCCCGCTCCCGGGGCGGAACCGAGAGCCGGCTCCAGCCAATCCGAGGCAAACGGGCGTGAAGCGTGAGGCGCGAGCGGGCCCGCGTGCCGAGACGCCCTATAAAAGGGGGGCCGGGGGCGAGCGCCGGGCTCACTCACCGCCGGCGCTGACGGCGGAGGGACGCACGCGAGCTGCCGCCCCCGCCCGCCGCCTCAACGGCCACCGCGCCCCCCCCGCGCCGCGCCATGAAAACCAAGTTCTGCAACGGTGACGCCGACCCGTCCCCGCTCGGGCTCCTCCTTGGCCGCGGGTCCGCCGCGGCCGGGCAGCCGCCCTCGCCGCTGGCTCACCCCGATCCCGAGGGGAAGGACCCCACCGCGGCGGGCAGAGGCGGTGGCGTCGCGACCCCACCCCCGGCGCTGCCTCCGCTGCTCGAGGAGGAGTCGCCGCCGCTCGACCCCCGGACGCGGCGCCGGGCGTATCTGTGGTGCAAGGAGTTCCTGCCGGGGGCCTGGCGGGGGCTGCGGGAGGAGCAGCTGCGCATCAGCCCCATCAGGTCAGCGCGGAGGGGGAGGTGGCCCATCCAGGGGGCGNTCCCGGGGGGCGGCGCGGAGCGGGTGGTGGTGCGGGGGGGCGGCGGCTGCTGCTGCTGCATCGCGACGGCCCCGTCTCGGCCCCGCGCCGGGGGAGGGGCCCCGCGCCCGGCCGGGAGAGGGATGGAGCCGGCAGAAACCGCTGCACCGCGCCCCGAGCTCCCTGCCCGGGGAATGGGCCCTGCTGGGCTGACCCTGGCTGCTCCGCACTGAGAAGTCGTCAGGTAAACGCGGTGTACCGGTGATGTGAGTCATCTCTTACAGCACACAGTAACGAGTGGTTGTGACTCAGCACGTTGGCAGCAGAAATATGTAAATTGGGGACGTTCTAAAGCCATATGATGTAATGTGTTTTGAGATCTTTGCCTTCTTTGCGGAATTAAATAGCATCTTTATTTTACTTTAACTAAACCGATGTTAGCTCAGTTTCCCCTTTACGCACCGCTGGTCTCACATCTTCCAGACTGATCATTCTACCTGATCAAACGTGGTGGAGTCAGGTAGTTTCAAAGGATACTGTTGTCAGTTTGCTTTCCCAATGTTTCTACTTTGGTCCATACACAAAACATGCACACATCTACCCTAGGTAGCTAATGGAGCATAAACAGCTGACAAAGCTCTGATGTATAAAAGTATGATTAAAACGCATCCTGCTCATTTCTAAATTTGTTTTAAAAGCTTTATTGAAAAATGAGCAACTCACTGAGACCCAGTGGAGGTAGTATTTGTTTTTCTAGATAATTTCTCCTCACTTGACATGATCATAAGGAGTTTGTGAAGGGGGAGAATTTTTACAAAACCAGTACAGTTCCTAAATAGTAGACTAGTCTGATATGTCTGGTTTGAGTTGCTTAAGTTTTCACCTGTATTAGTGTGTATTGCTGCCTTTGGTACTTATTTTCTAAAGCCTTAAAATTTAGCACAGTTATCTTTGCATTTCTTGGAAACCTCCCATGTGAGACACCACTTCAAAATGGCTTGGTGGTTTCCAGATTTGGCAGAAAAGAAGATGAGCTGAGACTTAAGAATGTATAAAGCAATGCTAATTGGCAGTTAGGTTTTTATTTGGCAAAAGTCTTCTCACCACTTTCATCTCTGGAAGATGCATCATACTGGTTTGCTGATTCTGGTTTCAGTCAGTGTGCATTCTCCAATGTGTCCATCAATATTGCAAAACCACGTTCTTGAACAGCTGTCAGTAAAGTAACTGGTAGCTTTATCTGCATGAGTGAGATGTGCCCTTTTGACCTTTAAACAAGCTGCTGAGCCTACTGACCTTTCAAGAGAACAGTGCCTTTTATTATGCTCCTGCATGGATTTCCTTGATAACTTTTCCAGGTAACTTTTGAAGTCCTAAGTGCTATAGTGAACTTAAACTATAGTGAAACTCTTGTTTAACCGAGTTCAGCATCACTAAGACACTCTAGTTTGGCTTGTCTGGTATAAAAATAGAAGAGTTTCTGGGCTTTGACACAGTGTGTGCAGGCTCAGCATTTGTTTAAATGTTGTAACTATACAGATTCTTGAGCTTTAGTCCAGTATTTCTTGTAAAGTATTTTTCAGTGTGCTTAGTTCCTCTATTTTAAGTATTGATGTTTTCACCAAAGTTTATGTCAGAGGCTTAGAAAAGGTGGCAAATGTTTTTTCAAAAAAATCTGTCTAGCACAGTTCAGCTAAAGCCGGAAGTGGAGTTAGTATAACTAACCAATGTTCGGATTGCCTCTGAATAGCTGGCTCTGCTCCTCCTTTGATATCCTTTCCATCTGTGTCTTGGGTTTTTTTTGAACCTGTTCACCTTCATGGTTCAAAGTTACTTCATATCTTGTCTCTAAAAACCCTTTTTTGGATGCCTGCCAAGCCACCTGGTTCTTTTCTGTCTCCTTTCTTAAGCATATTGTGCAGCTGCTGTTTTACCCTGTTTTTTTGAGATTTCTTTTTTCCTTCTCAGTTGTTGACTTTGGGTATGTAGGCCAGCTCTTGTCTCCTTCTTGGTAGCCTTTTTTCTCCAGAAAGTCTTTTCTGCTTCCCCACTGTGTTGAAAGAGAGCCCAGAAGAATATTTGAAAAAGCATTGAGAGGAATGTCAGGTTAGGACTGAGAACTGTATTTTAGCCACTACATTTTGGATCTGCTGTGGATTCTTGGAATCCAAGATCACTGCAAGGTATTATATATTATAGGCAAAATCAATTGCAGAAGGGGAATTTGAATATCTCATCAATGAACTTAATGAAAAGAGTGCAGAAAAGCAATGCAGTAAAGAAAATGTGGGTTGAGTAGATGGGTTCTTAAGGAGCTACTAGAACATCAAGAAACTTAGAATCTCATCAATACAGACACACTCCAGGGAGATCTATGCCTCAGTCATTCAGATGATACACAAACATGCTGGTTTTTTCATATAATTACTGTTTAACAACAGTGTTTTTACACGAAAAAATGACAGCATTTGCTTTGTTTACCACAGCTTTATCAATCTAGATAGATACTAGATCAGAGAAACTGAGGGTGATTTTATATTTGATAAATACATGAGCAACTTCTTTTAAATAAAGAACTGCTTTAATTGTAAATTTCAAAAATAAAAATGTGTCCCTAAGAAAGACAGCAGAAGTAAGACTTTCATCAGCAGTGCTGTTGCACAGGTATTCAGGTTAAATCTTTATAGCTGAATTTTGTAGCTGCCAATCCCAGTGATAGCAGCTCTTAATTCAGACTTAGAGTTTTATATTCACTGCATGGTTCTAGACTTATTCTGCTATCATTTTGCTTGTGCAGCCAAGTATATCTGACAAGACTCCAGCATCACTGAAAATAATTTACAGAGGTCTACATAGTTGTTTGTTGCATTTTACATCGGTTTGTTCATACCTTGTGCTGTGATTTGGATCAGTAGATCTGGTGGTGAACTCTACATTAAGAAGCATGAAGCTGCCATTGTTTTATCGAAGCCTTGTATGTTGTGAATTATTGGTACTGTTGGAAAATTCCTTGTTGTTAGAGTAGATCAGTTAATCACACCAAAAGGATGTTTAGTGCACCTCTAATTTGTTGAAAACAACACATGTGTGCTTATCCAAGTTAGCTAATCAATGGATTTCTCTCTCCTCAGAGGTGGCCTCAGCAACATGCTGTTTCAGTGCTCGCTACCTGATACCATTGAGACAGTTGCAGATGAACCACGGAAAGTTCTCCTGCGTTTATATGGTGCAATCCTGCAGATGGTGAGTACATAGAGTGCTTTGGGAGTGGGAGGGTTTCTCTAGCTTCACTGTAATATGTTTGGAGGTCTTCATTTGTGACATTATGCTTTATCCTTTAGGGAATGTTTCTATGGTGGGGGGTAGATTGCAAGATGAAAACAGTTTTCTTTATGGTTTGTTATTGTCTAGAACTTACACTCCTTTTTACACAGATCCCGACTGGCGTGTGTTAGCTGAAGGCTCATTTGCTGTTTGTTTGAGCACTAATGTTTTGTTTATGGTGTTAAGTTTGGACTGTGGTGTTTCGGAAAAATTTGCTTCTGTACAGAATGTAGGACTTTGGTATAACTAGCTAGACTGCAAGAGACTAAACTGCTTAATTTTAATCTTGGTAGCATTTACGAATCTCAGGTTAGTTGAAGGTTTTGTCAAGCTTGTACACTCCTCAAGCATTTTATTAGATCTCATGGGTAATTGTGTTGCTAGAAAATTTGATCTATAGTTTTAGAATAAAAATGAAGCGTGAACATCAATACTGTACAGTCATCTCGTTCCAAAATATGCTTTCCTGAATGTGTGAAATGCCTCATAGCTGGCATAGAAGCTTAACCTGATGTTTAGTCGAACTCTTTTAATGTTACTTTTATTTGGTTAGTAAAATGTAAATAGTATTGAAATTTGTCACACCTTAAGTGAAGTGGCTGGCAAATCTGTTTCAAATAGTAACATTTAAAAGCAAGACTATTTTGTAAATGTGGTCTTTTCTAAAGCTGACAGACTATTACTCCAGGACTGTACAGCAGATCTTCTCTTATTCATCCCTGCTACACACTTGATTATATTGTAAATAAGCAATCATAACGTAAGCATTTAACCTTATGAAAAATTGCAGCTTCATAACATTACATCTGTATGTTGGCAATTGTTTCTATTTGACTTAGAGGGTCTGGTTTTATTATCCATTAATTTTATATTTTCCAGTACTCAGTCACTTGCTTTGAACAACTGATCCAATATCTGCAGAAGATTTTCTGTTCCTGAAATTTCAGCCCATTCTTCCTGCTTCTGCTGTCTTGACTAAGCTTACTATTAAAAGTCTCATTAGATACTGTTGCTTTACTGACTTTGAAGTGTTCCTTTATTATATTTTGTGAGTTGTTAACTTTCCTGTGGTAACAAACTTTACCAGAAATATGTAAAATATTCCAGTGGTTTGGAATAGCATGAATTGCTTGGGTACAGCACCATATGCATGTTGGGAAAGTTAAACCCTAAAGAAGAAAAGTGTGTAGAAATTCAGTAATTCAAGCTTAAATAGTCCTTAGTTTTAAAGAGAAACTAAAAGCAGAGTGAAAAAAATGGTGGTGTGAATCTTTATTTTCAAAATGACTCCTAGGATTGATGCTAAACTGGGGTTCTTTTTAAGAATTATTAATGGTTTCAATGTAATGCTGAGCTAATATGTAGAAAGCTTGAGTAGGAACATGGGCTGTAAAACTATTGTAGTGGTAGAGCTTCTGTTTCCCAAGAGCTGTAAAGAAATATGGCCTTTCCCTTATATTTCAAAGGAAAAATAAAGTAGACTCTAGAATTTGGTTGCCCTCTTCTTCCCTCAGGGTATTTTTTAACTTGTCTCTTCTCTGCCCCTATCCACTGAAGGAATCAAAATAAATTTTTGGGCTCTAAAATCAGAACTAATTTGGTTTGAAATTGAAAGTGTGTTCATAACTTTCTAACCTTTCTGCTCTTGGTGTTGAAGGATCTTTTGAGATGTCTAACTTCCTTTATTTCCATAGTGGCAGTGAAATGACTGCTCTTGTTGGTGCAGTTCACTAATGGTTAAGTAAGCAGAGAAAGTCCCAAGGTAAAATTTTGATTGCATTGAGGTTCACAATTTTTGTCAACAAACATTTGTCTCTTCCAGCCCCTTTTCCTTAAATGCAAGTTAAAATATAAGCAAACTGTTTTATTGGGTATTTTGAAAACCTCACGTAGGAGTCCTATGAGTTTCTGGGTGGCATAAGCAGAATGTTATGACAAGCCTGTTATGTGGGAGTAATTTGGTATTTTTAGTAAAGTTGCTTAAGTTAAAAACCCTGTAGAAATTAAGGGACACTGCTTAAGTAAGTTGAGTTTTGAGACCTTATGCTAAAATCACAACTTAATTCTCAATGACTTAATTGTAACTGCCACTGGGTATTAGTAGTTACCACTTGTTTGTTTGAGCCTTTGTAGCATGTTTTAACTCTTGTCCATTTTACCTTCTGTTGAAATTGGAGCACAAACCAGTGATATCAGTTCTTTTTATCCCTTTACTGTAAATACTGTGTATCTATAGCAACCTGCACCAAATTGTTGTACACACAGAAGACAAGTTTTAAGTCAAAATTTTGAATACAAATGAAAAATGGATCCCTGATTACTAACTTAAGAATGAATGATACTGGCACCATAATTCTTTGAGCCACCTTTTAAAGGAACCTTTTTTGCAGTTTTGAAAATAGCTCCAGTTTGCTTATTATGACTTTTGGAAGACACAAATGTCAGTACATGAAACTCATCCAATACAAACCATGCCAGCTGGCTAAAGCTGCCACACAGGGAAGGCTTTGTGCCTTCCTCTGTCATAGCTGATATGTTTAAGCCAATTTTTTGTGTGCATGACTGTTTTGGGGGGAGCTGGGTGGAGATGAACTGTGCTGGCTCGGCCATTATTATGAATGGTCGCACTGGCATGGATGTTTATAAATCAAGGACTTCTCTTGAGTATATCCTTGAGCAGAACTTTTTTTTTAAGACGAGTATTGTACTTGTGATAGGTTAAAGTACTAACCACATTAAAACTCCAATGTTTGAGGCACAATGCAGATATGTCCTACACTGAAAAAAGGGAAATGTCTTACTCTGCTTCACTTATTCTTGCTCCAGCTTAGTTGCTAAATTTAAAGGGGAGCATTGAAAGTAAAGCTTGTCATGACAAAATGTCTTTAACTGTTGATTGTGTTAGTGTTAACAACTGAAGCAAAAGGTTATCCAACAATATGCCACTTAATGTCCACACTTTAAAATTGGATTTCATATGCATATCACTATAGTGTTTCTACTTAAATTCAGAATAGCATCTTGAAAATGCTAATAGGATTTCAACATAAGGTGGGATCAACAAAAGCTCAAATTGAGGTGACATTTGAGTTCACCTATCAAAAGGTAACTCAGGGATTGATTCCCATTCTTTTACACATGCCAAAAGAACCTTGAATTCTGATTCACTGGGGCTGTGTTACTTTACAACAGCCAAAACAAAATCTTGTATACAAATGAGGAAAAGCAAACCAGTATACCTAATGTTCTTTCTGGTCTCTCAATTTCTATGTGAGCAGATGCAAAATGAGTATAAATGGTTGCCACAGTTCTGTGGTAAATCTTTTTTCCATACCTGCCTTGCTGCCTTTTATTTTGTGTAACTAAATAAAATGCAGACTGCTGTGTAACTGTAATTATCAACGTCTTCTGTGGTTGTTGGTGTCCATGTCTGTTTGTAGCATGGAGTAACTACAAATCCCTGGCACTGGCAGACGGCTTGAGAGAAACCAAGCACCTCTTTCGGGGATATATTTGTGTTGGGTGGCATTAAGGGTGTTCTGGGGGTAATGTACCACTTTAGTTGTATATGCATGTGTTCTCTGCTGCAGGCTTGCCCATGCGATCGTGCCTAGAGCACTCTGGTTTCCAGGTGACAGACACGATTCACGGTATAGTATGAGATCTCTGAAGTGGAGCATTCTCTACAGCTTTCATTTTCTTTAGTACTGGATTTCATTGTTTAAAAGTAAGCCTTAAGTAGCACCAGCTACTGTCTGTGCATCTGAATGTTTACAGCAATAACAGAATATCAAAAAACTGTCCCTTCCTTTTCTCTGCTCCCTCATAACAGAATGGTAACTTGAAATGTAGAGGATTGGAGCTGTGGCTTTTGTAAAGCTTGAATTAGGAATTCTTCACATGCTAGATTTTTAGGACTTCAGCAAATTAGTGTCAGTTCCTCAGGTCTGACAGGGATAAGTGATCAATGGCAGGTCCTTAGAAGCAGAACTAGTTACTGCTGAATCTAAAGCTGGTTTTGTTCCACACACTGAAGTTCAAATTGATGTCTTCCAACAGCTGCTAGAGAAATTTCTCCTGCACAGATCACCTCTGAACCTCTGAGGCAGTTCCTTGTAATGTTGCAGTTTCTTGAGATTTGAATTCCTAGGGATTTATCTAATTCAAAGCATCACAGTATTTTGAAGTATTGAAAACTAAAGCTGAGTAAGCTCAGAAAAATTGAGTTATATTAGATTTAAATTTGTGAGCAGAGCTCAAAGTTATGTAGGAAAAAAAAGAGATAGAAGTTCCTTCTCTTTACAGAACTCTCTGGCCAAGCATCATTTGGGTTTTTTGATAAGAGATTTCATCTTTCAGCTACAAGAGAAATAAATTGGGGGCATTAGTAAGAAAGTGTTGAACTCAATCTTCTGAATCAAATTGCCAGATGTATAAACCCTGTCTGGTCATCTGATCACAAATCAATGTGCACTGTTTCCCATTCTAGGACTTTTATCTTGTTTCCTGCATTAAAGTAAATTTACATGATCACAAACTAGACTGTAAACAACTTCTGTTGAATATAGTTGTCCTCCCTTCCTAAAACTGTAGTGAACTTTCTCAGGGCTTTGAGAATAAATAAATCTTCCCACAATTGAAGAAGCTCTGAACAAATATTTAAGGAAATCTTGAAGCTGTAGAAAACGTGTCCATTTCTGGTTAGTTTCCATGTAGAGAGCACAATTAAAAAGCTCTAGCAGTTACTCAGTCATTGTCTTTTTCAGGTAATTAAAATCTCCTCATTTCTGGTGAAGTAAATAGCTCCCAGAATGGGATGGATATTAGTTGGAGTGGGCTATTAGAATTACGGAAAAACTGAAGTTGATTGATTTAGCCAAGAACAAGTGAGCTAAATAGATTGATCAAATTATGAGATGCTTAATTTCGAACCACTGTTCTCATGGGTGATTGTGGAATCAGGAAACAAATTTTACTACTTTTAATCTGTTAAACTCTTAAAACTTCTGGTACATAATATTGCATCCTGCTTCCTTTGTTCTCCTTGGCCATGTATAGTGAAGAATTTCCTAATCCTAGGCTGACTATATGGCCACTTGTGAACACTGATCCTCTCCAAGCTCCCATTCATATTTGCAAGCTATTTACATATTTGGATTTGTTTTCTTCTGGAAACGAATGCTTCATGCTGAGGGAACAGAAAAGAGGGAAGGGATGCTGCAGAAGTCTCCTCTTGTGACGACTCTGTAGTGAAGGCCTAACTGTCCCTTTCTAATGGCACAGTAGATGCCATTAGGCTGTCTCCAACACTAATTTGAGGTAGAGTCTTGGAACTCTTTATACAGTATGACTTCTGGAAAGCAGATGCCAGTTCAGGTTCTAGGGAAAGTGTGCTTACCTTCCGATTGAACTGAACCATTCTGAGAGCACCATTTAGCAGGAAAGACTCCTGAATGGTGAGTAACTTTCTGACTGTTCAAGAAAAACCTGAGAGTGGTATTGATGTAGAACATGCTTGTTCAGAGAAGCCCTCTGTAAATGATTTTAATGCTATTGACTAGTTACACATTTAGCTGTAGTGAATATGTTTGGACTTTATTAATTTCCTTGAAAGTAATATAAAGTAATAGTAGTTTCCATATTGTCTTGTTTTAAACTTACATAGTAGTGTTATGGGAAGTACTTGCTGAAAGACCATCGATTGATGTTAACTATCCTTCTTCTATAGCTTCTGAAATACTGTAACTGCATAGCTTGTGTAAATCATTAGCTTGTTGTATTGTACCTAAGGCAGCTGGTGTTGCTTAACTGTATTCCATTAAGTTCATATTTCCACCCTTGTTTTGGACATGTTAGAGCTTTGGAACAGAAAGGTATGCACTGGTTCTGTGAATGCAATGTTTGTGTTCAGAAGGTGGAGATGCAGGCTGCCTTTACAGGCCTCTAAAGCTAGTCTGGTTTAAGTCAATGGTGGAATTGCAATGTAAATAGCAGCCACAAACTGTCACTAATTCTAAGCAGATATTTGCTTTCTCCTCTCCTTACCTTCAAGCCCTTTAAAGGACAAGGGTTTTAATACATCTTGAATTTTAAATGTGCAGCTCTATTAAAAGCATGTGCCACTGAGGGTTCAGTTGCTGAGGGTATGGTTTAATATTCTGAAACTGCTTTATAATGACTCTTAACAACCCTAGCACAATACATTATGCATGGAACTTGTTAAAGTTTTGCTAGTATGCTGTGGTTCCTACTGAGACACCTTTAGCTTACACGGGCAATTCATTCTAAGAAAGATCTTGGATTTGCACAGCCAGTGGTACACTGGACTTATAGCCTAGACAGCATGCTCTAAATAAGGAAATTCTACCCATAAAAAATTTGGCAAATAAGGTAATAAGAAAAAGAAGTTCTTTGCAACCTTCACAACATGCCTCTTCCACTAGTCCTTCTAAGGCTTTTGTGTAATCTCTGTAATACGTCTCAAGTGCTTTGGCTGGAAGAATCTCATCCCAGATGTCATGCAGAGGGACTTAATTTTCTCTTAATTAAAAACGTTCCTCTGAGCTTATGGTGCATTAAAATCTTGTTTTGAAAGACTGGGAAACAATAAAAATACATGTGAAAATCAGGTATTTACAGGAGTGGCTTGGTCTCAGTGGCACATCCTTTTGAAAGATTTTGGAATTGTTGAAAGTGTGGTGGTCAGAGGTCAGATGGATGCTAGTGCTGTAGCTGTCACAGATCCAAGACAGTGTTGAGACTTCTAGTTAATTGTAGCTGGTACTTCTGCTCCCGTTGTTCTGGTGGTTGCAGGTTAATAACTTTAAATTTCATCTTCTCATTGTGTTTGCTTTTTCTCATTCATAGAGGTCCTGTAATAAGGGAGAGTCTGTACAGTCTCAGAAGGAAAATGACTTGCAAGTGAGTAATTAAATTTGCTTATTTCACAGAATTTTATAGGTTATAGGGAAATGTGGCAATCCTGCTTGTTTTAAACCAGTAGTTACTCCACCTGGACTGTGTCTAGAAAGTGTAAAAAGTAATGAAGAAAAGAAATTTATTTGCTCACAGAAGCAACATTATAATGTGAGTGTCTGGACATAGTTTGGAAAGATTTAAGCATCCCACATTATGAAGCAGCAGCCCCCCAGTTCTACCCTAAATGGTTTCTTACCATTTCCAATATTGGTATCAGTACTGCTATTTCTAGTTTTAGACTCTTTCTTCTTAAGTAGATGGACATCAGTTCTCTGCTTTACCCAATCACTGATTTTTTTAATACTTCTATGAACTCCTCTGAGGAAAGTACACGGAGCTGGAGAGAACTTGCTCTTGAACATGAAGTGTCCCTGATTAGCACTGTGCTTGGATCATCTCTGCTCTGCAAACTTTAAAGTTCTTGCATTTGGAACCATTTCTTTTCCTGCAGCATAATGTTTAGCTGAGTGTATCTTTTCATAAAGTCATCTGAACAGGATTTGGTAATTTAGATTTCTACCCTGGCAGTATTTTTTCAGTACGGGATAACATTGCAGCATGCTAGCCAGATGCCTTGGTTGTTATGAACTCTGTTTTCAGCTCTGTAATGATTTTGGCAGTAACTAGGGAAAAGTACATTTTACTCAATTGATAAGTGTTACTTTTCTCCCCTTGTATTTTTTGCCTTCTGGGGATGCCATCTGAAACATTTTCAAGCACTTCTTTGGTTTGGGGTTTTTTTTCTTCATAGGGAGTTGAAACTGGTTTTAAATTTTTTGTTGTTGAATGACTGGTTTTGAAGTTTTGTTGAACTTCGTTTAGCTTACTGGAACAGCTTCTATCAGTTGAACCAAGATTGAACTGAAAAATGTACTGGTTTGATACCTCAGTTTTTTTTCAAAGATAAAAAATGGAGATGGCTTGATTTCTCCTTTACCACAACTCTGTAAAAAAATCCCGAAAGTTATAAAAGAAAAAAAAAGTCCAAGCAAGCCCCACCCTAGTGCCAGACGCTCATAGCAGTTTTGCAGTACAGGAAGCAAGGTTTTGAACTTCAGAACTTCATTTGTGGTATTTCTTGCTTGACAATAGTGATTCTTTGCTGATAGGTTATTTTCTGCTATTAATCTCATAGTGCTGAAAATTCACTGTTGTATCATGTTCTCAAGAATTACTGTCAGGATGGATTTGTTAATTTTCTTGTGTCTAGGTTATTAGAGGAGATGACATCCTTTAGAGAGAATAAAATTCTCTGGGTTCACTAGCAAAACCATTGTAGCTTCTGAGCTTCCTGGTGTGTGACAATTGTGTCTAGACATGGGATAGTCTTCTGTCAGCTCGTAAGGCCTTTTAACAGGAATTATTTTTGTTTTACTTCGGTTTTGCTATAACTTGCAGTATTTCTTTAGAATATGACTACTTTGTGTATTTTATAGTGAACTTTCTGTTAAGGCAGGAAAAAAAGCAGACGCTTCAGTTCCAACCGAAGTGTAGAAAGGCTTTTGATCTGTCCTTGCCTGTATGGGAGTTGCATCCTGGGAAAGTCTTGTAAAAAATGTGTATAATTGTCAGGTTTGAAATAAAACATTGATCTCTAAATATTCATTTAAAAACATAAGTGGTCCAATCTTCTCCAGAAATCTAAATACAAATGCTTATAGATGCATCTCTGAAACTGGTCAAAATTAAGAGAGAGATCTTAAAATAACAGGTTGTTGTCTTGGCAGCATAAGTACATTGCGAAGTGTTTGAAGGCACTGAGGTACATCATTTCCTTGGTTACAGTGCTTGATCCTTTAAAGTCATCAGGTGAACATTATTCTGAAGAGTCAGATGGCTAGATTTGTTCTGTGTCCATATGAAGTATGCTGTAGAATTTTTTTAATGTCCTTTAGTAATTTATTTCCACACCTATCCTTTGTTTGACGGTAGTATATGGAGTAGAGATGTGGTAAAAGGTCCCTTGGGTATTATGAAGGAGAAGCCTTTGTGCCTGATATTACATAGGTGGTATTGTTCCTTGGACTCTCCTTGGACTTGCGCTCAAATGATCATTCTGTTTCAGCAGAGGAAGTTCTTCCAGTGCTTGTCACTTCTGATGCATGAAGAAATGTCTTAATGAATAATATTTTTGTTTTGGTACTTTCTGTTATCCAAGAATAGTGAGTTGGCTTTTCAGTAAGATATGAAAACAAGGAACTGACACCTTAATGGGAACAGACTTAGAACACCCTGGTGTTGTACCAGGTGCAGTCAAAGTCAGTGTTGGTTAATAATAGAGTAGACATTCAATTTGCTTTTTGGTGCTTGGCATTAGGTTTCAGAACTGAACAGAAGAGTTGAGACCTGTGATGGTGAGGGCATGTGAAATGATTAAAAACATATTTTTCGTGTGTTAGGGGATAAAGCCTTTGGTGCTTTGAGGAACTGAAATGAGAAAATGGTGGAGAACATAGATGCAATACATTTGTATGCAAATTGTCTTAAAGTCTCAGTGCTTCAGAACACAATTACACGAATCTTTACTACACTTCAATATGAAATGCTAGAATTTCTTGAAGATCTCAGAATAATAATGTGTGGGACAATAATAAGAATAATTTATCAACAGTACTGCTTGGAGTGTACTCAAGAGTGGAACTTGTATAGAGTTATATACTGTCTGATACTGTGTTGACTGCAATAATGCAAAAGGATCTGTGGTCAGAAATACCTGAGAGCTTTCTTAATTTTGTGCTCTTAATTCTTATGCTTTTAAGTGTTGTGGGTCTGACTTTGAGATGAGCTGCTCAAAAGTAGGCAGAGGCTTGGCAGATCTTTAGGATTTGAGTAGAGCTGGATTCTGGTTAACATAATTGCTAGAAGTTGGGATTTATAATGTGACCTGTGTGTTTATAGATAATCTTACCCATCCAGAAAGCTACACTTCAGTGATTTTTAACAGTGTTTTTGAGACTAAATAGTTCATATTTCTATTAATTTTTAAGCATTCATATTAAAAAGCTGTCTGCTTGTCATCGTTTTGAGCCAAACTTATTGATACAAGAAAACCTTAGAGAAAAGTTACTGAAACTTGGTGGTAGAAAGGGAAAAACACTTATTTACACACATGTTCCTTAGCAGGAGCCTAAATTACTTCCTCACTTAAAAAAAAAAAAGGAATACTTAAAATGTGCTTAATGGAAGGAAGTCCTAAGTCATTCTTATAAATGAAAAGTTGTTTTGTTCAGTCGTTCACTTCATTCACTTGTGTAACTAAAACATCCTTTTGAGAGGCAGTGTTCTGAAGAGTGTTAAAATAGCTGATATGGGATAATATTTGTAGTTCCTGTGTTGTGTTTCAGTGGGATGAACTGCTTCAGGAAATGAATTTGCAGAGTTCCCACAGGTTAGAGAGGAGAGGGTGTTTTGGTTTTTGCAGTTTTCCTTTGACCTGGCCTACCAACAGTACCTGTTAAGTACTATGTATTTTCCTCCCCAGCTTTAAACTTGAAAGCAAAATACTTGTATTGCTCCCATGCTGACTAAAAGTTATTAGCCAAGCAACTTGGATTAGTAAAATGTTGAGTCCTTTCAAAGCTAGCCCTAAAATTTCTCACTTGGCAACAGTTTAGCTTTGTGCATACCCAAGTTAATTCCTGTGGAAGCACCAACTAATGCTTTAATTTTTTTGGTAGGGAGCAGAAGCCATGGTTCTGGAAAGTGTTATGTTTGCCATTCTTGCAGAGAGAGCGCTTGGCCCAAAGCTGTATGGAATCTTCCCACAAGGGCGACTGGAGGAATTCATTCCCGTAAGTCCTGGTCATAATTACATAGTGGGCTGCTGGAAGCTGTTTTAATTGATCATGACGAGAAGGTCTCTGGACTGCCCAGAAAAGCAGGGATGTGGGAATGGAATACTTGGCTGCCTGTAGTAATTGCTGGCTGTAATTTGATACAGTTAGAGTGGGTGTTGGAGAGTCCCATTGTAGCTCTTGCCAGGGGGAGATATCTAAAAACTCTTCACCTCTAGCAGAGGCTAATAAATGAAGATAAAAAGCCTGTTAGATACCAAACATGGGAAGCTGTGGAGTAACACTTCCCTTTCACAGCAACAGGAGCAGATGCTTTTGATGTTCTTAAATATTTATACTTGATCTGCTTTGAAGATATTCTTAGTGTGAGATGTGATACTCCCCAGGTCTTGAATCTAGAAGTGAATTGATTAAGTTGTAAGTAGGGCTGGCTAACAGCTTTTCCAAAGGCAGTAACTTTGTAAGTTTATCTGTGAGCAAAAAAAGGGTATTGCTTGAGTACTATGCTAGTATTTCACACTGTGCTGCAAAGAGCCTAATGCTAGTGTTTGTAATTAATCACACTTCTGTAATTACTCAATTAAATATATTGTAAGAACACTGTCTTTTATTACAGAGCAGGAAACTAAGCACTGAAGAACTAAGCTTACCTGACATATCTGCTGAAATAGCTGAGAAGATGGCTAGATTTCATGGCATGAAAATGCCATTTAATAAGGAACCTAAGTGGCTTTTTGGAACAATGGAAAAGTAAGTTATGCAATACTTTATGGGGAAAAAAGGTGACTTGTAATTTTGATAAGCAGATCATTCTTCCTGAATGCCTGAGAACACAAGCTTTCACTGTATCCAGAAACTATCACATGAAGGACTTCAGTTACCTTGAAGAACAGTAATGTTTTCTTCAGTAACTCTTTCAAACTTCCTTGATTTTAGTTTAAATGGTATCATAGTATGGGAAGAATAATATACTCATTGTTACAAATCCTGTATTATTGTCTCTTTTTTAAACAGGTATCTAAATCAAGTGCTGAGAATTAAATTTACCAGAGAATCCCAAACCAGAAAACTGAACAAGCTTCTCAGTTACAATCTCCCCCAGGAAATGAAAAATCTAAGGTAGGCTTATTTTGTCGGCCACTATCTTCTAATCTCCAGTTTCTGGATGGATTTTTGTGTACTTGTTCAGACACGTTATACAGTATAACACTTTATATTCATTTTCCTTTGCAAGCTGGGGATTGTTTTTGGTTCTGTGACCAACCTGAGTCTCATACAAATACAAAATTCTATGATGAAATTGCTGATCTGACTTACTGATCAGTGAAATCAAACTTCATTGTGCTGATGTTTGGCTCCTAATTGAGAAAACAGGGTCTTGCTGGGAAGGAATAGTGTTTGAAATTCTTAAAAGAAAATCACCTGGAAGTGGAACTGAACTTAGTGATTTGTAACTTAAAAGATGCTGTGTTGTTTTTTTCTAGAGCAATGCTTGAAGCTACTTCTTCACCAGTTGTATTTTGCCACAATGATTGTCAAGAGGGTAAGCTGCTAATATTTCAGTATTGTTCAGTGATGTACTGTTGAGCCTCTTCTGGTTACTTGTTTGCTCTCTGGGAGGTGGCCACGTTGTGGAGGTACTGCCCTGAAGCAGCAGCCTGTGCAGGCTGGTGTGCTACAGTACCAAAGCAAAGTATTGGCTTCTGCAACCCTTGAGGCTTTTTCAGAGAACTCTGGTGTCATGACTGGGTTAAGCCAAGGATGTGCTCATGCTCTGTTAGTACAGGTCAGTTGATGATGGGAGCCCTACGTGTTTTCTGATTAGACCATACCTTGCTTTGCTGCAATATGCATGATCAGGGTAGGATATACTTAAGTAATTTTAAAAGAAAGATGCCGAAAAAGTGCAGTGAGTGGTGAAAATGGAGAGTAGTTTGACTTGGCAGTTTTTAACTTGTACTGGTAAGAAATGCTAGGAAAACCTTATGCACCTTTTTTTAGTGTTCTCTGGGAGTTATGGAAGAAATAACAATTTTCCTGAGCCACTTACTGAAAAAGATGAGGAAGGAAGCAAGGCTGAAGGTATATTGGGTATGCTGTGTTTGTGTGCCCTGACACCTGAACAGTGGGTTAGCTGGGCTAATGGGAAGGATGCTCTGCTGGGACTGTCTGCAGGGCTGTTGTGTTGTCAGGGGTCCCAGCCTTGTCAGCTAAGGCTGGGGAACTGCCCTGAAGGATAGACACATGGGGATAGGCAGCACAAGGAGTAAAGGCCACTAACCTGAGGTGTCAGTCATGGTGGAGTTTGAGGTCTCCTTGCTGATGTGGCAAGGTGCACTACTGGAGGAGTCAGAGCATAATAGGGCTGGGGAAAGCTGGGGAGCCTAAAACTCCAAGGGCTTTGGGGGGTGTGTGTGAAATACCATGCTGCTTTTTTTGTTGGTGCAAGAGTGTGGCGTGGAGAACAGATGTACGCGCAGAGAGGGGTCACACTACTGCAGAACTTGATATTGCTCTACATTTATTTACTAACTGGTACTTGACAGAGGCAGACAATGTCTTTTAGATGAATTGTAGTGACTATGTGAATTGAAAGACACATAAGCAATCACCTAAACTTTCTGTGTAGGTACTGGTTGTGCCACATACTAGAACAGCAGAGTGATAAGACTGTGACTTGCAGGCTGCTGAAAAGCAATTTCTGTCCCAAGTGTTGTATGATCAATGATAGTGCTATGCAGATATGAGAGATGCTGCGAAACTTATAGATCTCAAGCTGTGGAAAGAAACAATGCAGCAAGGACTGCTAAGGCTGACAGAGCCACCCGAGCCAGCTGCAAGGTAAACTGGGGAAACAGGATCCTTGGGAGAATAAATCTCCCTCTCCCTGTATAGCAAAAAACTTCCTTGCATTCAGCTTTACAAGGTTTATCATATATCTCAACTTCCAGAGAGCTGGTGAACAGCCAGTGCAATCTGGCTTTTCCTGTTGTCATGGTTTACCTAAACCCAGCTGGCAACTGAGCCACTCAATCTTTCCAGTGAGACTGGGAGGAGAATTGGAAGGGTAAAAGTGAGAACTCATGGGCTGAGGTAAAGGCAGTTAATTAGGGAAAGCAAAAGCTGCTCACACAAGCAAACAAAGAAATTAATTCACTGCTACCCACGGGCAGGCAGGTGTTCAGCCATCCCCAGGAGAGCAGGGCCCCATCACACACAACAGTGACTTGGGAAGACAAACACCATCACTCCAAACATCCCCTCTTCCTCCTTCCTCCCACTCTATACAGTGAGCATGATATCATATAGTATGGAATATTCCTGTGGTCAGCTGGAGTCACCTGTTCAGCTATGTCTCCTCACAACTCCTTCTGCACCCCCAGTCCCTTTCTGGGAAGGGGTGTGAAACAGAAAAGACTTTGACTCTACAGAAGCACTGCTCAGCAGTAACAAAAACATCCCTGTGTTATCAACACCACAAATCCAAACATAGCCCAGTGCCAGCTACTATGAAGAAACTACTACCCCTGCCAAAACCAGCACACCTATAATTCTTCTGTGCAGATATAAGGGATAACTGGGATTAGCTGAACAACATTCCTTGAGATACACAGTATTGCTTTTCTCTGATTTTCCTGCATTATTAAATATGCAGTATTATCTTAATTTTCAGGTAATATCTTACTTCTGGAAGGCAGAGAGAGTTCAGAAAACCAAAAGCTGATGCTCATTGACTTTGAATACAGCAGCTATAATTACCGGTAAACAGTTTATTTTCTCTTCAGCATGGAAGTGTGTTCCTTTCTGTATGCTACAGGGAGCCAAGTGCTGCACTGCTGATTGCTTGTCTTATTCTAGTGAATTGTGTTCTGCTCTGTTAGTGGTGGTTAGCAAATATAACTAATCAAAACACCTCAGGTTCTGATGCTGTTGCGTTTAGGCACACAGCAGAGGCAAAGTTGTTGGGGCTCCTTGGTTGTTCAGACTAGAGGGCTTGTTTATGCACAAATGGTTTCTTCCTTGCATGTCAAAATTTCTTTCTAGTGGGAAGCTGAGGAGAAGGGTAGATTTTGTGTGTGTGTATGTAGGGCAGCTTTGCTTTTGTGTTTTTTCCTTCTGTCCTTTCTAATGGCTTTTTCGTCTATGCAGATGAGAATACAAGCTTTCTCACTACATGGTTATGCAATATGCTTTTTTGTCTTCCCTCAGCCATCTAGTGAAGTGTTTTAAAGGATGACCTAAGTGTGTATAGTCACTGGGATTAAACGTTACCATAGCTGGAACATAATGAAACAGTGAATTCCAGTAATGTAAAAGTGGAATATATTGAAAACTTTGAATATGATCTCTTTGCCTGCAATAATGCTAATGTTAGAGATGTCTGACTTCATGCTGAGACATAGTGTATACTCAAGTATTATTACTGTCTCCATTGGTATAAAGTTCGGTAGCAAAGTCTAGTATTTTCACGTAGCTGGTAGCTTTCATTCTTAACTGCCCCTCCTTACCAATTGTTTTTAATAACTTGCAAAAAGTTGTCGTCTTGTCATCAATTCTCTACCTCTAGCAAAACTGCAGTAAGTTCTGAGTAGCCCAGGGCTTTTAAACTTTATTTTGGGTTTGCTTAAAGAAACCCCAGATAGCTAGTTTGCAAATATTGAGGTACTTCGTCTTTATTTCTTTTTCAGAGGATTTGACATTGGAAATCAC
Organism: Pachycephala philippinensis; assembly: GCA_013397055.1. NCBI lineage: Eukaryota > Metazoa > Chordata > Aves > Passeriformes > Pachycephala > Pachycephala philippinensis. The sequence goes on from VWZT01013502.1 coordinate 78,561, forward strand.
TTCTGTGAATGGATGTATGATTACTCATATGAGAAGTACCCATTCTTCAAAGCCAGTGTTCTTAAATATCCTTCGAAGAAACAACAGGTAGACACAAAAGACATAATTAAATGCCAATGTCCAGAGTCTTCACATATTAAGTCTTTTTCAGTTCTCTTTTGGACTTACTGTGTCCCAAGATCTTTCCTCCATGACTTCCTGAAGTGTCATATTTCCTCTAATCCTGACTACATTTGCTTTAAAAATCAGAGGAACTTCATAGCTATTCAGGATAGAATATTTTACTATGTGCTGTGTAGCCACCCACTGCAAAAAGTCCTCTAGTTGTAGACTGCAACTGTGAAATTAGTTGGCAGTAGCACTATGCTGCCTGTCCTAATATTATGGCTTTTCTTAAACCAGACTTTCAAGCAACTGTTGGAAGCACCATTAATCTTAAAGCCAACTCCAACACTGCTCATGTGCGGAAAAAAATAAATGCCAACTTATTAGAAGGTCTGCCTAGGTCTGAAAGAAGCAAATATATCTTGAGATAAAAAGTTGTAACTCAGTTGTTTACTTGCTTTCCAGCTTCATTTCCTTTCCAGTTACCTGTCTGCATTCCATGATGGCTTTGAAAATCTGAGCAATGAAGAGAAGTCCAAACTAGAAGAAGAAGTGTTAGTAGAAGTTAACAGGTAACTTTCCTTGTACAGCTGTATCTTCAGACTTCACTGTGGTACCTGTACTTGTAGATATCTCACTGGGTGGAGGAACTTGAGCCAAGAGAGATTGAAAGCTGTTTATATGTGCTAAAGAACAATCTGTCCACTGTAACATTAGGTATGTGAGATGCACTAATAGTAGAGTAAACAGAATACTACTCCATGGGGAAGCTAATGGAATTATTTTTATAGTATCATAGTTGAAGAAAAGGTGGACGTCCCCAAACTAGGGAGTACTGTTCTAAGAGGACGTGGAAATACGATGTTGTGACTTAGCTGGTATTTAGTTCAATAACATAGCCTTGTAATTTCAGGTTTGCCCTTGCATCACATTTCTTCTGGGGTCTGTGGTCTATTATACAAGCAAAGATCTCATCCATTGAGTTTGGGTACCTGGTAAGTTTTTTAATTGTAGTTTTACACAACTGAAAATGAATAATCTAAATAACCTGTGGTACATTATTGAAAAGGCAATGGAATGGCCTCTCATAGTAACTAGTATCTTCTAAGTGAAGTAAAGTTTTTAAAAATCTGTTTGTTACTAGTTTGTGCTCTTTCCTTAAGCACGTAAAGAACATCTAAGATTGTAAAAACTTCAGGAATTGTTCCCATTGTTATGTAGAGAGTGTGTAGCCTTGTGTCAGGCCTTGCAGTGCAGCATTATTCTGCAGTGAGAGATCCCAGGCAAGAGAGGCCAACATGCAGTGAGAATTTCGAACTGAGTACTCAAAGTGCACACGTTGTCCCATGGTGATGTTCAGTGTGCAGCACTATCTGTGCCAGGTAGCAGCTTGTACTTGAGAAACTGATCAGTCTGGCTCTTGGTCTGTGCTCGGTGTACTGGAAAGTGATAGGACTGGCAGGTACATGGAATATCTTGCAGGAAGTGTTGCAGGAGCCAGCCCTTTCAGTGAAGTCATGGCCTTTTTAGTACCTGTTTTCTCCGACATTTTGGCAGCAGCTAATTGTGTTAGAGTTGAAATAAAACTGGAAGAAATCTTAAGAGGCCAAAACACCTCTGGAGAGATTATCCTTCCGAATAGAGCTAATTAGTGTATTGAGATGATGGATTAGGAAAGTAACACAGTTAATACCTTCATTATGTTTCCCCATCCCAAAAAAGAAAACAGCTGTTTACTGGATTGAGTACTGAATGTCCCTTATTTCTCCAGGAATATGCGTTATCCAGATTTGATGCCTACTTTGATCAGAAGAGAAAGCTGAAGGTGTGAATGTGGGAGGAGTGGCCTGGTGGTTACTGTATGAAGAGGGCAGCTGGACAGAACTTTCACTGTGCTTAGGCTACTGTATCTCTAATGAAGGTGTCACTGAATTCCAGTTCCTGGGAATGCAGGTGTACAGTACTGAGGACTATAAAAATTACTTGTTTACAGTTCCGTAAATAGTTGGAATGAGATTGGGAGGCAAAAGTAAAATACAACCATGCAATATCTTTAAATCTTTTCAATCTAGAAGCTATTTTGTATCATGGGAGAAGCTTACAATTAAGTGTCAATACCACATGCATTAGAGCAAACTTGCTGTGAGTACATTTTCGGGCGGTGTTGGCATTCTGGTTTGTGTTGTAAGCGGAACAGTTGTAAAAGCTGATTCATTGTAGACACTGCCTCTTAAGGAGAAGGAAAAGCGAAGGAGACAACTGCTAAACTGTGAAGTAGGCTTAAAACTTACTGTGAGTTTAGGTTCACCATGCCCCAAGAACACTATCTTCAAAGCTGCTGATATCTTACACCACTTTAACCAGAAGCAACTAAACACATTGAAGCAGTATGCTTTAAAGTGTTAGTGACACACACGAATGTTTCTCTTAGGCTGGTGTGCCTGGGAAGTGAAGTACAAATGAACTTTGAACTGGATGTTCTGAAGGAGTTTTTGAACTGTTCGTTCCATGTCGTTCAAGAACATGCTTTAGCCCAGTCTGGTTGTTCTCTTAAAATGCTGTGTCCTGCACAGGGGGTTCTGTGGGCTGGCAGCACTGGGAAGAGTGCCTTGAATTGCTCTAGCAGCTCCCCAGATAACTGGATTGGCATTGACAGTACTGGTAATCGAGGCTCATCTCTCTTCTTGCGTTGCCATGGTATATGGCTATAAAAAATAGTAGAGCCAAAGACTGTGGAGAACATTTCAGGAAATTGCTGTTCTGCCCATCCAGTTCTTATGTGGCTTGAGAGGTGCCTTTCTTGCACCTTCAATTCTCATCATGTTCCAGGAATCCAGTAAAGTGGAGCATCTTGTGGGGAACAATAACATGTATATTGAAACTTGAGTATAATCTGTGTACATGCCATCTAAAGATTTCTTTTGATTTTTGGGAGCTTGTTTATTTTGAATGTTACTTGTTTGTGCTTTCTAACACACTGTATTATAAACAAACTTCTAAGTTTACCCTTTTTGACTTGTATAGCAAATACTGTTTGAAGCGGCTGAAAAAATGTGCAGCATTTCATGTACTGTATAGCAGAACTTGTAAAAGCTGTCATGTTACTCTCTTGTACAGAGATTCATTTTCCATACATTCAGTTATTAATACTTTATAATAAATATAAAGCACTTAAAAACACTGTTGTCAATATTCTTGAGTCTCTGTTACAGCTGCAGGATAAAATAGATGCCATTTCTGGCCTTAATCTCTGTTGGATCCTTGCAAAGGCAGACTGAGATACAGGCTCAGTGCTCTGGGATATATCTTCTACTTAAACGTGTCTTCAGCATTTATTGTATAATTGAACTCTAATTGAAAGAAAGGTGGTTAAAACAAGCAATGAAAAGCAGACTGAACATCAGTTTCTAAGTCTACAGCTTTAGAGGGAGAGAAAGTTCTAGTTTAAGCACTTTACTGTATCTGACCCGTTGACTGCCTCAAAGCGAAGGTAAAAGGTACCAGCACACACAGAATTTTCCTACAAACACTTCATGTGGTGTGCCAGTATGAACAGCCAGGTAATTTCTCTGGGCTGCTGAAGGCTTCATTCACAGTACTGTTGCACACAGCAAACCCAGTGGAAATGGCAGTATAGGGAAAGGGATGGGAACACACAGTTCAGAAGGAGGCTTTGTGGATAGTTGAAAATATTATTGATATGCAATAGGTGTCTGGATTCTTGGGAAGTATTCCAAGGGTAAATTGCCACCCATGGAGACTGACTCATGACTTCATTTCATGTTTCTGAGAACCAAATAGGGAAGAGGACTCAGTCACAGTAGTGCTAACTGTAATAAAAGATGTGATTAGAGGTGATCCCCTTTCAGGGAATTGAGGTGCCTCTTAAATTCAGAGAGGAAACTCAAGTTCCCTGGTGAGATGCTTTGGGTAGGTCCCAGAACTGCAGTTGTACACCAGCACTTCTACTGTGATCTCTCAGGGTGAGGAAAGACCCTGAAGGAAAAGCAAAGCATGCTCCAGCTTGTGTCTTTAGTAATGTAAATCAGATTTTAAAAAGTGAGATGCCCCCAGTGTTGTGTGGTACACTTAGTGGGGACACAGGTAAGTCAACACTCCTGAGCAGAGACAATGCTCAGTCACTTCCTGGTATTTTTTTAGTCTTGCCTATTGATGGCAAGTTCATTCCGTTTTCTTGGAGAACTTGGAGTAGACAAAGGAACTGGAGTAACACCTTCTCTTACTCACAGTCACTGAATGTTAAAGCTGATTTATAGGCTGATAAAGCAGCAATTTAAATGTGTTGGCACTTCAGAAGATTTAGTATAAAGGTAGTGAAGTATTTCGTAGTTCTTTAAGTTCAAAATGGTTATGGTCAAGCTGATTTGCTTTTCAGAAAGGCAGTTTAAAAACTACTGATTGTTCCTCCTTTCAGTTGATTTGTAAAAACAATTTGTACATGAGCTCTTTCTTGAAACTGCTGGGGTTTATTTCCACATTGTGAATTCTTGTCTCTGGACCTGCTATTAACTGGTGAAAATGTGACTTTTGATGTAAGAGTTAAAAGAACAAAACTTTTTACTTTTAAAGGAAGCTATTACTTGTCTAGCCAGACAGCTTGTCTCAGCCACCACTTTGAGGTGATTCAGTGGGTAATTGGCCCAGTTTAGTGTGTACCCCCACTGCTCCTACAACCACTTATTGTAAGACAAAAAATACAAATGCTCAAAGTGCCTCACTACAGCTCATTAGAGATCTTCCCTGCACAGTCTTAGGGCCTTCTCTTTAACTGGAAAAATAGGTGTTTCTGGGCTGAATTGCATACGATCAATTAGTAAATTAAACATCTTTGATAGTAGCATCACCACTAACTAGAATGACACTATTTTTGGAGTTGCTGTTCTGTACACAATCAATCAGGGAAGAAGTTTATTTCCAGCCCTTCCTCAGGGAACACACTCTGCAAGGAGAAACTGGCAAAAAGCAACAGTAGCTTTTGCTCTGTGGCTCTGGGCCTTTCCACCACATGCAAAGGTATTTCCTGTAGTGGGAAGAAGCTGAGATTTACCAGTATTTTGACTTCTTACTGTTTGAGAACTGCTGTGTTTTCACTGCTAGGCTTCTTCACTTAAGGGTCAGAAAATCCCTGTTTCCCCTGCACTGAAGATACTTCTGGGAAACTTCCACCAGGGTTGTTTGGCACTTTTCTTTACAGCAGCTTGGAGGAGTGATAAGTGTTCTGAAAAACCTGGAAATGTAACTGTGCAAATCAATGCCCTTTCATTGTGAGTCTGAAAATTTGCTACTATCAATAAGAATTTCTGCTTTTTCCTGCACATTGACTTGGCTGAGGTTGCACTGCAGCTTAAATGGAATCAGCTGGGTTTCACTCCTCCAGGTGGATGTAATTATTTCTCCTCGGTGATTATGGCTGTGGAAGCTCCTCAAGGGCACTGGGGCTTGGAGCTGTGTTGTTCAGGGACCTAATCTGTCCTGCAATTTTATTAGACATGTTGATGTGAAGGCAGGAACCTGGCTTAATTCTGCAAGAGTCTCTAAGACTTGGAACTGAAGAACAAATCCTCTGATTTGCAATAGAAAATGAGAAAGCAAATTCATTCCCAGAATAAAGAAAGGTGACTGTCCTTAGCCCAAGTGCCAGCACCCCTGAGCTTTATGTATTCTGCTTTCCAACTGCAGTGCTGTGAGTTCCTGAGGTTCAGCTGATGAGTGATGCTGTGTTAAATCACAGTCTGCTGGTGCCTCAAGACACCAGCCTTGTCTTGTCTGCAGACTGCATCAGCAAGTCATCACAGCTTTTCCAGGTTGGTAACATCACAAGTCCTGCAGCTTCTGCTGCTGTTTCTCCACCCCAGTTCAGCTATCCCACTTGATATAGCCAGCAGCTGCTGGGCAGCACAGCCTTGCATTCCTTCAGTGGCTTACAGAAAAGCAGGTAGATGAAGGATCTCTGTTTACTGGGCCTGACCAGGACAATAAGGCTTTTGAGAATTCAAATCCTTCCTTGAAAGATCCTTGAGGCAGCCTTGGGTGAGTTTCCTCACCAGGCAGGGAGGATTGTCTCTGATGCCAGCCTGGGTCTATGTGAAGCAGCAAATCGAGCACTTCTGTGGAGATGGATAAATGGCCATAATGGCTCTGGACTGAAATAAAATACAACAAACTCTTACTGGCTCCTGGCAATAAGCAAAAGGAGCTTCTGTACTTGGTACCCAGGCAACAAAGCTGATCACTAAAAAACAGCTACTTGTTTTTTCCTAATGCAAGATTCACTTTTTATGGCTTTCATTTTCAAAGTATGCAGAGCTCCCATTGCCTCAGCATTAAGTGCTATTGTATTATAATGTGCAAACAAGGCTCTGTGTGTGTGTATATATATATACATGACTTCTTACCAGTCTCATTAAATAGGGATTAGCCAATAAAGTCTGAATGCCATCCAGTCTGCCTTGCATGAATACACTGAGTCCTGCCTTTGGAGAAAACATCCTGACCAGAAGCTGTTTGAGATGTGGTATAGGCACTGAGGAATGGTGCTAGAAAAGGCAGGAGAGCAAGCAGAGGAGAGGGCATTTGTTTTGGGTCACAGGCAGGCTCTGGCAGAGACAGGAACAGCACGCAGCACTTGAATTCCAGCCCAGTATGCTGGACTAAATATCTTCTCAGCCTTACAGATGCTGCCTCTGCTGCCAGTCCTAGGGAATGTTACTTTTATTCATTGTTCCCTTCTTATGGAAATAAAATATGCCTTGGGAATCTGCCATCCTTCCTAATTTTCAAAGCCCGCAACTTTGGAGGTCCTTTAAAGTCAGGGCTGGCAACTGCTCTCTAAAGAGCTCTGACATTTTGTGAGGGTATCCATGAGAAGCTCCCACCAAGTGAGAAATACAGCAAATACAGAAATACAGAGAGAAATACAGAGCCAAAAGGCACAGCCTTCAACAGAGCATTACCAGTTGCCTGTGTCCCCTCTCAAGATAGAGATCTCCTCCTCAGCAGGACACTCAGCCTTTGCTTGGGCTGAGGAAAAGCACTGCCCACAATAATCTCCAGCATTTGCTGACCTCTGCTCTGGAGTCTGCCATCTGGAAACTCTCAGAGTTTCCTCTGCATGTGCTTTTTTCTCCGTGCCGTTGCACTTCCTCCTACAGCCTGTGAGGCAGCTGCTATGCTGTGTTTGTCTTGCTATGTGTATTGAAGGCAAAGGGCATTGCAGTTTCTGTGTTAAAAACCCAAATCTTCCATGCTGAATAATCCCTCCAAGCCCGTGTCCCTCTCTTCTTGCTGCATCTCACTGAAGAATAATACACTGAAAGTCAGCAGAGACCGTGGGCCTAGGAACCCATTGCAAATGTACATAGAGAACAAGGAATGGAAAGGAGGAAAGAAGCCTGCTGTAATTACCCAACACAAAGAACACTAAATAATACAATAATTTCCTCAGGAAGAGATTATAGAGGATTGTGTGTAATGTCTCAGGACTGAAGGGTTTAAAAATTCACCTTAGAATGAAAGTCTAATTAGAAGGCTACAGCTGCAAAGACAAATGGTTATTTCACAAATCCCTCATTAGAGTTGTTTGGAAAAATACTGGTTTGTCTTTAGAAATAAGATGAATCATTTTTTCATTTTTCAATCATCATTCATTTACATTGAATTATGTTTTAGATGAAGGCTCAAGACACAAACTTCAGGTTTTTGAAATTCTCTGAGGTCTTTTCACTCCAGTCTGAAAGCATGAACAACCTAAAGTAAAATGGAAGCCTTTTCCTAATGTCTTCATTTATTTTCCTTTCTGACCTCTGCCAACTAGTTTTGTTTTTTTCTATACTTTTGCTAAGTTTAATTAGAAATATGCGGGCTTTTATAAAATATTAAAGGTATTTTTACACCTACAAAAGTATTGAGTAACTGACGGGTAGTGATGCTTCCTGAGGAGCAAGTGGATCTCATGGTTATGATCCCTTCTACTGTTCACTTTAATCAAAAGAAGACAAAATAAGAACTAGTAAGTCATACTTAAGCAGAAGTTTCCATGGCTGAATGCTCCAGCTGTGTTGTATGTGGAACCACAGTTTGTGTCAAAATTTGTGTTCTCACTTCCCAAGAACATAAAGACAAAAAAAAGAGGAAGGGTTGGAAAAGAAAGACAAAACTGGAGGGGTTGTAAATAGCAGCTTTAAAATGCTCTTGTTGCACAAGTCACTGGTTCTCACTGGGCATCCTCAGGGCCTTGCTCTGCCATGGCCCCTCCAGGGCACCATGAGTTGATGCTCAATGCCAGAGCAAGGTGGCAACACAGAAACATGGATCTTCCAGGGAAGGGGCTTCCTGATCTCCAGCTCACATTGCTTCTGCCTCTGCCTGGCTGCTTCACAGCTCACAGCCTCCCAGGCTGTCAGCTTGGCACTGTGTGAGAGCTGCCAACAGAAGAGAGTGACTTCAAATGAACCTGGATGCTGGAGTGGGGATGTCCAGCAAAAGTCCTCCAGTGCAGGAATGCCCTGAGGAAGGGGATGCCAGCATCCTCACTCTCTTCAGCACCCAAACTAGGCCTCTTGCTTTCACTTGCTGCTCGATGTAATAATGCAGCATCCAGAGAACTAATAAAACTACAGTCTCCCACTGAAATATTTATAGTTGCAAAGAGTTGCTATCTCAGATGTCAGACTTCCTGGTAATGTTTCACTTTTATCTTCACCTGTGGGAGAGACCCAGGCTTTCAGAATTCAGCTGTAAATTAAGTCTCTGGATACAGCTTTTTCAGTTGGACTCTTCCAGTATGGGTTTGTATCAGACCCATTTTAGCACTCCTGCCTTTGGCATAAAAAGCAGTTTCACACTACCTTGAGGACCTTATGTTCTTCTGTCAAGTTTTGGACTCCTCGTGTCAAGTCTAAGTCATCACTGAACAGTGCAATGGGCCAGAAATCTTGGCAGGGATCTGACCAAATCTGTAAGGTAATTACTTTCTGCTCTCACAGAACACTTTGCTCTAGGACTAACCTTACCTCCAGTACTTGTGCGTCACGGGTTGCTTCAGTGGTAGAACAGTGTAAGGCTGGCATCGTGCATCCATTGAACGAGCTTTGTTTTGGAAAGCTGCTGGTATTGCATCACTGCATGGGCTCTGGCAAAACTGGAGACTCTGTGAGTACAAGCTTGCTGACCTCTGAGAAGTGTAATGGGATGATGTGTTAGGCTCAAGAAATACATGTAAAATTGCGAAGGCATTGGGCAGGAGACGTAAGAAATTGTGCTTTAAAAGCTCATCTCCACTGGGTCAACATGGAGATGATCCTGTGGATCTTGGTATGCTTCCAGCTGAAAACAGCAGTAGATGATGATGCTTAAAGAAGCTACTTTAAAAGCTCTAAGTGGCGTTCACCAGAACCTGACCTGAGGGAGCACGACTCAGGGTCTAGTGGAGCTCAGTGTTCCTACTTGGTTTATCCTCTTCTTGCAGCTGGAGTTCAGTGGGTCAATAGCTTATTTACACATTTTTTGTCCCGGAAATTGCAACATAACTTTGCCTATCCTGACTCTGATCCTTCCCCAGGGGAAGCTTTGGTCATAAGCTCCGCCTACAGTTCCCAATGACTTTCAGGTCACTGGCAGTGAACTCACTAGTCTTCCCTGCATCCTCCCTGAAGAATGAGGGGCTCCTTGAAGAAACAGGAGCAGGCAGTTGATGTAAAGGCCAACTGCCCTTTGTGTAGGATTTCTAATCCCACCACAGAAGATGAGGATGTCACTCAGAAGGGGAAAGGTTATTTTAATAGTGCTTTCTCCTCAAGCATTAGCTAAATTACAGATTTCTTGGCTTAACTGTTACCTGCCACCAATACAGAGCAGAAGACTAATCACTGCACTTCTTATCAATGCATCAATGCATTCTTATCAATGCATCCATATTTTTATTAGATCAAGGCTTCTGTGAACAGTGCAAGCACTGATGAGTTACTGAAAAGCTGTTCATCCCTGTCTTCTCTTTCTAGGACAAAGTTATTTGGATGCTGCATTAAGGTATAGGGAAAGGACTGCACAAGCTCTGTAAACATAGGATAAAAGACAGAGAACATTTTTGGCCCAGTAACCCGAATCTGTTCTTCCTTCAGCTCCCGTGTGCCTGGCAATGGCTGCAGACTTTGCTTTTTCTTTTTCCATGCCAGTTTCCCCATCCTGTTGCTGGACACCCTGTGAACTTTCAGTTGATGGCACCAGTTTGTTGACAGAGCTGGCTTGATGTGCACACACAGACATTAAAAGAAACCAGCCTTCTCTTTCCAGGCCATTCAGTACCTGGATGTCCTTTGCAGCAACTGCTTTTGGCTTCAGTATTTGAAAGCAAATATTCTGTTTGTGGAGCGAGCGTGACCGACTGGAGTCAAAGTGTTTGTGGGGCAGCTGATAAAGATGCTGGGCTGACAAAGGGGGCCCGATCAGCCCCTGGGGCAGTGTCCTTGGAAGGCAAACCACCAGCGTAACTTCTGTGCCTCCATCTCTCCCTGGCTCCCCTGTCCTCAGCCTGAAGAAAATCAAAGCAAACTCTGCCTTCCAAGGTCACATCTTGGGTTTCACTTGTTTCACACAGTGCAGCTTCCCTGCACTCACGCAAGGCCATCGGAACGTCTGACTACGTAACAAAAACAAACACCAAAACAAAAAAAACCCCCACCAACAAATTAGCTTGGGGATGCCTTGATTAAAAACTTTGTGAGTTTTTGTGAGCCTAGTTGTTCATTTTGGGGTTGACCTGAACCCTCCCTCCTGCATGCTAGATGGCAGATCTGAAAACCACCTGAATTTGAGACCAGCTCAGCAATGTGTGGATGCTTTTGATTAAAATGGGATGATAAGAGGAATCCAGGGGAGAAACCTCTTTTTCAGTTGTAAAAAGACCAAACTAAAGTCCTCCTGGGATGTATATCGGAGTTCAGTGCTGTGCTTGCTGCAGATCAGTAACTGGGGGGGAACATCTTCAGTGGATGTAAGCTGTGAGTGGTCCCTGCTCAGTGCCCTCCCAGGCACTGGAGCTGGGATGTTTCCTGATGGCCCTTAACGAGATCTCCATCTAAACCCCTGCTCTCTAAGCTGCAGGGAAATCGCACGTTTTATGGTTAATGATTAAGATGTTCCTCTGGGAGCCGTGACTCTGCTTGGAGGCACTGGTTTGTTCATTAACACACATTTAAAAACAGATGTCAAGGACATTCCCCAGAAGGCACACGTTTAAGTGTGGTTTTGACCCAAAAACGTAAGTCTCTACTTCTCTTAGGGAAGGAATTGTTTCACTTCCACTAAGTGAGAATAGCAAGTTTTCAGACTGCATGCTGAGAGTATTTTCTCAAATTCCCACAATGAATCACTTAGGAAAATGGCTCAGTACAACACAGGACTATGGAAGTGACAAGGATGGTGAGAGGGACATCTCCAAAATGTCAGCCCTGAACACCCCTGAGTCCCCATGCAGAAAGCCTTAAAAGAAGGCACAAATGTACCATTTCCCTACTAAACAACCTGGAGACTGGGATGATAGGGCCTAATCTTAAGTAAATAAACTATTGCATGAATGGGGCAACAAACAGTCTGGGGCACCAGCACCGTAGTTACTTCTAAAAATTTCTGTTTCTGAACCCTGTGTGCACACAGGGCATGCTGCAGTCTGTACCACCTGAATTCATTTCAGGACTCCTTTTATTAATGCTTTTCAATGCTCACTGAAATGTGAGCATTTCCAACTGCCAGTCTTGCTTTACTAAAATAAAAAAAACCAAACCTGTTCAATTGCTGCCCTTGAAAATAAGGCTGCAAGAAACATTTGCAGGCTTCTTTTGAGTGAGAATAAGGGAAATTCAACATATAGTCAGATGCCCAAACATACCACTCTGGTGAGGCTTGAGTTTCCTGGATGTAGTCAAACTTCAGGACAAATTAGGTGCCTTTAAGTTGTCAGATGGGGTCTTCAACTGCTGGGGCACCAAAAAACACTCAACAGATTTAATTTTTTTCTCTCACTCTTGCCCAGCTGTCTTTGGATGGCAAACCTTGCCTGCAGGAGCAGAGCTGGCTCCAGGAGAGGGCACCAGAAGGGTTTGTTCCCAAAACGCTTTGGGCCATGGGCTGAGTCAACCGGTGTCTTTATCTCTCTTCAAAGAACAAAAGTGAAGTCTGTGCTTGGCCAGATCCCTGGCACATGAAGAAGACCTCTCCCTGCAGTCTCATTTGGCTCGCCATAGCATTTCCTCCTTTTGCTTACATTGCTCCTTCCTCTCCCCGCCCCAGCCCCCCCACGTGTGTTTTTTCTAGTGTAGTTTTTTCCTGCCACGTTGTTATCCCCCTTGGGACCACAGCAAGATACTGCCTGAGCTAGAAGCTGAATGGTGCATGCATTCCATTCAGGAATTCCTTCCCTTTGGCCAGAGGATACGTTGCACTTGTTGTCCGAGCTCCACCGTGCTCACTGCAGCCAGCAGGGTGTCTGGAGGGGTGCCAGCAGTCAGGGTGCTGGGCTTCCCCTGCATCGGCAGGAAGAGGAAGCTGCCGGGAGCGAGCGTGAGATCTTCACATCTGCTGGGGCAGAAAGCCAGGCTCAGCTCACCGGGGATGCTCACAGTGGGGCAGAAAGCCAGGCTCAGCTCACTGGGGATGCTCACAGTGCGGCACCAGTGGGTCTTCAGCAAGGAAAAGCTGAGCCTCAGCTCTCCTCAGCTTTGACACAGGCAGGTGTGTACAGGGAGACAGGGCTACAGACTAAGCAAGGTGGGCCAAACACACTGCCTTTGATCCCTGTGCCAAATCCTAGAGGCATAAGGAACTCAGACTTCTGTTTCTCCAAAGGGATACCTTTTATACCCCCTCCACTTTCCCAACCTCCTGGGTTTTTTTAAAAAAAACCCTAATTTTAACCCAGGATTGGAGATGTTATGCTTCTACCAGGTATCACCTTTCATCTTCTCATTTCTACCCCAGCCACAGGGTGGTTGGATAAAATGGTTTCCTAACAGGGTCTTTGGTGAGAAATGCTTTGTAGGGGGATCAGCTGCATTCCCACATGGAGTAAAGCCTCTGCCCGCAGCTAATGAGCAGTACCAGGGCTCCACAGGTTTAAATTCTCTTCGTTCTTTTTAACAGGCTTTCTAGGTGAGTTCAATCAATGTCCCCTTATCTCTGCCATGAAATAATATTCACCTCCCAGCTACTTTGCTGGAAAAGGTAATTCAGTCATGAAGCCTCTTAGCTTCAGTGATGAGAGCCTTGGAAAAGGAGATAAGTGCTGTGCAGGGAAGCAGATGCTTATCTAGAGCCAAGCAGACCTTGGAGGCTGCCGGGTCAGGCTGCTGCTCTGTTCTCCAGGGGAACCGACTGCTCCTTCTTTGAAAGGTTGTTGTCTTGGTGATGCTGCCGTAGGCCCTGCAAGAGCTGACACAGTGACACAGACATGACACCTGGTCCCCTGCCAGCTCCCTGCGGTTTGTTTTTTTAAGCACATATTTGCATTTTGTTTCTGTGGGGTAAATACAGGGGGAAGGAAGCACAAATTCTGACTGCTGGCTGTTGGTACAACCCCCTGCTTTGCTTGCCTGGGTGGGGCTGTGGGCTGCCACCACCTGACGGGACTGGGTGAGGACCATATGGCAGTGGTGCGACATCACATGAGGAAGCAGACACACAGCTATCCCAAGCACACACTACTTCTGTCCTGGCAAGCACAGAAAGAATCTTAAAATACACAGAGAAGCTCCCAGAGGGATCATACCCCCATGCAGAATGTGTGACTGGTGAATGGGGGTACACAGTTCGGTGGGGGCAGGCACAGCTAGGGGTGCTTCCTGACTCCCTGTTTTTGACCTCTCACTGGATGTGACGGTTTACTCTTGTTCTGGGACTCCAGTCTGAGTGGGAGATGTTGCCCAGCATTAGGCCCTGTGTGTCAAAGGCAAAGTTTGGGCAAGATCCTTGGCATTTCTGGAGGAGTAGGGTGCTGTATTCATAGGAAATATTTCTGAAGGAGTATTGGTGCAGCTGGGAATGGTTGGCAGGGACAGCAGCTTCTGTCCAAGGTCATCAGAACACTCCTGATGAGGGATTGTTCTTATCAGGACTGCTTTGGCTAGGTCGGATTAGGAACAATCACATGCTTGTTATTTCCAGAGAAGATGCATGGCTGGTTTTCCCAGCAGCAGCCACTGGCATGCAGGGATGGTGGGGGAAGGCTGGGGACTGGCAGGTGGGTTGTTTCACCTCACCAGCAAACACCACTGTACCATCACTGTCATGATGCTCATCCAGGAGGGTTAGAATCATCCTAGATTTGATTTTTCAAGTCAACAGCAAGGGACTTGAAAAGGGAGCAAGGGAGAAACACCATTCAGATCTGGCTTGGTCCTCAAGAGGTTTCACCCACTCCTGAAGATGCCCACCCCTGCCAGGGAGGGTAGCTGAGGGTACACAGGCAGGCAAGCAGGGTGACTCTCAGCATTTTTGACTCATTCCTATGACAGCTAATCACAAATTGGCACTTTGAAAGATCCCCCCTCCCCACCCCAGCAGCTGCCACTGTCCCCAAGGACAGCTGCACAGGCGAGGAGGAGGGACCCCCGCGGAGCCAGGCAGGGAGCTGCCAGCCTGGCTGCTGCAGGCAGGGGAAGGAGAACTCACATTTAGCAGAGATTTTGGGTGGCTTTTGTTTACCCACAGGGCCCTTGTGGGGTATGAGAAGCACAGTCAGGAATGACTTTAGCGTCATGGTGGGAGGGCTGCCAAAGGCCCACCAGAACGGACAGCATGGGAATGGTGGGGGAGGTGCCTGGGCTTGATGCACGGCTCATGATCTGGGCAGCTCCTTTTGTCTCTTCCTTTCAGCTGAGGAGACCTGACTGGACAGCAGGACTGGCACTGCACAATGACTGGGCTGGCAGGGAAGGGGAGAGCCAGGGCTCCACTCCCTCCCTTGCCATGGAAAGCAGGTGCTTAGAGAGGAGGAGGGAGGGAAGGGTGGACATGGGAGATTTGCCAGGTACCAAAGCAGCTGGGAGCTCCTGGGGAGGAGACACATGGCACGTGTGGGCAGATTAACAAACTGAGCCGATCAAAGGCTGCTCAATCCTGCATCCATGTGCCTGGGCTGGCTGCCAGCACCTCTGAAATTATTTTTCCTGGCAAGCAGCTGAAGGAAGGTGCTGTTCAATGGGGCAAATCCATAACCATTTTGTTTCTACAAGCCAAGCCTTGTTTGAAGACCCTCCTGGCTGGGACCAAATGTTGAATGCCAGAGCTCTCAAAGTGTTCAGTGACACATCTTGGCTGCCTTCAGAGTTCCCTGAATGGCAGCATAGCACTGGAAACTGTGGCTTAGGGGACTTGTAACTAAATGCTGAACTGGTTTGACCCCAAAATTTGTCTCCAGAGATCAATCTCAGATTCGCCATAGTCTGAGGAGACCTAACATGAATGTAGAACAAAAGGGATCTGAGAACTTTGGTGTTCAGGTGTGCTTGATCTGGACATGTTGCTTCAAGTCCACTTACATGGTGCTTTGCCAGGGCTACATAAACATTAAATGAAGAAGGTGCCTTCAGGCCTGTTTTTAACAGAAAAGCAAAGTGTGTGACACTTTTGTCCCTCAGGCAACTACAGGAGCTCAAGGTGAGAAATCCCCCTTCTTCAGCCCCTCCCTCCCAGCCATTTGTAGGGGAGAGCTTGTCTTCATTGCACTGCATGAAGTCTGTGGAGAGAAACCTTGGTGATGCTGAAGGCTTCTCCTGGTCCTAGGCTGAACTTGCACTGAGCCCTCAGGGCCAGATCCTGGCTCTGTCACCAAAACTGCTCACAGCTCCAGCAAAGTAGTTGCACATTGAGCTCATGCAAATCTGCTGGTACCTGCATGAGAGCCTGGCACTACAAAGCCAAGCTTGGAAAAGGAAGCACAAGCCCTGGAAAACACAAGGAATAATCCCAGATAATTAAGGCCTCTTGCTGAAGCCACCCAGACCAAAAGGAATATCTCTATTCTGTGCTGCCTTCAGACAGTTCCCAGTCACTGTGTGTTTCCTGGGACTCTCCAGTGGATCACCAAAACGTTTTTTGCTACTTCAGTAGGGCATTCTGCTTTATAATCCCAAGAACATAATTGCCTGTAGTTATTACAGGTAGGCAGGAGAAGCTGTGTGAGGACTTGAGCCTGCAGTTCACTGTCAGAGCTATCCCAGGCACCCCCAAACCAGCTGAACATGGCCAACAGCCAGGACAGGCAATTGTACAGGAATGAACCTCCAATTCATGTTAATAGCTCCAAACCTAAAATTGCCAGAGGCTAATTATGGAAGCTTTGAGACTTTGAGGAATAAAATTATCTTAATAGTTTAACTATATAAACACACTGACTCATTATATTGAGGGTGGAATAACAGTCTCCTGAGCAGTGTGTTCACCTGTGAGCCAGAAGCTGGCTGCTTCTCCACACCTTTGCCTTGAGATAAAGAAATCTGCATGAGGAAGAAAGGAAATTTATGGCTCTGTGGTTTGATAGTACTTTGCTCCAGTGATATTTTTCCCGTAGGTTTTGCAGAGCTATTTGCCCAACTATCTGTACTTCCTGTACATATTTATTTAAATACTTTTTACAGACACATAATAATATATATTGAAATAGAAATACTATGTATTTAGTTATAAGCCTCTTTTTTCTCCCTCAACTCAGCATCACCTGGCTGAATCTAGAATCATACCTGTTGTCCATTCAGGCTCATGTGAAGGCAGCCCAGCAACAGGCCTGGTGAACTTCAAGTGAAATTTAATATATTGTGTCTGGGAGAGAAAAATTGTCCACTGTAGAAGACCTGAGCAAGTGGTTGTCTTGGGGTGATTTATGATGACAATCTATTCCATGATCCTCCGATTTATGCCCAAAATGGTTGGCGTATCTTTAAGGTGTGTGGCTGGCCGAGGGGGGAGCTCTGGGCTCTTTGCCGGGCTTTTTCCAAGCCTCACGCCCCGGGCTGCGGTGCAGTCTGGTTTTGCTTGGCTAGCTTGGTTTTGTTAGACCAGGCAAGAAGTTTTTCCCTTGCCTGGCCCTGGAAAAGCTGCAGCAGCGATCCTTCAGCTATCTTTGAGGTGAACTGGACAGCTTGTTAGTCGCAGACCAGAGAAACGGGACCGGCGGGAGAGGGGCCGCTCCGTTCCGGCCCCAAACCTCGGGGAGCCGAGCCGGGGAGAGAAAGCAAACCAAGAGGCTCCAGCCCAGCTGCTTCCTCTGCCGTGGAGAGGAGGCTGACGCCAGAGAGTCACCGGGTTCTTATCTGTTGCCCGAAGTGCTGCGTGAAGCTCCTGGTTTTCTGGGGTTTTTTTCCCTGAGGGAGACGCCGGCGCCATCTTGTACCGCGTGTCACATCGTGAGCGGGTATTTTCCCTGGCATTTTGGGGTATTGTTCCGGTGTGTGGGGGAAGGTGAGGTCTGACAGTTTAATATCTAGCATTTATTTACTTTTTCCACCTTGCCTTGTGGGCATTCTGATTGTTAATAAGCTGTTGGGTTTTTTTTTCCCCACTTCCATCCATTAGTATTCATTTCCTATTGGTGGAAAGGGATTTGTTGGAACCCTTTTAGAGGACACGACTCATTCCAGAGTGTCTTCTCCTAAATTTGTCCCTGACACAGTACATCCTCAAAGAGGCCAGAGAAAGCCTCTGCCCCAGAGTAGCAGCCAGGGTGACTGGCATCAAGGAGTTCTGCTGCTTCTGCTTTGGAAATGAAAGCCTTGAAGGGCTGAAAATGGTCATGGGTGAAAGGAGGAAGACCCCAAAGACAACCAAATTACGTTTGGCCTCTGCTGGAAGGGGTGGACAGGGGATGACAAAACGAGTTCTTCCTTTCTGTTTTCTCCTTGCAGCTCTAAAACCCTATTTACCTGGAGAGCTTCCATCACCCAGAAGCCAACCTCCTGCAAGCAGCCCTGAGCTGTCACCTGTTGCCATGTCCCTGACTGGGCTTTGCACCGCGGAGAGCTGGACACTGGGCTCTGGGGACACCTCAGCCCAACTCCAGAGAGCTGGACATTGGCCTTTGGGGACACCCCATCCCAGCTCGCACACCCCCTCCAGCCTGCAGTGCATCACAGCCTTCCTCCGATCTGCCTCCTCCAAGCTTCCTCCTTCCTGCCTGCACAGGACCAGGGAGCCAGGCCTGTGCTGCCACCCAAAGACATTCTGTAGGGCAAGCAAACACGAGAGGAACTGTGCAAAGATGGGGATGGCTGCAGCATCACCCATTTCAACTCAGCACCTCTCCCTCCCCTTTTCTACTAGCCTCCTTTCACTTGCTTTCCACATCAACGTAAGCCTCTGTGACCTTACTTACTCTTTTATTTTTGTGATACTTTATGCAAAACGTATCCACACATTTAACAGATTTCTCAGAAGATGAAACCTTACATGTCTTGTGACTAGGGCATAGTGGCAGGATTTTTAAGTGGTGCCACTAAGAAAAAATGCAAAACAAAGGAAAACTGGCATTCCAACCCACACCTGCCTGCAGGCAAGTCAGAGGATGGTTCTTTTTTGAGGGAATCTGCCACTTTGAAAGCCTGGGAAATCAGTCACAAGACAGGCTGGGAGTACAGGAAATGATAAATGGGTCTCTCTTATCACATCATGACAGTGAAACAGGTGAAAGGAAATTTTAAGCAGTGAAAATCTATTTTCCTTTAATTTATTTTCCCCTGTGACGTGCAATGAGCATGCCCCAGAAATTCCCAAGGGCAAAAATACATCAAGATTCAGAGGAAGACTAAATAGATACGGACAGCAAGAATATCAGGATTCATTAGAATTAATGGCAGTAAAAATGTCATCAGGTATATTAAACTCCCTGCTTCAGGGTGCAGAAAACATTTGAGCTGTTAGATCCAGCTGGAGTGGGGAGAAGAAGGGTGGGGAAGCAGATCCAGCTTCAGCCCTCCTTGAGGATCCATCACAGGTTCCTGCAGCAGGAGGACAGGCAGATGTCTGGGGTGTCTCACACCGGTGTTCCCTTGGACACGGAGACAGGGCGGGGCCCCACAGCCACAATCACCTTGGTGCTGCCAGGCTCTTGCCCTGCCAGTGCTGGGTGCTGGGAGCAGCTTCCTTCCCTGGGGAAATTGCTTCTGCTTGGAGGTCAGAGATGAGATACAACCCTTGTGCCTGCAGCATAGGAGAGTTGCCTGTGCCCAGTTTGGGGTTGGCTGTGCTGCCATGGAAAGCCTCTGACTGATATCTCGGAGCAGAGAGGTGGGGGATAGATTCCCATTACCAACCTGTTCTGTGCAAGCACAGTAGGGCTCACACCAAGACAGTTTCACTCCAGTGGCCCCAAAGTCTCTGTTTTCACTCTTTCTGTAACAAATTTGGAAGTCCTAATAAGCCAAGCCTGAGAGGTTACTAGGAAAAAAAATGGTGACGGCTTTCTGAGGTGCTGGAGAAGATCTCAATACAAATTCAAGCTCCCAGCTACATTTCTTGTTTGAGATTAGACAAATCAATCAACCTTTTAGTGTCTTTTTATCTTCTAATTGTGCATCCATACGGACCACAGCTGAACTCATTCAAGGGATGCTTACCTGCCTTTAGGGCCTGTGTTCATGTGTTTCTGTTCACAACCATGAGCTTTTGGGGAAGTCAGGATTAGGCTCTTATGCTAGCAAAGTGTCAAGAAGTTATGCCAAGTTATGCTTGCCCGTGTCAAGAAGTAAAATTCAGGTGCTTTCTTTCAGTGGTATCACCCAGAAAAACTCTTCTGCTATGGTTCCACCCAGCTAATGACCTAGTGCTCTTGAACGTCAAGTGGCATTAAATCACCCTGTCCCCTTTCTCAGACTGCCTTGAACAGGCTGTATGGAGGCCATGACCCCTCTGACCTTGCTGAGTCCTGCCCTTCCTCCATGCAAAGTTAGCCAGGGCTGGGTGGAGGGCCGGGAATGCTGGAATCCCCTTGCACAAGGGCACGTCCTCTGCCAGCTGCCCACACGTGCTCCATGGCAGCTTGGGGCTGTCACTGCATGTGCTCACGCATGGCTTCACCCCTCAGTCCCTTCTTTGTGTCCCCCCTCCACAGCTGTTTCTCCAGCATACAGCCATTTCCCATGTCCTATCTAAGCTCCCTGGGTTTCTGCTTGCTACCCCAGGAAAACTTAGTGGCCAAATCAAAGGGGCTTTGAAATAATGTGCAACTGAACACTTGTCAAGGAATGTGATATCTGTGGCAACACGTGGGAGCTACCATTCAGGTTTAGACCCTCAAACCATCTAGTCCAACAGTGCTCATAGGAGCAGCAATTGCTGGCTGCTCTTGGGAGGAGAAAACATGCCTAAGACCAGAAAAGGATTATGTGGCCCCAGGAAAGCCATCAATCCTTGGCTGGTTACACCTCTAGCTAACACCTGGAGAACTGTGAGCTTGTACCAGCTCTGTAGTACCAGCTTGTCTTTATCCTGCTGGTGGTACAACTCCAGATTCCTGGGTGACCCCCTTCTCTCTGCCTCCAGCTGAGCTCCTGGGCACCATGGCATAATGTGGAGAGGGGTTCAAAGTACAAAGCCTTCAGTTTCATGCACTTTCTTACTGCCAGCCCATGGTGTCTGCAGATCGTGTGCAGGGAATAGTTGGTTGAAAAATGAAACACAGATTTTGGGGAAATCAATTCTCCCCACTACATCAATAATGCAGAGCCCAAAAATAAAATGCCCAAGAAATTGGTAGGGCACCCATTAGAAAACTAAAGAGTTTTGGAGGTTCTGGGCTTTCTGACCCCTCTAGTTGCTGGTGGCAATTGGGGTCTTATTCATGTTGCAAAGGGGCAGCCTCTTGTCTGGCTGTACTGTGTGGCCTGGTGACTGCCCCACTCTGTTCCTCAGAAGGGAAAGAGAAGGAGATATCTCCAGACGCCAGTAAACATTTCTTCTCTGGACAAGGCACCCTTCTTTATGGCTACTGAGCTCACACCCTGTCTCACTTCCCACTTCAGGGTGCTTTTCTCTGTCTTAGCATCCTGCAGAGAGCAAAGTGATCCCCAAAGACTGGTCTGCTGCAGTTCTTCACCACACATCTTTGCCCTCCTGGACCACACACTGGAGTCTGGGGATGTGGGATGAGACCTGCCTCAGCCGCTGGACCCAGATGGGAAGGCAGGCAGGCAGGAAGGAAGGAAAGAAGGAAGGCAGGAAGGGTGGGTTGGTTCTGGCAGTAGAGCAGGAGTCCTGAATTCATGCTGCTGAAGTCCTTTGTCGTGTTGAAGGAGGAGATGGGGCAGGAGCATGGCTTGTTCAGCTCAGTTTGTATCAACTCCACTTAAGGAAAATGAAGACAAGAGGAAAAGAGAGGTATGGATCTTTTACAGTCTGGTCATGTTGAACTTCTCTCCTGTTCCTACAGTGGTAGTAAGCAAAGAAGGTATGTTTAGACCTGGTGCCTTTGCAGTAGAGCCAGGGGGCCCATGAGGGCTTGTGTGGTACAGCCAGGACCCCTAGCAGGTTGGGTCCATGAGCATCTAGTCCTGGTTGAGGCAGTGGGAAGAAAGAGCTGGGAAGAGTATGGCCTTGCTCAGTGTGTTAGCCCAGGCTGGACAGTGAATGAAATGCACAGCCCAGTCTGTGCTGCAAGAGGGGGAGCAAGCACAGACTACTTCCCTCACCCCTGGCCATGCAGGACAGGCTCTTTCAGATTTTAATCCCCCTCTTGCCATGCTTTTCTTTCTGTCCTTGTCTCTTCTCTTAATCAGAGAGGAGCAGCTGCAGCCCTCTAATAGCCTCTAATAGTTTGTTCTTAGCAGCTGTCGGTGGTATTTTGGTGCTGCCTCCTCTCTCCTGTTGCTGAGCTGGCTATTCCCCCACTGCAGAGCTGCCTGCCCAAGCTTTCTCGTCCCCAGTGAGCCATGGCCAGCTGCAGGAAGGTCACTGGGAACTTGAGGAATTCATTTTACTGGAAACCACATCCAGTAACCAAGATGTGGGCTGGAGTGGGAGAAGAAACTGGACCTGTTTGGTCATAGGGGAAGAAGAAAGTGTGGGAAAGGTTTGCAATTGCTTTATTTCTGTGAAAATTTAAGAGATGGGTAAAGGAGAAGGAAGTAAATTAAAACTATTGATCAGGTTAGAGGAGAGATTTTGCAACAGTTTCCCCAGGAACTCATCTGCCAGTGTTTTCACTTCTCTCAGTCTTGTACTTCAAAAGCTCTGAAGCTCCCTTTATGCACAAAGGGTCCCTGTCCTACACTGTGATACCTCTCCACTGTGTTTTGCCTGCATCCCGAAGAGCTCATCTCCCCACTTCCCTGTTGTGCATCTCTGTGACTAGTCTAGTCCTGGCCCTGGTGCACACATGGGAAGAGCTTCTGTTGGAGTGAAAGAACAAGGTTTTGTATTACTGGGATATAAATGGAAGTGCAATGTTGTGTGTAAAATATCTTGTGTTGTGTTTTGTTCCATTCTGTTCTAGGTTATTCTATTCTACTTTGTATCTCCAGTATTTTTGGACTCTGTTGCACATGCGGTGCACACCTGGGAAGAGCTTCTGCTGGAGTGAAAGAGGAATATTTTCTATTGCTATGATATAAATGGAATGTAGGAAGAGCTTATGTTTGAGGGAAAGAGCAGGATTTGATATTACTGGGATAGAAATGGAAGTGCAGTAATGTGCATAAAATATATTGTCTTGGGTTCCTCTCTCTTTTGAGAATGAATTCCAGAGAAGGACTGTCATTTGGCTGTGTGCCAAATAAGATGGGAACTATTAGGTTGAGATAAGGCAGTTTAGTAAAGTAAAAAAAGAGAAACAAAAGTTTTCTCGTACATAAGCAACAGGAAACATTAATCTCTAATTCCCGTCAGTGAGGATGTTCAGGCACTTCCCAGGAAGCAGGGCTTTAGCATGTGAACTGGTTGCTCTGGAAGGCAAACACTGGAGAATAACAAATGCCCCCAATTCCTTCTGCCTCCCTTAGCTTTTGTATCTGAGCTGATGTCATATGGTATGGAATATCCCTTTGGTTGCTTTGGGTCAGCTGGCCTAGGTGTGTCCCCTCCCAGGATCTTGCCCATTCCCAGCCCCTTGATGGGGGGAAGGAATTTCACAGGGACAGCGCTGCTCAGCAGTAGCCAAAATGCTGGTGTGTTATCAACACTCTCCCAGCTCCCATAGCCTCTTTCATTTTCTGGTAACTTGTTATATGGCAGTGCTTCTTGGGCTCAAGTTACCTTCTCAGGCACTGCTCCAAAATCTCTGCCTTCTGGCCAGTCCATAATTTCTTCTAGGATTCCTAGGAAATAGGGTTTTCCCAGTCGGGCTCGTTGTGTAATCAATGCTACCCACTTACTCCATCTAGCGCTGGTTGTGTGATGTGTTGAGGGGATGTTTCCTTGGATCAATTGTAGGACAGGCAGTTGTGCCAAGAGAAGATGCTTCTGTCCCAGCAACTTCTGAGGTGGTTTGAACTCCCTCATAGGCTGCTAATATCTCTTTTTCAGCTGGAGTATAGTGGGCTTCTGGTCCTCGATAACTCCGGCTCCAAAACACTAATGGTTGACCTCGGGTTTCACAGAATCACAGAATCACAGAATCACCAGGTTGGAAGAGACCTTCAAGATCATCGAGTCCAACCTCTGTCCCAACACCTCAACTAAACTAAACCATGGCACTGAGTGCCACATCCAATCTCTTTTTAAACACGTCCAGGGATGGTGATTCCACCACCTCCCCGGGTAGACCATTCCAATATTTTATCACTCTTTCTGTAAAAAATTTTCTCCTGATATCCAACCTATATTTCCCTTGGCGCAACTTAAGACTGTGTCCTCTTGTTCTGTCAGTTGTTGCCTGGAAAAAGAGACCAACCCCCACCTCACTACAACCACCTTTCAAGAAGTTGTAGAGAGTGATAAGGTCACCTCTGAGTCTCCTTTTCTCCAGGCTAAACAACCCCAGCTCCCTCAGCTGTTCCTCATAGGGCTTGTGTTCCAAGCCCCTCATCAGCCTTGTTGCCCTCCTCTGGACACGTTCAAGTGTCTCCATGTCCTTCCTGAACTGAGGGGTTTCTCCTGAGGTGCTTTGCCAGAGGCTCCAGGTGAGCCCCTGATCCTCAGCTGCAGTGTAGGGTGTATTTTGCACATCTCCATCTCCACAGCAGACACTCTCGTTCCAAACAAACTCATTACCTCACTGTCATTCACCAGAGAGAAATCACTCAGCAAGGCGGGAGCCAATATTGGTGAAGCCAGGTCAGAACAGGGCATATGTGGAGAAGGAAAAAGGTGGAGAGGCTGCTGCTTCAATAACTCCACCAAAACACTGGAGGGCTGGTGTTTTGGGTACCTGCTTGGAAAATCCAGCTGTCAGAGTCACAATGAGAGCTGCTCCATACCTGCTCCCTTGCAGGTCCTGGGAGAGGCCCAGCAAGCACTGGGCAGGACATGAAGGAAAAGGCTGAGCTCTGAGGGGCTTGCAGCAGAGCAATTCTAACCCTTGCTGGACTTGGTGACACCAATCCATATTGACTTGTGAAGTCCTTCCAGCTCTGCAAGCCCTTCATGGGCACAGCATTAATGAATAGGCCAAGAGTATGTGCTTTCCACCTGCTTTTGCTATGTAGTTGTTTTAACTCTACTTT
The DNA here is from genome assembly GCA_013397055.1 of Pachycephala philippinensis. Taxonomy (NCBI): domain Eukaryota; kingdom Metazoa; phylum Chordata; class Aves; order Passeriformes; genus Pachycephala; species Pachycephala philippinensis. The sequence goes on from VWZT01013502.1 coordinate 103,325, forward strand.
CTCTGTCCAAAGCAGTAGGATTTTATTTTTTGGACAAACACATCCTGTAGCAGCTTGATGCCAGCAGTGAGTAGTCTTTAATCTTTGCACACACTTCTGGAGCTAGATCCATAGTCTCAGATGTGCCAAAGCCATCCCATACCCTTTCAGTTCTGCCAGGCCTAAAATCCAGGAGCCTGGGAAGGCTTGAAACACTTAGTGACAATGAACCATCTGAAAAGCAGGAGGGGTTCTCTCTTTCAGAAGATGGTGCTAAATTACAGGGAGATTACAGGGCTAAGAAGTCTGGAGGGAGGTGAGAAGGGATGTAGAACACCATCCTCCAATGCTTTCCTTCCTCCCTCATCTGGTTTTCACTCTTCATCCCACCTGGGCTTTGATGAACCTTGCCTGAGATTTCTCAGATCGGTCCCATTTTCTCTCTCCAGCCTTGGAAGCTCTGCTTGCTTTCTCTCAAGTGATCCAAATCCAGCCAGATTTCCTCCCCAGAGCATTCATTAGGTGACTCTAACCCACGTCGGTGGGATTACAGCTATCTTTGATCCTGCTGTAGTTAGGAGACAGGGCTGCATGCCCTGTATTTGTCTAATTTAGATTTGCTTTGCATCCTGTGGCACAGAGCAGGGAATGGATCCTCTGGGAGCCTGATGTGTAGAATGCAACAACTTTCCACTGGAGTCAGGGATGAACAAAAGAGATCTTTTCCCTCTTTGTGGGAAGTGCTACGGAGCAAGCTCTTTGGTGCTTTATATTCTGATTATCTCTGAGGGCAGCCTCATGCCTTGGTTTGCAGTTATGGCACGTGAGAGACGAGTGACACCTCCAACCCAGCTACGAGGAGCTGGTTCAGCTGAGCTGCACCCAGAAGTCATGGAAGCAGCAATTCCCAGACAATCCCAATATGGCCTGTAGAGCACTTCTGTACCCAGGAGCAAAGAGGTGCTTTAATCATCTGCCAAGCAGATGATTAAAGGGTCTGAACTAAGCATTTCTGTGGGGGGTAGACAAGGCGGAAGCAACACAGAGGGGATGTAAAAAAGCTGGGGTGGGAAGTGCTGGGTCTGTGTGCTGTGACGATGGCACTGGGCTGTTCCTGGGATGTGATAATCACCAGTGAAGCAGGAAACGGGGAGCAGCAGAGGAGGGTTTGCATAAGCTGCATGTAGGGTGCCTGTGCAAGTGACAGCTGTGCTGGTACTTTATTTCCCTCTGCGGATATTATGGGCTGCTGTGCACCAGCCTGAGGGCAGCATGGCCTGGCTTAGGACTTTTCCTGAGTGTTTGCTCTGGACCATCTTCAAGGGCTTGAGGAAGTGCCAACAATTCACCTCTCCCACTGCATACCTGCCTCTAATTGCAAACCAGATAGGCTCTGACACTATATTGGCCAATTAAAGTTTCCATCCCCCCCAGCCACATGGTCCTGCATCCCACATGCCACCGATTTGCCCTCTAGCTTGGAAAGGCTTATCATCTGTGCAGTCATCTGATCCAGCACAGTTTCTTCCTCCTGCTGGGGGCTGCGTTTCCTCTCGTGGTGGATGCAGCTGGCTTTAGCTGAGAGAGGCAAAGACTAACCGCACAAATTCATCAAGCTGCCAGTTTGTAAGTCCTTGCCAAGCTGGGAGTGCACTGGACTAGCTGGCATTTATGGTGTGACTGCCAGAGGAGTGGGCATCACTCAGTAAGGAGGGGCTGTGATGCTGTGCGCCAGGAGAAGAAATGTCCATGGTTCATTTGCAGCTGTGAGGAGGGGAATGGGTAAAATAGATCAAAATTCTTCTTACCTTGTGGGGAGAGGGACTTTCCTGCCTAGTGGTTTGTTTGGGGTTTTTTCCTATGTTTTTTCCCCGTTAGTAAAAGAGATTAAATGAAAAGGAGGTGTGGTGGAGGAAGGGGCGACTGATGAAATCAGCACACAGAAAGGAGGAGATATATTGGAAACGATAATTGAAAATCACAATGATCTGTGCAAAAGGGGAATTCAGGCAAGAAGCAAGTCCCTTTTAGGCTGTTTTAGTAGAGGTTTGGGAGTGACTCAGATGGCAAGCACTGTTTTCAAAGCAGGGAGCTATGTGTGGTTAACTCTTCAAACACAGTGGGCTTGATTTCCCTGTTCAGATTCAACTGGAGCACTGAAATGCTGGTAGCATCACTATTATTTGAAGTTGGTGCCTGGGACCTTTTTTCCTGGAACTCCTTCCCAAAAAGCCCAGGCACCAAGAGAGCAGTCAGGGATGCCAGGGCAGCCATGACTTGGTATTCCGAAGCAAGTAGGTTGAGGTATAAACTGTTTGTGAGGACAGTAATATTTAACTGCTTCTGGCAGTGTTAACTGGAATGCCGTGACCTCCCAGCTCAAGATCATATGCTGTGATTAATAAAAAATTAGATTTCTTGTAGAATCTCAAGTTTTACTACACCCTAAACCACTGTTGCTGTTACTGAGGTCCAAAATACAGACCTGTTTTCTCTGAATTTAAATCTCTGGGGCATGTCATTTAAGGTTCTAGTATTTGCTTAAAGTGAAAGTCATACTGGTATTCCTTAATCTATTTTGGCTGCATAATTTTGTCCTTAAGTTTCATTATATTATGTGAAACTCAGCACTTGCTGGTAGAAAGTCAGTACTTGCAAACCACTGTATCAAGGGGGTCCAAGCATTTGCCCTGAGAACCAGGATGTGGCTGCAATGTCCCAGGAACTGCTGAGTGCTCCAGCTGTGGTCTTGGTATGAGTAAGGCTTTGCATGCCAGCCTACTACCTAGTCCACATGAAAGGTCTGTGACTCAGTTCCTGACTTCTTTAGCTTAAAATGGTGCCTACCCACACATCTAAAACGCAGAAGCAAATTCCTGTGTCTTTCAGCTCTTCCAAGTTCACAGTTCACAGTTGTGACAAGGTTTGTCAGGGAAATGAGCTGGACCAACTAACAGATAAATAAAAACAAATGCATTTTTAAGAATAGAAATCCTTGCAAGAGTCTTGTTTATGAGTACAAGACTCATAAACAGTGTCTCTTGCTGCAGTGGCTTGCTCCTGGATCCTGGGATTTGTACCTGCTTTTTAGAGCCAAGCACAGGACTTCATGTTGTCCTAAAGCACAGCACAGGTTCTGAGTGCACAGATTCATCCCCATCCTGGGGGTACTGTAGAGCTCTGACAGGCTGCCCTGGCCTGAGATGCCCTGAGCTCATGAGGTGGCAGAATATGGCTCTTGTGGTTTTCCTTGCTGTGGCTAGCAGCTGGACACGTGGCATTTGCTGCACACACTTTTCCAAATTCTGTGTTCTTGGAGGAAATGCAAAGCCACTCCGGGATCAAAGGCAGGCGTGGGCTTCACCCCAGGTGGGAGCAGGCTGTCCCAGGCTGAACGCCCCCAGTGGGGCCGTGGTGGCAGACCCTTCCCAATGCTCATCTGCCTGCGGGGGAGGAAGAGGAAGCGTTCTCCAGGCATTGCAGCTGCAGTGCGAGAGCAGAGTGCCCCCCCTCGGGCAGCCAGGATAGGGAAAATCCACTTCTAATACTATTTGCTGTGTTATTTTTAGAGGGCTGTTTTTACACACTCCCAGATGCCTAATTTTCTGGCTCTCCCTACACAACTCTTTACTCTCTGGAGCCCTGTCTTCTCTCCCCCAGCTTGAAATTAATCCAGGCACGCCAAGTCCAGGAGAGACCATGAGCTGAAAAGCGTATTTATGAGCCCCTTAGAATGGGTAAGTTTTTACTGGATGGAGAAGACTGAAGCAAAAAGGAGTGGGTTTTTAGCATTTTTGGCAGCTGTGAGAGACGTGCCTTGAGGAAAAAACCAAATCCTATCCTTCACACCTGCCTGAAGACACAACTAAGCTATTCCTCATGCACCATTTTAGGTTTGTGAAGGCTACTGTAGAAACTGCTTAGGTCAAATCTTTTAGGTCAAAGCAAAGCCAGTTGTGGCCTCTATGGGATGAATGTGAGCAGCAGAAAGCAAAGCCTGGAGGACACCTTTACCTTGGGTGCCACACAGAATTTGCCAGTGAAGGAAACACCAAGTGACCACTCCAGGAAGACACATTGGGGAACGGGATTTTTTTGGCATTCATTCTGCAAGGCCAGCCAAGGGCAATGCCAGGCTTGCCTTCTGTATTTTTAAAGCTATATTCATTCCTTTGTTGTTTAGGTGTGCAGCAGCTTTATTTCCCATTGGAACAAGGGTTTATTACAATTCTGGGCATGAAACCCCAGTGTCCCCTGAAAACTGAAATGTCTTCTAGGCTTGTTCTTTACCTAAGACCTTGACTAAGATCTTCTGCTGGCACGTTTCAGCTAGGGACTTACCAAAAACAAACAAGCAAAACAAGGTGTTAGTAGTATTGCAGTTCACAAGTAATTAGATTGGTCTTAAAGGAGAAATATACAGATATATTTTATTTTTATAAGTAGAAAAATTAAGTATAAAGTTCCTGTAGAACCACTCTTTGCCAGATCAAACATATCAATCATTTAATCATTTCCCATACTAGCAGAAATGCACACAGCATCTTTTGTTTGTAGGAAAATCACTTTTCAAAGGACATGAATTTTGACATTACACAGCTCAACAGCTGCTCATTTCTTTTTTTTTCTAGCGCCTTGGCCACCACTGCTTTTCCAAGAACTCTTTTAGGGAAAGACAGGGGAGAGCTCAATTTTAGATTAAGAACATTTAGTTTTTTTTGAGAGCCTTCCCCAGAGACCTATCAAAAGCACCACCCAGTAACAATACAGTGGGTAGTTCTCTTGCCTTGGGAAAGGAGCTCTCTTTAAAGCCCAACTAATTCGTTAGAAGGGATTATAGGATTAAAGAGCTCCTAAAGGCTAGAGACCCACTTCTACAAGACAGTAATTGTTTATTTCAAGGATAGTGATGCTGCAGCTTTCATGAGTCTCAGAGTTAGTACATCCAGAGACCCAGAGAAGGTCGATCAGATCCCCAGACGCCCACTCAGGGAATCCACAAATGGTTTTGGTACAAGAAAATTCCCTATTAAATTAATTAGTTTTATGTATGAAAAGTTCAGATTAAGAAGAGGACATTGCTTTGACGTTGTTCTGCAGGCAGTCAGCACTCATGAAATGATCTTCACTTCAGGCTTGGACTCTTCCAAGGCTCTCAGTTCATCATCCACTTCAGCACTCCACAAAATGTCGTACAAACTACACCAGAACAAAAAGGCAAGCGAGATTTAGTGAGCATCCTCCTGTTAAGGGAAGAGAAAGGTGCACGACTGGCCAATATGGGAAGGTCATATACCAGCAAGGGCCCCATCTAGGTCTGAGAGCAGCCAGAAATATGCTTTACAACCCAGGACCCCCTACTCCCTCACCAGCACCAGCCTCCCACCCCTGCCAGGGCTACCACCATCTCTCACATTAACTGCTGCACGTTGCAGCTGGGCTTCCTCAAGGCTTCACAGATCTTCCTGATGCCTTCGTCTTCCAGAGGGTTGTAGCTCAGGTCCAGCTCGGTGAGGCACTGCTTGGTGGCCATGGCGGTGGCAAGGGTGGCACAGCAGCCTGCTGTCAGGTCACAGTTACCCAGCCTGCAGGGAGAGGAGGGAGAGGCCAGCACAGTGAGCCCTGGGGCCAGGAAACACTGCCCACACTCAGGCAGCAGGCATGGATATCCCCAGCATGGACCAGAGATCCCTGCAAAGGTGGCATCTCTAAGACATCAGCAGCGGCTGGCCCGTGGTCTTGCCACAGAGACAGCTGCCCTCGTGGTGACTGCTGAACACCTCAAAGGCCTCCCTAAAGCTTAAGTGTGTGGCTACGGGGGTAGAAGGAACCCACTGAAGTTACTCCCAATTTCACCATCATGCATCATCTTCTGTTTGGTTTAAACTGATCATGAATCAGCTCTAAGCTTTATTACTATACTTGAGACTTGCAACCATCTCTCTAAAGAGGGCAATTGAGGCCCATCTCTCTAAAAAGGCAGCTGAGGTCATCTCAGTTGATGACCAAGTAGCTTTAACTTGTCAAAAGATGTATCTTTCTGGGACAGACTTGCAAGTCTTACTGATGTCTCCCATGACCCATCTGCTCCACTCACTCACTGTGAATTTAGGCATCAGAGCACAGCTCTGGCTTCTCCAGCACGGAGAGAACAAGCACGGGGCCCTGAGCATCACACAGCCCAGAGCTGGGTCCAAATGGGAAGGAAACAGGCTCCTGGGGAAAGCAAATCCCACCCCAGGGCTGGAGGTGATGCTCCAGCTGGCTGCCTCCTCCTTCTGGTGAGGCTGGACCAGCACTTGTGCTGGCACCCATAGGGACCATGGAAGTAGAAGACAAAGGATGAATTCAGACAGCAAGACAGAAGACGACTTCTGAGAGGGCACCTTACCACAGGGACTGGATGTTGCAGTTGGGGTGCATCAGCCCTTCACACAGGAGTTCCACACCTGCATCTCCCAGCTTGTTCTCGCCTATGTGCAGTACTTTCAGGTGCTTGTTGGTGCTGAGAGCAGAGCTGACAGCCTTGCAGCAAGCAGTGGTGAGCCCACACTCCCTAACCCTGCAAGGCAAAAGTGACGTGAGATCTAGGTGGGACATCTGGAGACTCATGCACTGTCCACTTGTTTACACTTGTTTAACACGAGCCCAGACAGTGGGAACAGAGGAACCAGAGCTTTCCTGCAATCACTGTACTCCTCTCAATGCCTGTCTGCTCAGTCCTTCCTAGGCAGCACCTCTCCCACTCTATATGTGGGATGTCTGTTGTGGAATGTGCACCTAGGAAAGGCACCTGCCCAAAAACCACGCGAACAAAGAAAGATGAAGTGTGCTGCTCTAACAGTCACTGTTGGGTCCACTGTGCACTCCTGAGGCACCTCACTGACTTCCAGGCCACCAGGGCAGGGGCAGAAGCCAGCTGGGGCCATGAGCTGAATCTGCAATGTAGGAAAATTCAAGTTCTAAGTGAAAGAACAAATGTCCTCTCCCAGACACCAGCCCATTCCAGCCTAAAAGGTAACACAGTCAACAGCACAGGATGGTAAGACATGTTTTTATCACTAGAGCTTTCTTTTGTCTCATCAGTGAGAGACCCTGAGATATCTGATCACAGCATTCATTTTGCTATTCCATCAGGCCTTTGAAACTTCAAAAGTCTCTTAACTGCCATTTGTTGCATGATAAAACAATTAATTAGAAGTTCTGCAAGTGATGCTTGGTCTCCTTTTGCTTATTAAAGGCTAACTGTGATGGCGCAGATCTTCAAAGTGTCTATGAATTTAGAAATACAAATCCTTTTTAAGTCTTTAAGTCTAGAAAAACCCTTTTTAAGTGTATAAATCCTTTCAGTAACAACCAGCAGGAGTTGCTTCTGGAATCATGGCAACTGAGGATCTATCTGGGTGGGCATTACTTCACTTACATCTTTCTTCCAAAGAAGGCAGTGAGTATGTGAAACTTGACAGCAGCTCACCATAGCTCCTGAAGTTTAGATTTGGGGTCCTTGAGTGCCTGACACAGCATTTCCATCCCCGAGTCTCTCAGGTTATTGTCTATCAGACTGATCTCTGTGAGGGTCTCCTTTGTACTGATGAGTCTGGAGAGATCTTTACAGCTAGCACTTGTGAGATCACAGTCCCATAACCTGCAGGGAAGAACAAAAGGTTATTTTATTTTCTCCCAAGAATGACTGAGATTAGAAAACAGAGTTTTAGTATTCTGAATTTCTGGTTGCATTGTCTCATTTTCTTGTATCCTTTCATACATCATACCACACAGCTTCCTCCTTTCCTTACTTTCCACTGCTGCACCTAATGCTTTGCTTGTAACAGACAAAAAAAGAAACAGAAATATGCAATTCTAGTAGACAGATAACTCAACTGGAAGCCAAGACAATGCCATCACAAACTTCCATTTGCCCTCTCCCCAGAATTTGATCCATGCAGTTTCAGTGTGGCCCTACTTGTTCATGGTGTCCTCCACCCAGTCTTGGGAATTAACTGATTTGCAGCTGAGACATTTTTTTGACCGTAAAGGATAACTGAGAAACATTTCACTTAGGAACAAACCAGCAGCACAACCCAAACAGCTCAGAGGCTGCAGAAGGGATTTATGAAACCTCTGCCCACCCTTACCAGAGCTTCTGGATTTTGCAGCTAGGATGCATCAGTCCCTGGCACAGCAGAGCCAGACCGGAGTCCCCGATCTTGTTGTCCCCCACAGAAAGATCCATCAGAGATGACTTGTTCCTGAGAACAGCACTGATCTCCATACAGCTATCGCTGGTTATGCCACAGTTCTCCAGGCTGTAGGAAGAAGCACAGTTGAAGTTGCTGCTCCAGACCCACTGTGTTAGATAGAACCCAGCACCCCCAGTTCAGACTGGGAAGGGTCTATGGGCTGGCTCCTTGCTGCAAACCAGAGCAGCTCAGCCGGGCACTGCTACATCCTGCAAGGCTCAGAGAAGATAAAGGTGTCCAAGATTGGACTCTGGGTGAGACAACACACTGCTCCTGCATTTCATGAGGCTGCAGGGCACTTTGACCCAGCCATTCATATGCATTAATGCAAGGATCATTCTTGCCAAACCTCCCCGTTATATCAGTTATCCTTTCTAAGAGGAACTTTCAGCAGTATCATATGAGTCCCTGCTGAGTCAAGCCCTACTGAACCACAGGGGCAAGATAAAATGAATCGTGCTTCTCCCATAAAGCCCTTCATGGTCTTTACCCCAGAAACGAGGCCAAACCCAGCACCTTTGTTTTGTAGCAAGAAAGGGCTCTGAGTAAGTATACTCAACTGGCTGGTAATTCCAGTTTAAGAACTAGAGCCACTGAGGGTGATTGTACCTCTGCTCTGAGACACAGGTGAGCAGCCTCCCTTAGTAAGTGGTGGTTTAACCTGGAGCACCAAAAACTCCAAAACTGAAAGCACCAGACATTTGTGTGCAGTTTCCCGTTACATCAATCTGAGCCAGCAAAAGATCTGGCCTACATTTCAAGCATTCCTGACAATTTTTCCTGGCCTATGGATGGTATGAGTAGCAGCAGCACTAGCTGCCATGAGAGATGACCAGCTCTTCCTTACTGTAGTAGCTCTAGGTTGCAGCTTGCCTCCACCAGGCCCCGGCACAGCTGCTTTACAGCTGTATCTCCCAGTGTGTTGTTGCTCAGGCTGAGCTCCTTCAGGGTGGGCTTGCTTTGCAGAGCAGCATTGAGAGCTTCCACAATATCAGCTGTGAGTTCACAATACTCCAGCCTGCAAGAAGAAAAGAAGTCCAGGCAAAAACACAACCCTTCCTCACACATCCTGCTACCACAAGAATCAGCTGGGCCTTGTGTGTGTTAGCCAGGGCAGAAAACATGCCAATGTGAGTTGAGACCAAGCAACGCATAAAACCAGAGATAATTGTAAGAGTTTTTAAGAGCATCTCTCTGTTCATTTCAGGAAGCATTAATTCTTAAACTAGATCCCAGAGGATGCTAGTGAGACCAGTTTTTACACTAGGCCTCCATTAAACCAGTGCACAGGCAGCCTTGGAGCACAGGGCTGAGCTCTGCACTGCACACCATCATGAGCCTCACCTCCAGGCCTGCCTGGGAGGAGCTGGGGGCTGCAAATACACCCCAGTCCTGCTCAGTCACAAAACAAGGACCAAGGGCAGCAGAATCTGATGTTTCCTGGGCATTTGAAAGATCCTGCATTTACAGCCACCACTGCCAGGAGGGCTAAACAAACAGACACCCAACTATTCCAAACCCACAAGACCCACCGGCATGAATAATCATGACAATTTCAGGTGAATCAAGAACAAATCCCCATGTGGCAACACAACTCCTGCTTGTCTCAAGGGAAAGGCAAGCATGGCCTGTCTGATAACCAAAGAGCCCGGTGACTACTTACTGCAGCTTCTGCAGCTTACAGCTGGGGTTCATGATCCCTTGGCACAGCACTTTCACTCCAGCAGTTCCCAGTCTGTTATCCCCTACATGCAGCTCTGTCAGGGATGGCTGGGCACTGAGGACAGAGCGCAGGGTCTCACAGCTGGCACTCGTCAGATTGCAGTTTTGCAGCCTGCAGGAGAGAGGCAACACGGGTGAGGGAAATGCACTCCTAGAATTACAGAGGCTCTTCTCAGAGAAGTTTATCTGCAGTGGTTGCAGCTTGGAAAGGACACCACAGCTCTGACAGTGCATAACGCCTCTAGGAAGTGGTTTTTCCAGGCTAGTAATGTTATTTTACAGGTGTGCCAAAATATTTTATCAATTACACCTGTGCCACAAACAATAGCTCCCATGCTTCCTTCAGCATAATCACTCATACAGCACCTCCAGCAGAATAAGGATCCACCCTACAAGAAGTAGCCCACAACTGCTTTACAGAAGTGGTTTAAATATCATGAGGCTGACCCCAGAGATAAAGCAAAGGCATCTTACGATTTCTTGCCCCTGCTAGAAACGTGATCCAGAGTAGGCAGAATTTAAAATCTTATTCAACCACAGATATAATTTAGAAGTTTAATGATATAGTACAAGAAGGATCTATGAAGTTGATCCTTCAGCACTCAGGCTTGGAGAAGTAGCATAGGAACTGTGCTTGTATTGCTATGGGGTTATTTATAAAGTGAGCCCACAAGATTTGTGGCAATGGAGAGGTGTTGTGCAGGGAGGTTTGACTTGGATTTGGTTGCTCTTTTATTTCCTAAGGCACTTTACCAGAACCCCAAAAATGGACAATTATATTTCTACAGAACTGAAAATGCCTAATCTAGGCTGTTCCTTGAGCATCTGGAGAAGTCTGAAGCCTAGGGCAAACTCTCTGAAATATTACTTAAGTCTACAGAGTACCACAGTTATTTCTTGAAGGCACATCAGAGTTGCAGTTTAATCAGCTTCACAGTCAACTTTCTTTCTATTTCTCTGAGTTCTCAATGCAGGGGGTACAGGGACTTTAATATCTGATCTAAAAGGCAAATGATTTTTACAAGGTGGTGTCCTGAAGAGCCCAGATTCCCCTCAGGAGTTGGAGGACTCCTGTACCCTGCAGAAGAGATGCTGGACAAAGAAGACATCTCTTTGAGGCCTTCTGAGGAGCAGGGGCAGCAGCTACAGGCTCTGACTCAAGCTCCTGCACCAGGCTTGCTGAGGGAAGCCCACTAATGCTATAATGCAATAATGCAGTGGGGTGCCTCTATAAAACACCTCTCAGAGCCAGGGAACTCTCCAGTTTGCTGCACGCCAAATGATGATGGATGCAGGGCTGACACCCCAACTCTGCAAGGCTCAACCTCAAAGGCATTCCATGTGAGTCCTTCACTGAATTTGAGGGGAATTTTCCACAGGTGAGCACCTTGTATGTACTCCTTTAGGTTTGTGTGGTTGTAGGTGGGAACGTGCTATAGCAAATGGACTGTGAATGTTGCTGTACTAAATTATTACGTACTTTAGATATGTAAGTAAGTTAGGCCTGTGAGTTACTGTTGAGTTATAGTAAATTCTATATGATCCTTGTTAAATTGTTTAACCCAAGCTATTAATTAAGTAAGTGCTGTTAAGTTTAAGTGCTNCCACAGGTGAGCACCTTGTATGTACTCCTTTAGGTTTGTGTGGTTGTAGGTGGGAACGTGCTATAGCAAATGGACTGTGAATGTTGCTGTACTAAATTATTACGTACTTTAGATATGTAAGTAAGTTAGGCCTGTGAGTTACTGTTGAGTTATAGTAAATTCTATATGATCCTTGTTAAATTGTTTAACCCAAGCTATTAATTAAGTAAGTGCTGTTAAGTTTAAGTGCTGTTTAAACTTTTAGGCCTAAAGTGTTGGTCCACTCCAGGACTCAGTTTAGCAAGGATTCTGAACCTTAGGACTCAAAAGGAGCGTCTTCTTTATTTGCCCTTTCCTATCCTGACCCTTCCCCTGCTCTCCCACTCCCCATCTAGATAATTTTTGGGTTGACACTGGATATTGACTTTAGATTTTTGTTTGCTTTTTCTCTCTGTGCATTAACCATCTAGTAAGTAGTAGAGTGAACCTTGGCAATGAACTGTTATGCTTTCACTTTTATATTAAGCCTGCCTTTGCCAGTGATTCTTTAAGAGACCTTAAAACACTCATTTGTGACAGCATGATAGAGCAAGACAATCAGTGGGGGCTTACCACAACTTCTGTAGGCTACAGCTTGGCGTCAGCAACCCTTTGCACAGGTACTCAACACCTGCATCTCCAAGCTCATTGTTGTTCAGCTTCAGCTCTGTGAGGGATGGATTCGTATTGATGATGGAAGAGAGATCCTCGCAGTTACTGCTGGAGAGATTGCAGTCATCCAACCTGAAAGACAAGGAGAGAAGGAACGCTTCAGTCCTCAGAGTTGCTCTGCTCTCCCTGGCTGGAGCACTGATTGTGAAAGCAGAGTGGGCAATGTTCCTGCAGTTCCTGGGATGCCTCCATAAGTATGTGCAGGACCTGCTGGGTGTTGCATGGCCCAAACCACGGTGTGCTCTGGGCTGCACCACAGGATGGGCTGGACGGCAGCACCACAAGCCTTGCTCCTCCTCTGTGCTGCACAGAAGAGGGCACAAGTCATCCCCCCACAGCTGGAGGAAGCCCCTTCCTTTAAACAGTGACAAACCAGCTGCCAGCTTAGAGGCTGTCAGACTGGTTCTGCACTGAGAACAGCCACGCTGGGTCCGCAGCCAGCCCCAGAGGCACTCATTGGCAGGTTGGTCTCTTGCAGGTGAGTCATGCTGGTTTGCCTCATCTCCCTCCAGCAGGAATCTCAGCACACAAACCCTGAGTGTGCAGTTCAGCAGCAGCTTCTCCCCCTGGACATCAGCATTCTTCTAGCTGTTGCTATATTGATGGGGATGAATTCAATTGAAAGGAGAGCCAAGGAAAGGATCAGGAACACAGGACAGCCAGGGAGGTGTAGAGGGAGGCAGCAAGGAAATGGAGCAAAAGGAAGGCGTCATGAAGAACCATACAGCTCCAGGCACAGCCACAGCCAGCAGTGCCAAAAGTTGCCTGGTCACTTCCCCTTACACAACAGTATGAAAACTGAGGCTCTAGGAGGTTTCTCCTTCCCTCCCTCTGGCAGGAAGACGTAACATCCCATGGGATTGTGTTCAACACTGACGGAACAATCCCGGCGGCAGTCACTCTCATCCACTGCATCTGGAGCAACCCAGCCTCTGCCCAGGAGACAACCATCCCACTGCCTTGTGCCATCCAAGGAAGGCCTTGGGAAGTCAAGACCAGGCCCATGAAGCTTTGCCTGTAAAAGGCTCCTTTGCAAAACAAAAGGAAGTTGCCCTCAGCAGGTCCGGTGCCCTCCGAGACGAGGCATTGCTGGCACAATGTGGCCCATCCTCTCCGGCCCAGCAGGATGATGCCATGCCATGAAGTGTGAATTCCCAACCAGAGGGGAAGATTGCAGGAGCAACTTTTCTGGGCCCTGTCCTACGCCTTACACCCCAGGAGATGGTTCCCTCCCATTGTTTGCTCAACAAACAAGGCTGGTACTTCAGAAGGTCAAGTGAAGAATTAAAAGCTGATGGCATGTGGCTTGTACCTGACTTTTAAAGCCAAAATCACTTGACAGCATCAAGCCTGCAACCCAAAGAGTGTGCAACCTAAAGAGACGTCTTCCCTCTCGAGAGAAAGGCAGAATAACCAAAATGGTGGTCAAATATTTAAATCACATTTACCTAGCTGAGCCCTATGACATGCCAAGAAACAGGGCAACATTACTTCATACCACGGGATATTTATCTGCAGTTGAAAAAACTTTGCAAGAGGGTGGGAGTTTATCCCCCCTTTAAACTAACTTTCTGGATAAAAATAGGTAGAATCATTCCTGTTGCTGTGCAATTTCTAAGTCCCAGGTCAAACAGTTCTGAAGATGAAAAGCACAGCAGAGAAATGTAACAGTTTTTACTTAAAAGAGATGATACACAACTAGTTACTACCTGATGGTTTTGCAGGATTTCATTGTGGTCAGAAGCTCAGCCCATCTAGATGGGCTCATCTCTTCACACTGGATGTCAAGCTCCATTTTGACAGTTGAGATAAGACCTGAAAATTAAAACAAAACAAAACCACTTTTTTTTTAATTGACTGAGAAGCAACAATATTCTTTGATCCCCCCAGTTCTCAGCCATGAGTCATACTGTGCAAAGGGGACAGATTATATTTTTCCAAAACCAGTCTCCTGCTAACACCAGTATAAGGCCAGGAGAGTTTGAATGGTTTTGCCTGGGACTTGGGAAGGCCTTCCTCTGAGAGGGAGAAAAGCACAGGAATCCTGAAGAGATATGGCAACAGCCTGTTATCTGAAGGCTGCTTGTGTGAGAATAAGATGTTCCCCTTCCCCCTCCAAAGGAGCTTAACCAGAAGGAGCTTTATAGGGGCACTGGTGCTACTCGCTCACTATTGCACTGCTAAGCCACACAGACACCAAGTTTCACCAGCGTGGCACACCTGACCCATTGTGGAACCTCAAGCTATACTTGAAATTGGGGTATTTTTGAGAGAATTTGGGTGAATGAGGAAGATGAGCACGAGAACTGCCTGGGCTGAAATTCAAACTCCTGCTGAACATGTGTCTGTATGTGCGAAGTGGAACTTGCATGGATGGGAGAAGTGCTCCTCCACAATTCAATGTCCAAGGCTTGAAAGGTCACTCTGGTCGGGCAAATCCAAGTACAGAGAAGCTGGTAAGCAGAATTTTTTTGTGTTCTGCAGTCAAACTGCATTTCTGAAGTGATGTAAGCACAGCACTTTGCAGAATGGCTCCAGATAAATGTGCACAAAAACATGCCAAGGCCAGTAGCTGATCTCTAGGTTTAGTCTACAAGGGATAGGGTTAAAGGCAGCGCTGCAGTAGGTGACAAAACACAGCCTTGGTCTCCTGGTTTGGCCAGCATGACTCAGACTACGGGGCGTTTGTAAAAGAAATAATCCCTGAGCTATCCGATCGGAATGCGAGCTACAGTCAGCCACAGTCTCCCCTCATCCCAGTCCCCTCCCGCCGCCGTAACATCGCGGGGACCCCAAACCCGCTTTTCGGAGGCCAGCGCGGTGCCAGCGCTGCCGTCAGGTCGCACCCACAACAAACCCGGCACCCACGTGGGGAGGGGCCGCGCCCGAGCCGGGGGCGGCGCTCGGGAACCGCGGCGGGACCGGGACACGGCCGCCAGCGGGATCCCGAGCTCACCGCCCTGCTCGGCCTCTGCCATTCCCTTCCCAACGCGAGCGCTGCCGGGAGTCCCGGCCCACGGCCTCCGTGGGATGGCACCGCAGCCCCACGTGTCGCGGGGTGATGGGGATCGGAGCCAGCGGCGACAGGCGAGGGGACGGTCGCAGCCGGACCGTCACAGCCCTCCCCGCGTCGCTCGGGCACTTTCCCGTTTTACCTCCCCCGGATCGAGAAAGGGTTCTCCCCCCAGCCCCGCGTTGTGCACCTTCCTGCGAGCCGAGGGG
>VWZT01013502.1:126337-232834 GCA_013397055.1 Pachycephala philippinensis
GAACGAGATGGGAATGGGAACGGGAGTGGGAATGGTGGGAGGCTGCAAAGGGCTGTGCGTTTGGGGGGCAGGAGGCGCAGGGCTCTGTGTGCGTGTGTGTGTGGGGCGGCGGTGCGTGTGGAGGTCAGAGCGGGGGGCTGAACACCCGGCAGAGGCTCTGCCAGGGGCCTGGGCTGCTCCTTTGAGTCGCGACAGGGCTGCGTTGAGGTCGAAACAGAACGAAACAACCAAACAAAAAAAACCCCCACAAAATATCGAGCCGCCCCAGCTGATGAAAGGCGCAGGAGCTGCCCGGATGACCCCGGTTACTGTTCGGGGCGGCTTCGCCTACCCGGCAGCCCCTCACGGCCCTCGGGGCACAGAGCCCGCACCATCCCGGGCGCCCCGCGGGGGCTCGGGGTGACACTCGGCCTGGCTGGGCAGCCCGGGGAGCCCCCAATACCGGCTGCCCAAATACCTGCTGCCATCCCTGCTGGGACATCCGGGCTGGGTCCCTGCGCGTGGCTGGGGCAGCTGGGGATGCCCAAGTGCCTGGATGAGCAAACCTGCTGCGGGCAGTTGGTTCTCCCCGCCTTGCCTTGCAATGTCTCCTTTGAAAACAACACCCACAGAAGTGAAATCTGGCGCCGTGGTGAATCGTGCGGTCTTTTCCCTCAAGAAATGGTTCCGTTTGCTCTTTTGCTCCAGCTGGAGTAGAGTTAAAGGCAACAATTTCCCTGCTGGACAAGGAAGGAGATGCTGGCTCTGGAACAGGGAACTTCAGGTGCCTGTGGAAATGGCAGACGAGGGCATGTGCTGGAGTCTTCGGGGGAGCTGCATTGGCTAGATGGGAGTTTGGTGCCCGTTCTGGATGCAGGAAAAGGGGATGCCCTCAATCAAGGGGTGCATAGCAAAGCAGATGAGAGCATCGTGTCATTTCTCTGCGAGTGCTGTGCTGAGGAAGACGAAGCTATTGATGGGCTTGCCATGTTTCATTAAAGCTGTGTTCAGCAACAGCAATATCCAGGACTTAGTTAAAAACCTGTCATTCTAGTAAATGGCTTGCCTTGTGCTCAGTCTTTTTTCTTCCCCTCTGATGATCTTGAGTAAGACAAAAAGCATTGATAGCCAGTGCAAAATACTTTCTGAACCAAGGTGATTACAAAATAACCTTGTTGTATAACCTCGGTGGTGGCTGTTTAACACCTAGCTGTGTGGAGAGCAGCAGAGTCCTGGGCTAAGCTGGCTGGGCTGCAGGCCCTGATCCCGGTCACCAAGTCACTGCAATTCACTGAGCCAGCAGGGAATGTGGTGAGAGTGATGGGACTTGCTGTGGCTTTTGCTCCATCGAGTTCCTGGGTGCTTTACGCTTTGCTTTCCTGCAGTACTTTTCTACTTCTACCTTGATTGTGTTCAAGCCATCGTTCTGTTGGATTCAAAACCGTTCTCTGCTCAATTTTACACCCTTCCTAAGGGATTTGCCTTAGTTCTGCCTCTGATATACAAGTTACTTTTTTTGGATGCGTTTGCTGAGCTATCCTCCTCCAGACTATGAATTTCTGATTAAATACTCCTGTATATCAACAGTTTTGCAAATGAAATAGATGCAAAACATTATTTATTTATTTTACTTGACAGGTTTTGGGCTCTGTGAATGGGGTCTGCTTCTTGCAGAGTTTGCTTAATAGCTCCTCTGAATGATATTTTATTGAAATATTTTAAATTTACTTCTCTTTTGTTCTTTTTGACATGTTGCATCTTACTTTAAAGGGCCTATGAAGCATGACCTCAGAGCTGTTCAGAAACTCTCCTGTCTTTCATTTATCGTTTTCACAGTTGTGAGCTTCCTTCTGGTTTTTTTTTTTTTCATCAGAGAGAAGATTAGCCAACAAACATGTTCTGAAAGACATGTTTATCTTTAAGAAAAAACCCGACAGCGACCAAACAGGCAGGCAGCCGCACCCATCCAGCAGTATGATTTCTTATCTTGGAGCTTGACTCATAATTCTGATGGGTTCTTACCCTTATTGGGTTTTTTGAAAAGAACGTAGTTTTCTTAGCTATTCCCCTGGGTGCCACACTGGAGAGCATTGCACTTGTGTAATTTTTTTTTTTTTTTATCATGTCCTCCTGTCTCTTTTACATCACCCAGAGCTGCAGAACCCCATAATCTTACCCTAGGCTTCTCTTTTTATTTTTTTTTCTTTTTTTCTGATATGGGAAAAACAAGGAGATGCTTGAGAGAATCTTCTGCTGAGGAATCTCATCTTCAACGCACACGACAGTGTTTCACCAGCTCAGCTTTGCTAAGTATCAAGCTGACTCTGTGGAGCTGGAAAATATGTTTCAGGCTGTGTTTTGCATAGATGCTCTCAGATGTGAGGTTTCACCGCCTGGGTGTTACATGTGTTTTTCCTGTCACGGGGCAGTCTGCCTCTGAATCGTGTTGCTGGGAGCTCCTGGCAGAGCAAATGCAGGGGCAGGGGGAACAGAGGCCTGTCTCCAGCCTTGCTTTGTCAACCCCAGCCACAGCCCTCCCTCGTTTGTGCCTTGTTTGGTTTAATAACAGGGTTGTACAGCAGCTTTTCCCACAGCAAAACCTCTTTTCTCCTTTTCTTTAGAATTAAAATCGCACCAAAGAATGTTTTTTAAGGTGGACTTTGAAACTCAAAGCTTGTCAGCCCTTCACAGTCACACTGGAGTAATTCCTGTGCTTTCCTCTCCTTCATTTTAATTACAGTGGGAGAGTAGTTCAGCTCCCAGAGCTCAAGCTGTTGGAAGGACATGTCTATGCTCTGCAAATAAACTTTGTCCTTGCTTTCCCCTTTCTATCTTCCACTTGCTCTGGCAGAGCTGTGCTCCTGAACAATGCTGGGGAAGCATTGTTCGGGTTTTGGTCGATCTCTGTTTTCTCCTCATGCTCCCTCCACACTGAGATTAGAGAAGTCCCCTTGCAGGTGGCTGGGAATATACCACCTAAAGAAGCCTACAGCTGCTCTGTGTGAAGAACAGCCCCCAGAGATGCTGAAGTTGCAGAGCTATCAGTGCAGCTTTGTGATAGGGTTGCTTGCTGCATCCCCTTTGGCTTTCGGCAGTCTGGAACCTCCCAGTTGTCCATTTTACTGGGTAGTGCAGGGGTTCTTTAAGGGGCTGGCTCATGCCACACTGCAGATTGCTCAGCATGGCACTGCAAGAGCTGCTGTGTGGTGGAAGGCAGATTTCTAGAATGTGCAAGATACTCTCGTGTGCTGAGGGTAGCAACCTCGGCTGGTTTGCTACCGTACACCTCCCCGTTTGAAGTAGCAGTGGGTATTTCTGAAGTAGGTATTCAGACTGGAGTGCTTGCTCTGATTTTCAGGGTGGGTGGGTACTCTCCGTAGCTGTGGGTTTTCTTTGGCACCCTCAGCGTGAGGTATTTGTAGAGGGACCGGTGTAGATTGTCCCCCGTAGGTGTCTGCTCGAGTGCCAGCCACGCTTGCCGGCTCCACATCCCGCCGGGTTGCTCCTGCGCGTGCCATCCCCCTCTGCACTGCAGAAGAGCTAAATCGGGGTTGGAAGAAAGCTGGCAAGAAGCCTGGATGTTCCTAGAAAGATATTGATTGCCCTGGACAGTTCGGGGTTGTTCCTTTTGTTTCCCCGACTCTCGTCACGGGGTCGGGCTCGTTCGGACGGCAGCTCGCTGGAGGATGGAGAAACAGTGCCGGCTTTGCGGGCTGAGGCTGGAGCGGAGCCATCCCAACCCCGCCTCTCTCAAGTGTTAAGTCTGAAGCAGCCTGCCTGGTAATTCCATTAATGAGAGCCTAGTGCCAGAGAGATAAATGTAATTCCAGGGTAAAGCTGACGCTCGGGCTCAAACGGAGAGGATTTGCTGGTTCTCCCGGGTGCACTGCTGTGAGTAATGTACTCCAGTATTACCCACAGACGATGTTTAAAGTCTGCATGTCACTGCGAAGACTGGGCAGTGATAAAAAAATGTGCTGCTAAATCTTCGTGTGAGGAAATCCTTGGCTCCGGAGCATAGCTGTCTCTTTGCAAGGGGTTTTACCAGGAATAAAAGTTTCCTGCTTAACTCCTGACAGGCAGGATGGCACCATGCTAAGCCTCCAGCTGATCCAGGAGACTGCTTGCATGGGCTATAGCCAGAACGAGTTCTCTGTGTATAATCAATGCAGAACAGAAATTATATACCCTGTGTGTGTCACACCAGAAAGCTTGCAAGCACCTCAGAGCCAGCCACCACAACTGCAAGTAGCACAAGCTTCTCTACATTTTTGGCGATGTGGTCCATGCTTGAATTCAGAGCTTACTGTCCTGGCCAGCTGCTTTCTCAGTTTGATTTCTTTTTGAAATAATTTTTTTCTGATTTCTCACTTTTCTTAGTTTGATTTGCAGATCACATCTCCCTGTTTGCAGTTGTATAATACCTTTTTGGCACCGTCATCAAGTCTTGTGTTGAAAAGGAATGGTTAATTGGGATATTTTTAGCTCTCCTTGTGGCTTGGATCCTGGAAATAAAACACAGGAGCCAGCACCGTTCAGCTTTCTGCAGAGGAGCTTCCCGTGCCGCAGGCAGCAGCCGAACAGTTGTGTCTGGCAGGGTGGGAGCTCACAGTGCCAGTGATGTGGTACCCCAAAATTCAAGCAAACAAATCACTTGCCTCATCTTTTGGAGCTCAGTGAAGGATTTTTCTTTTGGAAAACTACTTATCATCAGTCCAAAGTGGGGGAAAAAAGGTCCATGAGGAGGAAGCAGGTACAGGGCATGCTCAGCCCATCATGTGCCCCCATCACTCCAGCTTTGCCTGCATGTCCATCAGTACACATACGATCTCCTTAGTTAGGACTCGGGTCCCTGCTGGCATCCTGACAGCAGAATTAAAGCCAGCTTGCTCAAAATGCTTGTTTGTTGGTGTATTCAGCAGCTTGGCAGGGCCTCCTGCTGTAACAGGTGTGGGGGAGAGTGGCTCGTTGAGCAGAGTGAGGTGCGTGCTTTGCTGGTGACCTAGCAGCAGCTGGGACAGCCAGCCTCAGTCTGCAGCCTGCTCCTGCATGTCTTACTTCTCTTTGCAGCGACTGTGCAGACATGCCTCCCTTCTTCATGCATGTGCTGTGAGCCAATTCACTCACCAGAAATCAGGATCAAAAGCAGATTGTCTTGAGTTTTTAAATCTCCTGCCTCCCCTTGCCTTCAATTTTGTTCATTAATCAGTGAGGGTTATGTGTGCGAGAGCCACATCTGCCACTCACAACCGAGGTGGCAGGATGTTGGGGGGATACAGTATCAGTCTGAGCTACTGCAGTTGCGTTTTAAAAAAAATTTCTCCAGTTTGCACCACAGCGGACTACACAAGTTTTAGTTTATTAGTGTGGTTTTCTCACCCCGAGTTAAAATTTTTGAGTGTCTCCTTTACTTCTTTTAAAGTTCTGACATCTGTTTGGGCTTCAGTGGAGCAAGGTTGCACTGATAGTGAGTTGTGTGTCTTGTCAAACATTTCAATACAGAGTAGATGAAGGAGCAGGTAGGAAAATGACCTGCATATTTAGAAGTTCAGTTTCTTGAAAAATTGTCTCTGTGGTGTCTTGTTCTTATGGTATCTCTCCTCCCTCCCCCTTCAGTTCCATGAGTCAAAAGTGATCATGAGAGTGCTGATATATGATGGGGGGGACTTATCAGGAAGGAGGTAATGCGTTCATTCCTCTGGCGGTAACAAAGTGGATCAGAAGTGTTACCTGTGCTGTTGCTGCTGCTTATGATGCTAACCAGATAAAAGTTACTGAAATTACTTCAAAGCTTCACTATTTGCTTTGCTCCCCGACTTGCCGCATTAGTTTCACAGGGAAACCTGTATCTGACCTGCAAGGCATTGATTTGTTTGATGGCTCTTGTGGCCTAGGTGCATGGTTGAGCCACCTTGTTGCTGCCACAGTCTGGGTGGCCTGGCACTGGATTTTTTCTCTCTCAACGTATTTTTGAGCCACAGCTGCATTCCTATCAGGTTTGCTGCAGAGCTGACCAGGCTGACAGTAGCTTTGGCGGACAAACACCTGCTATTCAGCTCCCTTGGATAAAGGGTAGGACCATCACTTGACCTCCCAGAGATGCTCTAAATGACTGGAGGCTGAGCAGAGCCTGATACATTGTACCTCTGCCTGCCTTGAGCTTATGGTGTAAATCCCACAGCAGGTTCTGCAGGGGTGACCTGATGGCTGTGCTTTGATACTTCTGTGTGCCAAAGAGATCTGGCTGGAGTCTGCTCAGGGTTTCCCATGCTGTGAGAGAAAGATGCCATGAGGTACAGCAGGTGGAATTTGAAGTTGAATTTGGAGTGGGAAGGGGGCATATGTAACATATAGCTGAGAAAACCAATAAGCTTCACAAGACCTTAACCACTGAAGGGGCTGAACTTGTTTCCAGTTGATGTGTTTAAAATGTGATTAGTCACCTCCTAAAGTAGTGTGCTGTAATCCAGTTTCTGTGGAAAAAATTGCACCATACATGTGTCAATATAAGGGGTGGACTCAGCTCAGCAAGTGTGTGTGCGCTTTCAGGCTTGGTCCCTTCTGCTATTTGGGCCCTCTACAGACTTGTGAGAACTCAGGGAGTTTTCTTTCCTGCAGCCTTGCCCTCGCCATGCTTTTAACATCCGAAGGTCTGGATGGAAATCATTGTCATCTTGTCCTCTTATGTGCCAGCACTCAGTCTGATGGCAGGCAGAGGCTCCATGGCTTTTCTCTCCAGCAGACTGGAGGGGACAGGAGGGAGAAGGGGCAGGGGGTGTCTCTGCCCTTCTTTGGCAGTGGACTGTTGTCAGCCTCCTGTGTGTCCAAGGAAAGAGTTTTTCAAGATTTTTTTGTCTGGATTTTACAGGGATCTCTTCCCTTACTGCTTTCCTGCCTTGGGCATGGATGCCAGCTGGATCTCCACTGACCTCTTCCTGTGGCATATCCAAGCGGATCAGTCCTTGGGAGACTGCACATCACCTACAGCAGGGTGCTGGATCTGGCATGGGGACAGCTGAATGGACAGAGAGGTCCATCCCCAGAGAGGCTGGGCAGGAGGGGTAATTGCCCCTGGGAAATGCATTCCTGGTCTTTAGTTTGTGGCTCAGACAATGTTTCTATTCCATATTCTCTAACTGCTGGAAGTGGCAGACTGAAGTGAAAAGATCGGGTTAGCCAGTATCCTTCCGGAGCTCAGAGAGAATGAATTGAGCTGTTCTTGTTTGATTTCAAGAAACTGTATTAAAATGAGCAGAGAGGCTGTGCACCGGAGGCTGCTTCCGCTGCAGGCGTTTGCTTGCAGAACTGCGTTGCGGAGCGATTCCTGCTGGTGCTGCAAAGCTGGTGGGGAAAGCAGAGCTGTGGCACGGGCCAGGAGACCTCTGTGGAGGTGCAGCCGAAGGGTTCGGCTCGCTTGATTGCTTTGGCAGCTTGTCTCTACTTAGAAGCAGGTGTGGGCATTGCTTCCATCTGTTATCGGTGGTCACTGGTGTCTTGGTGAGTGCAATGAGCTGCTTTTCCCTGCAAGCTGAGGAGCTGTGCTCTGCCCCAAGTCCTTGCTGCTGGGAGGTGACATGCAGGCGACTGGAAGGTCCCCGGCGTGAATGTTGGACGTGTGATGTGATGACTCTTGTGTCCTGCCTCACATCAGCTCTGTGGTTCAAACACTTGGTGGTTACACCAAGCTGCAGCTGACTTCTGAAGCTCTTCTCGGTAAAAATTGACCTGAATTGATCTGTTGTGGTTTATTTTTTTTAAACTAAGATGAATTTCTGCAGAGGTGAAAGCTTGAGCTTTATTACAAAGTCCATGATTTTCTTAAGGATGCTTTGGGATATTTTGGGGGTGTGCATGGCATCTGCATGGTAACAGTTATCAGAAAATCTGGGAACGGGTCAGTTGGACGTGTAGCTGGTTAATTGATTTTAATGCCATGGAAACTCAATTTGACTAACTTGATGCTTTTTCTGGTGGGGGGAAAAAAAGAGCTGTGAAGTGGAGGGGCAGCTCTGGGTATTTCTGTGAAGGGTGTTTAAAGGAGGCTCGAATGTAAGTTTTTGAACTGTGCTTGTCTGTTCGTGTCGAGAGCTGGCAGAGTTGGTGGTTTCAGTGGGAGCACGCAGCAACCATTGAAGGCAAGACTTGCCTGGGGGCCCTGGGGCAGGAGCTGTGTGACTAATGCTGTGTAACTCAGAAAAACAAGGCAGGATTAGCTCTGCCTCCTTCCCCTCTGTAAGGAGCTAGTGGTGGGGAGCTCCATCAGGCTGCTGCTGGGATGCTTGGATGGGACCTCTGGACAAGCTGATGGATCGGCTCCCTCCACTCAGTGCAGCTTTGTGGAATGTACTTTTTAGGTAGGGACCGTGCCTCTTGCTGGTTTTGGAGGTGAGGTGACTGGCTGGCTTGTGCCAGCTTGTGCTGGCAGCCCCTCTGATAGATACCCTGGGCTGCACCTGTGTCTGCTCCAACCCCTCCATCCACACCTGTGCCAGAGGAGAAGCAGGGTGGGGGTGGAGGGGGCTCAGGCTTCCCGGTGCTGGGGACAAGCCAGCCTGTGGGGACCATGCAGGGCTGTGTTGTGCTCCTCCCTCCAAACTCCTGGTGCTGTTGAAGGTGGTCACATGTCGGGATGAAGGTCTGGTTTAGAGTTTGAGCCTGTGCTTCTATTTTTCCATCATTATTTTCCAGGGTTTCTCTGCAAGAAATTGGAAAATCCCCTCTATGGGCTGCTGTGACAGCCTTAGAAATATCCAGATGGATTTGAACTTTGATGCTGCAAAGGGCTTTGTGTATTTATTTTCAGCTTCCTGCTGTCTGCTTTGCTTAAGAGCTTTTGCTAGATCCTTTGCATATGCTTGTCCTTGCTCCTCTGCTCCTGGAAACCATTTGAGAACACCCTTCAGCTATGACAAAACACCCCTCCCCCCCACTGAAAATATCCCCAAACCTCTTGGAGGAATTTTGTTTTACCGCTGTGCCTCGGTAAGCTGCGAGGCTTGCATAGCTGTGGTGTGTTGCTGTTTGGGTGCATCAGCCTGGTTTGGAGACCTCAGAGGGCAAATCACCAGGCTGTTTTGAATGGGTCTTTAGAAAGGTGAGTGACTGAGCATGCTCAGCAGTGAATGGAGCTGTAAAACTGATTTTACATGACTTACCCCTGTGCAAAGACAAAGATTTGATGGGTTGAAGCCTCATCTAGGTTTCCACATGTACCACTGTGCCATCTTTCTGAGGTCATGCTTCTCATCAGCTTTAGCTGATCTCAGGCTGTTCTCCTGCCAGAAATTCTTCCCCTTTATTTTCTTATTTCTGGGATGGCTTCCAGCTGGATCAAGCAAATGATGGTTGCTACCTCAAGTGTAGAGATGACTGGGATGTGTAGAAAGGGGAGGAGGGAAAAGGCAGGACTGTCTGTTGTGGCAGCAGAGGGTAGTTTTGAATCACTTAACCTGATGAGCCTGTGGGAGTGGGCAAGGCTTGCTGAAGGGTAGCTGTGTAGCCCCTGGTAGAACATGTCCTGCTTCTACTCCAGTTTCCTTCCATGTAAAAGGGTGGTAAGGATTGCCAAGTGCATTAATATTTCTGGGAGGCTACAGTGTTAGTAGAGTCCTTTGTGGGGCACTGCTGACTGGTGGCTTCGTGTTCATGCTGCAAGAGTTGGCTTTCTAGTTAACCCAGGGGAGGTTTCCCTCTGGGAGGACTTTGAGCACAGCTTTTACATAAAACTTTCTGCTGAATCTATCAAGGAGAATATTAGATTGAATATAAGGGAGAAGTTTTCTCTGATGAGGGTGGTGAGACACTGGAACACGTTGCCCCCAGAAGTTGTGGATGCCCCATCTTTGGAAGCATTCAAGGTTGGATGGAGCTTTGAGCAACTGGTCTGGTGGAAGGTGTCCCTGCCTATGGCAGGGGTTGGACTATATTATCTTTAAGAGGTCCCTTCCAACCCAAATCACTCTGTGTTTCTATGATTTCTCTGCTTAAATATATGGCAGATCAGGGCCTGATGTGTTAGTGCTTCCCTGGGAGGGACAAATTCTGCTGTCTTGTTCTCCTCTAGCCATAAGGCTGGGGATAGGTCTATCTTCCTGACTTGTTATAAACCTTTATCTGACCCATCTCAGGCTGAAAAGACATTGTGTTAGGTGCTTGTTGCAAGTATGTTATCACCTTGAGGAAGACTTCTCAGGGCCTGATGACTGGGCAGCTGGCATGGCTGTGGCAGCACTTTCCTGCTGAGGTCTGAGGAGCTCATCACGTGTGAAGGGGGTTGTGCATTTTTCTCCTAAAAGCAGCACACTTGGCCTTGATGTTGACTATGGGGGGCAAGAGCTGTTTGTCTGAGCTGGAAATTGCTGATGTTGGAAGATCATCACAGGATGGGGGGAGAAAATTAGCATAGGCCTCTTAGAGAAAATTATTTCTCAAAGTTGTCAGGAAACACCCATCTCCCTATTTAGGCTTCACAGTAGGGTTTCTTTTATGGTGAGTGTGTCTGCTTTTGATGGGGGCATTAGCAAAGCTGCACAATCGAGCTTGAGGTCTAGCAGGTCCTCCAAGGTCATGTGCCTGCACTTTTGGCCAATGCCACCCTTCTCTTTTTACTGCTTCTAGTGTGGCAGACTTCTGGTCATTCCTGCTGTGCAGAATTTCTTTATTTCTCTGCCCCATCATTTTTATTGTGTCCTTCACTCCTGATCTGGAGATGCTTCCTTCTCCCTTTGTCATCACCCGGTATCACTCAGTCCTCTGCTGCCTTGGTTCATAACCTGTTTATAAACTCTAGTGAATCTTTGTTTGCTGCATTAGATGAAATAAAAGGTTATCGTGTTTCTGCAGCACTACTTCAGTCTGCAACAAGCAATGAGTCATCTTGTCTTGGCCAAGGACAGAGAGCTGGGGTGGTGACACTGAGAAATGCATATTTTGATGGACAAGTTGGAGCTGCAGGAAGGCAGCAGAGAAGCTCAGCTGTCATGAATGTGTCATCCATGCTCTGCATTGCCTGGAGCCTGGTTGCGTCTTGGGGAGGAGCAGCCCTGGGACAAATGACTCTGCTGGGCACTGCAAGAAGGAAGTTTGGGAGGCTGGGCAGTCTGATTCCCTGGCACTCAGCTGTGTTTCCAGCATATTTGTCTGCTGCGGGACAAAATGCTTTGTCTGAGAGCTGCAGTTGCTTTGGGAAGGCAAGCCAGGCCACCTTCATATGGCTTTGATTAAATCCAGCAGCACTTAAGGAAGCTTCAGGCATCTCTTTTTGCCTTGCTCGGCAGTACTGGGAGGCGAGGACTTTGAACTTTGCCAGTGATGTTTCTGCAGCATTGTCTAAGAGTAGGAATCGTGTTGAAAAAGTTGTTAAAGGGAGAAGCAACCTGAAGAGGAAGGGAGAAAAGGTTGTCTGGTTATCCGCCATGCTGATACTCCCCATGTGCTGAGCCCTGGTGTAGGCATGGGGTCAATGCCAGTGCAAATGAAGTCCTACAAAGCTAAAGCAGCCCCCCCTTCAGATTTAAGCCGTGTGAAGTTAAGGTATGAATTTCCTTGCTTTCTGTACCTTTATACATAACCTGCCACTGAAGATTATTGTCCAGGTCCTGTTATTTCTGCCCTTGTAGAACTGCTGAACGGTGTTCATTTACTGGCTTCGAAAGAACAACAGAAGACCCTCCTGGAGGTAGAAAACAGGAGTAAATAGCTCTTGTGTTTTGGCTAATGTAGAGCAACAGGGTGATGGAAAATTTGTGATTGAGGCTGGAGTCCAAGGTCTGTGCTGTGGTCTTGTAGCCTTCAGCATTGTTTTCATCCTTAGAAATGCCTTCAGTCCTTCTATAATGAGAAAGGAGAAAGGGGAAAATGAGTGAGGGGGAACCATAAATGGATTACACTTTTTCTCAGTTCTTTAAATACCAGCTGGCAGTGACAGGTCTCTGAATCACCTGCAGAGCCTGGGGAAACAAGTGAGTCTCTCTTTCTCAGTCCAAGGTAAACCGATGTGCTGCATGAGTAAGTTTTCTCACCGTACATAATGAAGTCCGGTTGGCAGGAAGTACATGAGACATCATCAGGCTGATTCTGTACCTTCCTCTTGCTGGTTTGGTGTTTTGACTAGAGACGTTGTCTCACTGTTTCCTTACCTCCCTGGGCTTCCAGATCCTCTCTATGTTACAGTGTGTTTGAGGATGGTCCCTCATCCACCATGTTCCTTGCTATCCCCGAACAATTGCACGAACAGGATGGGAGAAGTAAAATTGTATTGGATGTGGTGACCTTTGCTTTAGTTGTATCATCAGAAAAACTTCTCCTTATGGCTGCTTAAAATTGTTTCCAGTAAAATATTTCTGCTATCTTTTCTTTGGCATGCAGCAGGCACTTCAAAGCCCAAAGTGAGGTGTTTTTGCAGCCCGCAGAGGTGACTTCTGTCACAGCTCTTGCTCAGTGCTGGCTAAATGTCTTGTGTGTGACTAAGATACAAAAGCTTTATACAGCAATCAGTGGGAAATATGAAGCCATTTGTATTATGAAACTATAATGATGAATTGATAATAATGATGAAAAATGGAAGCAGCCTGGCTCTGACATCATGTGGGATTTGCCTCCTCTGGAAGCTAGAAGAAATTGCACAGGTGCTGTGGAGCAGATCTTCAACAGCATCTCACGGAGCGCAGTAGGGGCGTTCCATCCCATTTACTAGCCTCTTTTCTATCCCTGCACATAGATGTTATCTTCAGTGCCTTGGCTGTTGAGGAGGCTTTACTGGATAAACAGCCTTGCTTTGGGACTCATCATGTTGCCTTTTACTTTGGCTTCCTTCTGTGATTTTGGAGAAGTCCCCTGACAGCCCCATGCCACGTACCTCTGCTATGGTGCCAGGGCTAGACAGGAGTGTGTTCAGGGCTGGGATCTAACACCCTCCCGATTCTCACGAGGTTGCTTTGGAATCCTTCCCTTTCACCAGCCAGCTCTTATGAATGTCACTAATTACTATTCTCTCTAATGCTTACAGGATTTGCCAGTCCCTGTATGCCAATGGGAATTGTGTTCTGGCTCTTTGTCAGTGCTATAGGAGAAGCTGATGCTCTGAACAGGTATGTTTGTCATGTTCCTGGCAAGGGGAGGAGGGGCTTTATGTGGCCAGGGGTGAAATGTGTGCAGGGTTTGCCTGATGGGTGTGGAATGGATCCTGTGGTGCAGACTGCTCTGCAGTGAATAGTTATTTTTTCCATCCAGAGGTTTGTGAAAACACCCAGGCAGAAGATAAGGTTTGCATTTAGCCTTGCTGACAGCCCTCTGAGGAGCGGGCTGGAAAACAGCGTCGCTGCAGAGCAGTTCCTGGGAGGCCATGCTCCTTGCTAACACAGGCACTGCCTTTTCCTTCCCGGAGCACCAGCCGGGGAATCCCAGCCAAGCTCGCGGCTGCGCAGGCGGCTGCTGCGCCCTACTGCTCAGCTGGCCTTTGGCAGCTCCCCCGTGGCGTGCGTCTGCCTGTGTCCCGAGCGGGGTGGGAGGGATCTGTGTGCGTGTTGGTATCCAACCATGAACAAATCTGCTGTTGTTTTCTTAATGTATGGCAAGAACAGCCTGTAGCAGCTTATTCCTCCCTGGATAACTACTGCTTTGCTCTGCCGCTGATTGCTCTCAGGAGCAGTGGAGTAGTGCCTCCCCTGCGCTGCCCTGTGCATCCTTTTGCCGGAGTTATTTGGTTTGTTGTTGCTTTAAGGCATCAGTGCTCAAATGAAAAATCTAATCTGCTCTCTTTGCAACTGTTTGACGTTCTAAGTGCATTGCCTGAGTCGGTTGAAGTCCCTGAGATGCCAGACATGCTTTCAGTGATGCCTCTCGCTGTGCTACTAGCAGGTCTGCTGGCACCTCGATTTCAATTTCTGCATTACTTTGAGGAGGGGAAAATAGAGGGCTGGGTTGCAGTCTACTATTATATTATCTGGAATTGTGTTCCCAGCTGATCAGAGGTGTGTGTGCAACCACTGGAATTGGAGTGGAATATTTTGCCATCTGTGGTTGCTCGAGGGAGGTCTGAAAAGCGGGTGGATGATCCTGCTGTGGGAGTGTTAATGGACAAGGAGGGTTGGCCTGGCACACTAAGCTCAAACCTTCAGCTTGCCCTAGGAGCTTACAAAGCAAAAGAAGCTCCTTATGCAAGCGTCCATCCCTGATGGATCTCATCAAAATGGCATTGCCTTGCATTTAGCTTGCCTGAATGGCCCATTTGATTGTATAAGGATGTAACCATAACTTGCTGCATAAAGCTTTCTTGATCCCTAAAAAAGTGAAATGGATTCATTATGGAAAGAGATCTTTCTTGAAAACCTGGTTCATCCGGGACTGTCTGGGCGGTGCCGCAGATGTGCTGGAGTAGTAGGAGTCAGGGTGGAGCTGTTTCCACCTAATTCTCCTGTATTTCCCGGGGTTTATCACAGCATGCAAGCAAACGTACCCTCCACTTTGGAGCTGAAAGCAGAGCTGGTTAGTAGAGCGCTGCCTGTGCTTCCCATGCCAGCCTTCTCCTTATTCTTCTTTTTTCTTCAATTAATTTTCTAGTGTAAAAAACCTCTTCTTAAAGGGAAAACCGCAGTAAGAAGGGGAACAGCAAAGGTAGGAGTGCCTCCATTTGCTAGCAAGCTGTTGCAGGTGTGTCTGAGTGGGGGGAGCCAGCTCTGAGTCAGTGTTCCAGACTCCTGGTGACTCAGGTGGCAAAATCCCAGGTCATTCCCGTCTCATGCCTGAATTGTAGCGAATTTCCTGTAACAAACTTTCGCCTTCTGCAGTGACCATGCAGGGAATGCTGTGCTATCCTCTCTCTCCTGTATGGGTTATGACCAGCTTGGTTCATGGGGGATGCAGGCAAGTGGTGGTGGTGGTGGGACTTCTCTTCCTGCCACCACAGCTGGAAACTTGATTTATCTCAGCACCCTCAACCCTACCTCTCTCCTTTTTTTCACCACCCTTGTTTTTTTGTTAAGATGGGATAAGTCACAGGAGTTGCAGCTGTCTATTGAGCTTGAGGAGATTCTTATGCAAATCTGGAGGCTGTGTTCTCCTGGCAGATCTGCTTGCATGCATTATCCACTACTTCTTTGTACTGGAAGGAGATCTATTTTCTGAAACATGGTTTATTTTTAGTCAAGACTTTCCCTGTCTAACTGGCAAAAGTTCAGCATTTGCAGCGGGATTTGCAGAAGAAGCAATTTTGCCAAATCCTCGGATTGGGGGAAGGGAGAGGAAATGCTATATTAGCTAGCAAAAAAGCTAAATGCTGACTTGAAAAACAGCTTAGGACACTGTTGTAAGAGCATAAGGGTTGGGTAACACAAGTTGAGAACAGCGGTGTGTTGTTGCAGTGGATAACTCAGTCTGGGCTGCTCTTGCTTTGCCTTGTGATGGCTGCCACAGAGGTTAACCAGCAGTGGGTGGGAAGTGCTGCTCAGGGGCAGGTGGTCAATGAGCTTTTGGCCTGCCCCTGGGCAGTGAATTAGCAAAGTCACCTTAACCGCAGCGTCCATGGGAAAAGTTCTGTCCCTGCAGTGCATTGCACTGTCCTGTTGCACCCACGTTCAGGGCCACTGGAGGCTCGCCGAGGGTTGAGCTTTTTGATGATATGGGATGTATCATGCCCGTGTTTGAGTACCCTTGTCAGATACCCTGAAATGAATAGGGTGGCACATGGGATGTCCTGGGGCAGTGCTGCAGCTGTCTCCTCCTCTCTTCCCCAGCTGCTGCTCCAGGGACAAACTGTCTTCACACGCCTCATTGCTTTCACCAACTGCTTCTAACCACTCTGGGTCTTGCACTAGTTTCTCACATGAGCAGCAACCTTTCAGGGGTGCAGGAATATTTTCTTCTTGGTCTTGCATCTCCTCGGATGTTTCCACCACTCCTTTTACAGAGTCATCTTTCTTACCATTAGCTGGTAGTGCTGCAAGCACCAGCCATCTGAGAATGACATCAGAGAGTGGATGACTGTTCAAAGCCTTTGGTACTTCTCTGAAAAAATGAGAGTTGATTCCACATATGGGCATGTAAATGATTTGTTTCCTGCTGCAGGTTAACTCCTGCCGTTTGCTTATCTTTCTTTCTCTCCCTCCCCCTGCCCCCCGTCCCCAGCAGACAATTGCACAGCAGCTATGTCATGGTTCCATTAAGAAAACAAGGAGAAATCCTTCCATTCCAATTTGCTTCTGAATGTTTGGAAACCAGAAAAAAGAGAGGAAGTAACACTAGGAGTTTAGGTGTATTCTGCATTCGGTCCAAGTGGGTATGTGTTGCCCGCAGGTAACAGACTTGTATCTTTGTGGAAGGATTGGGGGTGAAACAAAATTTTAAGTGCTGTTTCAGTCATTGGGGTACAAGCACCATGAGAATCAAGGTAGGAGCACTCATCAACTGCTTAGAGCAGTAATCTTCCTGAAGGAATTAATCTAATTTAACCTGATAAAAGAATTTATGCAGTGGGGGAAGTCTCCACCATTTCCTGCCAAGCTTCCTGAGAAAACTAGGAAAAAATAAGTGCCAAAATGACAGTCTTCTCTCTGTGGGGGAGGCGGCTTATGTCTTCCTAAGACCTGTTATTATCTTTCTGTTAAAAACCATCTGTATTAGCTGGCAAATCAGGATAGTTTTAGCTATTCAATTTTCCCTAGTTCCCCGGGGACTTCCTAGTTGCAAACCTATTTGGAAATCCCGTGTCCATGTGGGATGCAGATGATCTCGTGTGCCCCAGTGTTGATGCAGCAGTCGGCCCCATGCTTGCCATACACATGATGGCCTGTGGATGTAGAGACTGCATAAGTTTGAAGCTTTTCCTTAGGGAAATTTTGTGGGTGGTTGGATTTTATGGTTTTTCCTTACATTGCTAATTATTTCAGGGAAACTCCTATCTTACTAGTGCTTTCTCCCCAAAAGCACTTCTCTTCCTCTCTGTCTTTTGCCCTCAGAGGCTGGAAGAACACTGATATATTAGGAAAGCCAGCCTCTGCTTTAAATGGCCTTAAGCATGTCAATATTCAGCTCAATTTCCTCTTACAGTGGCTTGCTACAAAATGAGCAGGAATCTTAGGGCATCCCTGGGTCAGCTTTTTTTCTGATGCTCAGGTTAAAGCAAGGAGGGTTTTGTTCCAGACGGGTGAGTGTGTGGAGGAGGAGATGTCCACTTTGAGTTTCAAGTAGTCTGATAGGAAAATATTTTTTTTATCAGTGAATATTTGCTGATATCACTGAACTATGCTTGAAGTATGTGGACATATGGTGTAATCTGCTGGCAAAGACACTGAAAATAGCTGTCCCGGGTTGGCCCAGAGGTGCATGTAAACTGCTGATGTCTGAATCAATACCCTGTCTCCAGTGGTGTAAGACGAGCTGCTCTGGAAGGAGCTGGATGGAGGCTGAGCAGCCTAATTCAACATTCCATCTGCTCTAGCTTGACCCTGTGCCTTGCAAATGTGCTGGGTTTTAAGCAGGCTGGGAGCTGCACTTTGCTGGCAGCCACCAGCCCCAGGTACTGGGTCAGGTGAGGAGCTGGACATCTCTGGCTGAATGCTGGAGCCCACATCTGCATGGGAGGGTGCAGCAGTGGCAGTTCCGGCAGTCTCTGGGTTACCTGCAGCGGTGAATGGAGCTGACTTCAGATTGCTGTTTTTAAAACCTTTGTTTAGTGCAGAGTAGTTCCCGTGGGCATTCCGTAGTTTGTGCTTACCCAACCCTCCCGGCACAACTGTGCTGATGCCAGTGTCCCTCAGCTTGGTTTCACAGGCCTCATGCAGCCCTCATGGAGGGTCAGCATTTGGCGACTGCCTGAATTGCTGCTTATCCCCAAAGGTTCTTCTGCTCTGCTTTGCTCTGTAATTACTTGCCACGCGTTGTGTCCTCCCCAGCAGCTTTCACTGCAGTTTTTAAAAAGGAAGATAAGGAACAGTGGACAGATGGACATCTGGGAGGATTGCTGGTAGTGGGCAGGGCGAGTGGTTTTAGCCCTGGTACTGGCATGCAGCATACTCTCCAGGCAGATCCCACTGTGATTCTTGATGAAGTTTCCCTTTTCTTGGCTGGCTCATTGGAAAACCCTTTTCACTCCAAGTTTTGTTTGGAAAGAGAGACGCCCACACAGATGGCTGCTCTTCAGTTGTCATTCATGTTGGGATTTTTTATGTTCCTTTTTGCATTACCCTCAGGTGAAACCCAGGCTTGCCAAAAAAACATTTCCCAGAATTAGAAAGAAACTAAGCACTAAGAATATTCTGCTGCATCTCTCTAAGCTGGGAATGCAGTGGGCTATCTCATGTTTTATCGGTTCACAAGGGATTGTGTTGCTTTTTCTTTTTGGCTGCGTTTCCGTGTAGTTCACTTGTTTGTTTTCCTCAGAGAAAAGGTACAGTTTTCATTAAGGGTGGTTTTG
Source organism: Pachycephala philippinensis (assembly GCA_013397055.1). NCBI lineage: Eukaryota > Metazoa > Chordata > Aves > Passeriformes > Pachycephala > Pachycephala philippinensis. The sequence goes on from VWZT01013502.1 coordinate 144,726, forward strand.
GCTTTGTTTTGCTCCTTGCTTGAGACTGTCTGAGTGGTTCCACTTTTTCCAGACAAGTGCCAATGCTCTGGTTTGGAGTCCTGCTGCTCTCATCTCATAAGGATTGGGGTGTTTTTTCCTCCTAAGTAGCTCTCAGAATTGCTGGATTGATAAATAATAAGTGTTTTTAGGTCTTTGAGATATTGCGGCAGAGGGGAAGGGGAGGAGAACAATAGCACTGCTGGAAAACATGAGTTTGGTGTGCTGGTGATTTAGGAAACTGAAGTTACAGCCTCTTGCTTGGACCCCTTGCTGTGTTCCAGGATGCTGTGGATGGCACAGTCCATAAAACCTGAGTGGTCTTGCATTGCTCCTGGCCTTGTGGCTGTAGAGAAGAAGCAAAGTTAAGTCACAGCCAGCCAGTGTGCAGCTGTGGTTGGACTTCACTCTCTAAGTGCCCTGGAGAGGATGCTGGAGGGTCCTGCACCAGGGTGCAGGAAGATGAGGGTGAGAAAAAAGGTGAAAATGGCAACCTGAAATGGCAAAGGTTTCTGGTAGGCTTCTAGAATTGTGGCTTGCTGTCCATTTCTTTCTTTATCTAACCCTGCAAAATTGCTGTGGCAGGGCTGGTGGTAGGCTTAGGAGGCTGGAAGGATGCCAGTACAAGGAGGTGGCTGGTGCTTCCTTCCAAGTGCATTAACTCATTCCTGAAATATGAATTTCTTCTAAAAAAAAAAATTTCTAGGGTAACTGTTTTCAAGGCCTCTGTGGTCATGCTTTGAGTGGAAATAAGACTGTCAAAGGGTCCTTCAGGACGGCAGGGCCAGGCACATGCATAGCCTTCGATGGTGCTGATAGTGCTGCCATCAGCACCCCCGTGTTTCCAAACCTCCATGTTGCATGGTGAGGAGCACACCAAGGAGAAGCACCATCCCCCAGGGATTTAGCAGATTGCGTCTAAATCAAAGAAGATTTTTTTAAGGGATTGACAGTCAATCCTCCACTCCTTGTTTTTTGCCCTGGCATGGTGCCGGCAGCCCAGGTGTGGTGGCTGGGCTTGTCCCACATCCAGGTGGAAGCTGTGGGAGCATTGGGGGTGGAACCCTGCATGGTGTGAGTGCCAGCAGCTGCCAAACCCCCTGTGCCAGTTTTCTGCTAAATGCAGTCCTGATTAAACCAGGTAAAAACCAAGTTTAGGGGAGCCGAGATAAATGGCTCAACCATGGCGATTTTCTTTTTGGTCTTTATTTCCTAGCACACAATTGCTGTAATTCTTCTGTGTTACTTTTATCATTCTTGATTTCTGAAAGTATGTTTTCCTTTTTTTATTCTTTTCCTGAGGGTTTTGGGCAGTGTTTTCCAAAGCTATTGTGGTGGGCATTTCCCCTTCTCTCTCAGAAGCAGCGTTCATTTTTGAATGAATAGCTCAGCATTGTTCACATTGTCTTCCACTTTTATGGGCTTTTTTCCCCTTTTGACTTTGACTAAAGCAGTCTCCTAAATACGTCTGGAGTCTTTTGGGTCACTTTGTAGAAAGTATTTCTTTCCTGTTATAGAAGGTCTCATATTCAAAGCTCCAGGCAGGAAAGCTGTTTGCAGCACTCACATTGGAGTCTCTGAAAGCGTGATTCTTGCACAACTTTTGCTTGGTTTTGGCCAGTTTCGGTTAAGATTGTGCTGAGTTCACCTTTGAGCAGGACTTCATAACCTCATCGGAGTTGAGTTTTGTTAAAACATTTCTAGTGACATAAGAAACCCTGCTACTACTGGTTTCTACAGAGCATCCCACGTGTTAAATCTGTTCCACTCTTCCAGACCAATGCATATTTTCAAACTCCCCCAGTTCCCTGCAGAAATAACAGGTTATTAATAGGATCTTTATGCATATGTGATTACCAGGCTTGACATAGCTTTGCACCAAAGTGTCTCTTTACCTACATTGCACTCAGAAGCTGAACCCTGTGGTCAGCGTAGCGTACATCTGCAAACCTCCCTTGGTTTGTTCAGAGCATGGTCATCTGGCTGTGCAAACACTTAGGTTTGCTTCCCTAATTTAAAATGAGTTGCAATAAAGAATTTATCCACTCAGGTTTTTATGGAACTAAATACTGTTTATTTGAAATGGGGGGTTTATTTGCATTTTTGGGTTTTCCCCCTTCCACTGTAACAGCGGTGAACAGCTTTGGGTTGCTTCAGCCCAGGTAGATGGTATTTGTGGCATAGCAGTGATGTTTCCTAGGATGTGTCTGACTTCTTGCACTCTCTGCTCATGATCATTGGTCTTGTTGAGGGGGCACAAGGTCTCCTGGCCTGTTGGGTGCTGACAGTCTGCTGATCCAGCAGTGAGAGGCTGTGGTGAGCTAACTGCTCAGGGACAGGATGTGAGCCACCAACCACAGCAAGTCACTGTGATCTTCTCAGCTGCCACTCGCTGCCATGACCTTGCAGCGTTTGCAGTGTGTGATCTGATGCTCATGAGACAGGTTTCCTGAGTGGTGACTGTCTGAACATGCAATCCCAGTACCTGTTGCAGCTGACCAGCCAAGTTGGATATGCTCTGACAAACAACATGCTCCTTTGGCTATAGTTCCCCTTAAGATAGGGGGAAAAAAAAGAGGGTGGAGGAGAGAATGGGGCACATGTAGAGATTAATAACCTTTTCTCAGGTCTTTGTTCTCTTTTATCCTTTGAATTATCTTTTTTTCCCCCTAGTGTAACAACAGAATTTTGTAATAAAATCCACATGGGAGAAACCAGTGGTGCATTTTCTAGTCAAAACAGCCTCCATGTCATCTGACTATTCAAATGGCCATAGAGAAGTGTTTGGATTAAGAGACTAGAGGCTGAATGCATGTTGAACGAATTAGTTTTTCCTCTTTAGTGATGTAATGATGATGCTGTTAGAGAAACCACAAAAGAAGAACGTTTCTCAGAGCATCTTTTCTGAGTTCATGTGTATAAACTGCAAACTCAAGTCCTTTTAATAGCAGTTAAAACCGTTGAGTTTTTTTGGAGAGACGCTTTTTCTTTGTTGAGGTTTGTGGTGGGACAGCAATGTGTGCTTGCAGCTGGCGATGGGTTGGTCTCAGAGCAGAGGAGCTTGTCCTCCTGTTTCAGCCCTTGTCCTCTTTTCAAGTCATGCCATGCTGTATCAGCTCCTCTGGGGAGTTGGTGGTAGGTGTGGAGGGATAATAATTATTCCTCTTCAAAACAATGTTGAAGTATGACTTGCAAAGAAAACCATTTTCTTCAAAACTGTTTGCTTATATTGACCTGGAGTAAATACTCCAAGCATGGCGATGACTTTTATTTCCATAGGAAAAGATGGGCTTTCTTTCGTTCTTTTATTTAGTTTCACTTAAGGTTGCTTGAAGCAGCTGTTCCTTTGGCTGTTTTCAGATACCAGCCAAAAATACTGGTGTTCAGCCTTCAAAAGTCTTTATGTGTAGGTTAGCTGAAGGGGTAATTTACTGAAGGACCTAACACTGGCCCTGCAGCATCCCTTAGGTAGGTGTAGTCATCATTATCTAGAAATGCCTAAGGCATGATAAGGTAAGAACTTGATTATGCCCCTCCTTGAAAAATTTGGTTAGAATTAGGGGTCAATTAAAAATTTTTAGTTTTCAGAGGGACTCATATTTGACATTTTAAATATTATTTCTGAGTGAAAATGCTGTATCCTTCTCTTTCTGCCACCAAAAGGGAGATCCCCTTCCGGCCTCCAAGGCAAGAGGATCAGTAGACATCTTCATGCTGCAGTGGTTTCTCTCTGACTCTTTTTGCCTGGTGTGTTAAAGTTATTCCAGATAGGCTGGGTTGTGTTTAAATTAGCTTATCCTCTACCTTAACTACAAAGCTCTCTTGAATATTTTTTACTGTTAGTGTTGAGAGATAACATTTCTGTAAGTAGCCTGATGCCAAGGCTATCGGTATGTTAACTGTGGGTAAAAAAAAGAAAAGGGAAAAAAAGTCTATGCTTGAGCTTTCTGGCCTTGGAGGTTTGGCAGGCATGTTGTGAAAAAGACTCCTGCTTCCCTGATGGAAACCCTTTGAAAACTTTCTTTGAGTCAAGGGACTTGGTACGTCTGGTATGGAAAAGCCTGCGAGTGTACTCGTCTCTCGGTGTCTGTGGAAAAACCAGCTGCTGTGTCTGCTTCTGAGTGTTTGTCCTGGGGATCTGCCCGAAAATCTGTTTTTTCCATTGCTTGAGCAAAGTATCAGGCTTGGCACACTCTGTCATGCAAAGTGATACAGATAGGGTTGGCAGCTGGCACGCCTTTTAAAGAGCCTGTTATTATAATCTTGCTATAACCCATTAATTATGCTGTTGAGGTAATCATCATGGTATACCAGTCTAGCTAAAACAACTGCTGTACAACGAAGGTTCACTTTGGTTCTGTCCTTCCAGTTTGGCATGCTGCAAAGGTACAAGGCAGTTCTCTTCTTCTGTACTTCCTCCCTCATGTTTGCTTTGGTATCTGTGATAAAATAATCCCCTGCTGTTCCTAACCAGGTTGCAAAAGCCACAAGGATGATGTGTGGGAAAACAGACTCGGTGTTAATAATTTAGAAGCTAGGTCATAGAATCAGAGCGGTTTGGGTTGGAAGAGACCTTAAAGATCATGTCATCCAACTCCCCTGCCATGAGGAGGGACACTTTCCACTAGACCAGGTATAAGATGCCTAATGCTTTCTTAATAGTTGCAGTTGTATGCATGAAAATATGATTCATTTATTGACAAGAACACTCTGCAAAAGGTATACAGTGTGAATTTTTACCTATGTAAAGCCTCACCTGTAGATGTAACTATTCATATTTATTCCTACTATGAATATATCTAATGAAAGATCAGATATTGGACTGCACTTGGAAAGTTACAGTGGTTGTGCTTACTGAGAACTCTATAAAGCTGCATTGATCTGTAAATTGGGCAATCACCTCCTTTTTTGCGGAAATGTGACCCTAACAAAGAGAAGTGTTTGGATTAATTTCAGTTACATATTGTTTTCCTTGCAAATACAGAATTGCAATTTATGAAAGTTGCAGGGAGACAAAGGCTTATTGGATGTTCTTGAGAGGATTTTTGAGATACCCTTTGCAGCAAGGGGCAAGGAGCTGTCAGCTTTGCCCATTTGATGAGCTTGTCCCCTGGTGTGCTCTTGTCTACAGAGCAGATGCTGGAGGGCACCAGCTCAGTGCAAGCTCTGCACTAAAATGCTCTGCTGGTCTGAGGTAAATGTAATTGTTGTGTCTCTTTCCTGGGGGCTGAGCTATTCGCCTTCCCTGGAAATGAAAAGGAAAAAAATCAGCTGTATTAGCAGATCAAAAAAGAGCAATCTGCCAGCCTTCCTAATGCAGGGGTCACGCCATGCCTGGAGCTGGGCTTTTTGTTAAGAGCAGCTCAAATAAGAAAGGCAAGCAAACCTCCGAACAAAACAGAAACCAAAACTAACAAAGGAAGCATCTGCTATTCAGATGAACTGATATAGGTGAGGGAGGAAAAAACAACAGAGACTTCCAAAGACTTGCTGCTTTAGCTAGGAATCTGCAGCTTGGAGATGGCTGGCACTTTATAGTCTGATGGTGATGCAAATGTTTCTATGGTACTATCTTAGGGAAAAGCAGGCTGGGTGATGAGAAGTGGCTGATGATGCTGAGCTAGGATGCAGGAAGGCCAAGACTCTGGTCTTGCTCTGCTTAGAAGAGTTGAGATGCACCTCTCCAGGGCAGCTCTGGTCCTGTTCACTGTGGTTTTGATGCAATGAGAGGTATTGTGGGAAGGAGGGAAGGAAACTTTGTCCCAGCATTGACCTCTATTTTCACGTTGCATAGTAAAGCAGAGAGTGTGGCACCAGATTTGGCAGTGCTGAAGGACTTGTTTGGCCACTCTGAATGAGCATCTCTCCATGGCAACATGGTAGGAGCCCTGGTCTGCAGGGCACTTCAGGCTGAGGTGGGTTTGTTCATTTGAAAGTCTGGAACAAGGCAGCTATGCTTCGGTTAGTGTTTTTATTCCTCTAGAATTTGGTAATGCTGGGTTAAGGATGCATCCCTGCAAGTACTTGAGCAGGAGGACTATTTCTTCTGGTTACTCTCCTAGTTGCCAGAAGCCCAGCTGGTTTGAGGTGAGAGAAGAAAGAAGAGAAAGGGTTGTTTTAGCTGGATGCCAAACACAAAGAGGGAGTATAATGTGCCCACAGGCTGCATCATCGGCACATAAACCTAGTGAACAGGAGAGAGGACAGACTGCTTGTATTGGCACTGCTGTCAGCTCTCATTTTCTCACAGCTGGGGGACCATGAATGCACAGACCCCATTGATGGGATGTCCTGGTTTTAACCTTCTCAGTTAAGGGATTTGTCGGCCCCAAAGCATAACATGTTTCTGTGTGCACCTTTCCAGTAGCAAAGGGTTTCACACCCTTTGCTGAGTGGTCCCAGCCAGCCCCAGAGCTGGTTAGTGCCATGTTGCTTGTCTGTACCTCTCTGTGGAACAAGAGATGAGTAGCCCCCAGTTTCTAATTGGGATCGTCACTCTCATTATTACTGTCTGCAATGTCCAGAGAGCTCAGTTTTTCATTTAACCAGCAACTGATGAGAGAATCCTCATGAAATTCTGGTAACTTCTCATTTTTTTAAATTCTTGGCTTCTTGTAATTAGAAGTGAGTAACATGGTGTGAGAGTACCTCAGTGCTCATGGTGTGCATGAACGCTTGAAGCAGCTGCCTAGGATGGGAAGCACAGGAGTAGTGCGAAGAAACAGAAGCATTTTGTCAGCCTGGTTGGAAAGCAGCTACAGCAGTGAGCAAATGCTTCCTTTTATGTGCACATGCAGTGTCTGACATCCAGGCAGAATGCTGACAAGCTGCTGTGGCTTGGAGGACAAGTTGAATAATCGGCATAAAGTCCTTATGATTTCCTCTCTCAAAGCAGAAGTGGCTAAAAAACCTTCAGAAGAAGAAACCTTTCTGATTTTGTTGTTGTTAGTTTGTTCTGGAGGGTTGGTTGCCACAAGGAGAAGGATCTCTGCTCTGTGTTACTGGTTTTGGATCTGCTCTTGGTTCAAGGAGATAGAGGTGTCCTCTGTGTGAGCTATTAACCTGTTTCCTGGACCTTGTGTTCATGCATCTTCTGACAGACAGAGCAGCCTTAGAGTCGAGTGGATCAGCTTCCTCCCTGCCATGAATGTTTCCACTGTTAATGAAAGATATTTTTGTTTTGGAGGAAAAACACACCCAAAGCTACCCTGCAAGGTTTGTTTGTGCCAGGTTTTAACTCAGATACTTAGTGAAACAGAGGAACAGCTTGAAAACAGTGCCCTGGTCCTTCAGCTGCCTGAGGAGAAGTGCAGGAGTAAAGTGGCTTAAAACTCCTTCAGTACAGCAGTGTGGCATTCCTTGTGAGTGCACTGATTTTCACAGCCTTCCAGCATCAGCTACCAATTAATGGCTTTGGGAGGGTTTGGTGTGCGTGGGAAAGCTGTGGTGTAAAGAGGTGATCCTGCTGTGTCTTCCTGGAAGTTTGTCATGTCAGGTGACGCAGGAGTTTTGTAAGCACTCTCTACTTGTTGCAACATTTAAGATTGCGGTGGTCTGTGTGGCCACAGGGATGTCCAAGCAGATGGAGATGCTTCTTGCCCTCAGATTTCTTCTGTAAAGTTTGTGGCCCATTAATCGTGAGAGTGTGTGTCTTTTCTAATGGGCTGATGGTTGTAGATGCTGGATAAGTCTTATGCCATGCATTGGGGATCTGTCCTGGAGTTTGAGCTGCCTTTTGGTTGAAGGGCTGCATTTATTCTTGTCTGTTTGAACATTTACAGCTTCTGTTTCAGAGTGACACGCTGTGGAGAAGACAGGACATGCTGTGTCTCACTATTTGGGACTCTGCACCAGAGAAAACATTTCCCCTATGAATCCTCTCCCAGGAAAGAGCAGGTGGTGGTTGTTCTCTGCAAGAACAGCTGGAAGTATGTGTGATCCCCTCTTGGTCTGCTTGTATTTCAGAGCCCTGTCAGAGACAGTCTCTTAAGGTGCCAGGTCAAAGGGTTTAAATGCTGGAGCCCAAACCTCTCCCAGCTTTGCTGTAATGCCCACGTGTGGTAGCTCAAGAGTGGAAGACCTCCCACACTGGCTCCAGCCAAGGTCCAGAATGACAGGTACCCCCTTCCCTGGTGACAAACAGAGTGGAACCTCAGGGAGGGAGGAGTCTCTAGGTTTAACAGCTGCACCGGTGTTGCCCTCCTGCAGTTTCCATGGTACTTTGCAGACACTTTCTATAACTCACTCTGAGTAGCAGAACATGTCACAACACAATTGTGGGTCACTTGGAAGAAGTATTTCCTCCTTCTGGTTGACTTTTTTTTTATTTGCTGTCTCATGGTCTTTCACTATGAAGAATTGTTCTTTGCTCCTAACATGGTTTGCATGACACCAGTGGGTCCCGCAGGTTGTTTTCTTTCTTGCCTCAGTACATAGTACTGAGTACTTTCTTTGTGGTGCCCACAGTTTAGTATTTCATGATGATCCACTGTCTGCTTTGACTGTGCTGCTCTGGAGTCTGAATTTTGGCAAATGCTTTGTGGATGCTTTGAAGGGGATTAGAACTGACCTTTAATTGAAGACAAAATAGAGTAATGGCAGATTTAGTTGCAAAAGCATTCTGTGCTTTTAGCTGGAAGAGTTGTTGAACATACCAGAGAGAAGGAATTTAGAAACATGCCCACATGACCCCATATCTATTACTCAGCAGGCATTTTTGTTGCACATCTTGCATTTATTTTATTGGTAAAACTTTAGGCAATTTATCAGTGTTTCCATTCTGTAACTGGACACCCCTTTGCACTGTCTGCCTCTCCAGCCAAAAATGAAGTGAGAGTGATGTTAACTAACGGCATGATCTCTGCAATTCATCTAGATGAAGACAGAAGTTGGCTGCTCTCTCCATTTATTCACTTAGTTTAAAGTACTGAAAGCTGCAAATGAACTCGTTTCATTTTCCAAATGCTGTGATAAGAAAATAACCAGCCCAATTTCCTAAAATTTTCCAGAGTAGATGTCCATGTGCATAGAAAAATCCAGCACATCCAAAGCCCAGCTCACAGGTTCCCATACAAGAGCACCACTGCTTGAGATGGCTTGATGGAAATAATGATGCATCCAGGGAATTGATCATCATGTTCCACAATAGATAGTACCCTTAATAGCGGCCTAATTTCCTGTGTTGGCTGTAGGTTTTTCTGATCTCCCCTCAGCAAAGATTTATATTTGAATGTCTATGGATTCCTGTGTTGTGCATATAGAGGTATTGCTTGGGATGGACTTTTGGGGGCAACGGGAAAGCTCTGCCAGCTCTTGCTCCAGGTGAGGAAGGGAGCAGGCCAGAATTTAAGTCTACAGATCTCTACTTCTCTGCTAAGCCTTGTGTTTTCTCTGTGCTGGTCCACGTTGGAGGATTGGAGATCCATCAACAGCAATAGAGTAAAAACTGTGTGGTAACTGGTTTTGGTGAAACTTTCCTGTGTGTCTTGCTTTCTCTTTCCGATGGAATTTCCTTGAAACTCTCTCCCCATCTTCTGGTGCCTGTTCCTGTATCAGATTGAGAAGGGCCTTTGTCCACGGCAAGGCCTCCCAATCACTAAGATGAGTAATTGATGATGGGTCTGAGCAGAGGAAATAACTGCCTGCCTGATCAGATGCTGATGGCTTGGCAGGACTTCTCCTCCTGCTTTTTAGGTGGTCCCACAGTACCTGTCGTAGTTTCCTGTGAGACTTGTATTCACTGTGCATGAGGGATTTGTTCCTCACCTGTGACAAGAACGTGACTGGTGTTTCTTTAGGAATAACAGCAGCAGAACCAGGTAGCTGTCATCTGCTCTCCCAAAAGCACTTGGTTGTTGTTTTCCCTTATGCTACAACAAAGCACTGCAGACTTCTCTGTCTTTTGCTCCAAATGCAAGTAGCTTTCTTTGGTCTTTTGTGTTCCTGAAGAACCTTGTGACAACACTACACCAAAATTCTGCTGTTCAAGTTGAGTTGTGCCATGGACATATCCTTCCCCTGAAGGGAGGAGCAGAGCCTGGACCAAAGGTGACAGATGTTATGCATTAAACAAGGTGACTTGCCACAGTGTAGTTGGCATCAGTGGTCCTGGGAGATAAACTTCTGTGGGGCATAGTGTACCCATGTGTCCTTTCCACCATGAGACGAAACTTGGCACAGTCTGTCTTTGCAAAGCACAGTAAAATGCTGTTGCAGAACTTGCTCCTGACCCTCTGTCCTCCTGCTGGAGCAGAGCCTGCAGAGTTCCAGCCTTTGTCAATCTGAAGTCAAGGGGCTGTTGGTCCCCCAAGGTGCATGGGATGGAGAAGTCTTGCAGCAGGTTGGGAGCAGGGCGCATCTGCAGTTGTGTGAGTGTTCTGTGCCCACGTGGCAGAGTGTCTGTCAAGGCATGGGTTTACAAACAGAGGAGCTCATTAGCTAGAGCAGCCGGATGGTGTGGCAGAAGGCCCGGGTTTGGGTAAGCTTTTGGGCAGCTACTCGAAGGAGGAGGCAATTGCTGAAACATTCATAAACTTGTCTGTGAGCAGACTTCCCAGTTGCCTCATCCACAATGGAGATGAGGGAGTGCAGCCAGGAGCTGCTGTACTCATCCCAGGAGAGATGGCAGGGAGCAGCAGGCTCCAGAGTTAATTCTCTTCATTAATTCCCATAACAAATTTCCACCCTCAAAAGCCTAAATGAGCAGAGGCCTGTCAGAGCAATACCCAGAGTGGTAGCTTTTCTTATTTTTTTTCCTCATCCTGTAAGGTTAATATGGAAGAGAGTGCTCTTGGAGTCTCAAGAAAAATAGCAACAAAACAATGCTGAACACTGGCTATAAAAAACCTACTTATTTGTTGCACCTGTTGAAATGTGACAATGGGGGCATCCCATGCAAGCCCCTTGTTATTTTAGCTTTTGCTCTTTGCCACATATGTAAGTTGTAATACTCTTTTTAATATTACTCCCTTATATTTAGAAATAAGGGTACAGTGTTTTAGCCTCCGAACACCTACATTCTTTGCATGTCTCTCAAGGCAGCCAGGTGTGCTGGTACCTGGTTTTATGGGCCCATGTCCCACACAAGCTAGGCTGACCTATCTGGTTGAGAGCATTTTCCCAAACTGTTGTCTTGTTTTCCTTTTTAAGTTTTCTCCTGTTTTCCTCCTGTTAAGTAAAAGTGGGTGGTGTGAAGAGCAGAGTCAGGAATTCAAAGATAACTGCTGCACTTGTCCTCAGTTCACCCTCTCATGTCTCTCACCACGACAGCCTGTGTTAGCAAAGATGACAGTGTGTTAGCCAGAAGAAATAAATTTTTTGCTGTTTGAGGAATAGGCTAATCATTACAGGCCTCTGTTTCCCCATTTAAAAATGTGTTCTCTAAAACTGCCTGCTTTCTCCCAAGTTTGTACCTCTTTTAAACAGGCATGAATTTTGTTATAAAGTCCTCTGCAGCAATGCTGTCCTGAATCCGATGCTGCTTCCTACAGAGAGGCTCAAAGTGCTTCTGTACATCAGCTGGGGAATGGCCTCCATAACAGGATAGAACTTGAAAGGGGTTCTTTTTGGTTTTTTTTTAAGGTACTTTTGCAGATGTTGTGGTTAAAGGCTTCTATTTTTAAAACGCTAAATCTTGGAATGTGGCTCCATAATAGTATGTAGTGGGATTTGGAAAAAGTCTGCTAGAATTGGATACAAGGAATAGTGAAACAGTTAGGTCATGTTAAAGTTGTTAGACTTTCTGGTGCTAGTGTATGTCTTTTGGGGTTTTTTAAAATGAATGTTTTTCTTTTTAAAAATACAAATAATGGACCTTCCATTTTAGACAAATGTCCCTTTTATGATGGTGGTTTTTTTCCTAGTAAATGGCTTTTTTAGTGGGAGCTGCCTTGCTCTTTCCATCTGATGTCTGTGCCCGCATCTCAGAATGTTTCCATTTCAGAAAGGAGGAGGATTCTGGTGCCAGCAGGCAAACTTCAAAAGCTGCCATGCAGGGAAGTTCACAGTTCTGAGGAATTTGGGATGAGTGAGAAATGAAACAACACAAAAAACCCTTAAACTTTTACTGCCATGCAAAAATAACAGAAAAACTTGCTTCTTGGTGCCTCTAGTCCTTGTCATGCTAAAGTACTGAAACTGAATAATCCTGTCAGCTCCTAAAAAGAGCCTGAGATATTTAGGAGCACTCAATAGCTTTTAAAGAAAATACCATGTTTTTCCTTTTTCATTTTTTTGAATGCTGCAGTTGTGCTGTCATACTCGGTGACTTAAAATGGAACTTCTGGGTGCTGTTTAGATGCAGGACACAGGTAATGGCTCTTTTTCCCCACATGCAATGCTATTGCTGGTGTTTGTCACACCACAGACCCAAGTGGTACCCAGTAGTCATGCTTACCCTATCCCCAGCACCCAACTCCAGCCATCCTGATGGAGCTGAGTTTGAATTAGGCTATGTTTTTCTGTCCAAGCCTCCTAAGAGCCTATTGAGAGGGAAGGGGAATGTTTTTTCTTTCCAAGAGCAGCTGAATGCGGTGCCCTAGTTACCATGGTTTTTTAAATGGAGTACTTCAGAGGATGTACAAAAGCATCTTTAGTACTTGCAGTACAAGGAGAATGAAAGGACCTAGATTATGTCAGCAGTGTAGCGGAGGCTTAAGTGAGTATCATTCATTTATTGTTAGGAGATGACCCAATTTGGATTGTATTTATGGAGTTGGAGGGGAGAATGGACCTGTTTCAGATTACTTTTGAGCTTTAAATGTACTTACAGGCTTTGTGTAGGGATTGCATTGGCTCCCACTGGGTAAACAGAGCCTTTTGGAGGGTGTTCCCCGTGTGCTGGAGCAGTGATGCATCCTGGCTTGTCTTGTGCTGCCAAAGTGGGTTGATTCATACCACATCTCTCCACGTGGCCATGTACTGGATGGGGAAGAAAATGAGTTGTCAGACAGAACTTGCCCAGCTGATTTTTATTTATTTTATTGGGTTTTCTTGCAAGGCTTTTAAAGCCTCCAGTTACTATATAATTTGCAGACTGGTTCCACCTAAGCAGATCCTTAGCTGAAGGCTGTGGCCCTGCAAAGGATTGGTGAAGGTCATGCAGTCTGCACACAGTGGGATGCTTCTTTTGATTGGTGTCCCCCCCGCTGCCCCGTAAAACAGTGGGTGGTCTGTTTTAAACACCACCTGTGTCATGGTCCATTGCCTCCTTCTTTTCACCTGGCTGTGATGGCAATATCTGCATCTCCTTCTGGGAGGCTCCTACTGTCCTTTAAACAATTTTGGTACTGCTGAGAGGAACACACCATCTGCAGATCCTGTGAAGGATGTAATTTCTTGAATTATTTCTTTTCCCCTGCAAGGGTTCCTGTAGTCATTACATCACGCTCGACCCTGATGATGCAAACTGCTTTGAGAAGCATCCAGAGCAGAAGCTGCTGCAAATTTGAGAGGGGGAAGTGAGAAGATGAACATGGAAAACTCATAAGGAACTGAAGCTTGGTAAAGCTCAGCTTTTTTCAGCAAGGACTACATGCCAGTTCAGATGGGCCTTGTGTGAAGAGCTCTGGGAATCTGAGTTGCATTGTAAATTCATTAGCAGCATTCACATTTGTTTCAGTGGAGCCAGGTTGCAATCTCCAGCTAACCAATGCTTTAAGTCTGTGCCTCTTCCTCTGGAGAGGCACATCTGCCTCACATCCTCTGCAGCCTGCTTTTAAAGGGAGCCCTTTCCCCATGAAGAGGGGGACAAATGCATCTATCCCTTCCCACCGCCGTCCCAGCAAGCCACAGTCTGGTCTGCTCCAAGGGGAAGCTGCATTCCAGCTCTGGAGCTGTATGGCAGCGTGGTCGCTGGGACACCCGCTGGAGGAGGAGAGGGCTGCAAGCACTTAGAGACTGACGGGACTTGCTCCTTTGAAGATACCATCATCTGCAAAGTCTGGGTGCATCCAAGCTCCGGTGCATCCATGTCCAGGTTGTGCTGGCACTATTTGACTTTTGCATTAAGGGAAGTTGTTGCTCTGTAAGAATCTGCATCTAATGCTTTTAGGTTTACAGAGAACCTGCTGGCTGGGGAAGCTTTTTTGTTTGTGGGCCAAAGTACCGAAAGTAAGTTAAATGCAGGTGTCCTGCACAGCTGGAGGTGGGGCAGGCAGGTGGTCTCACGGGGCAGGGTCCCTGGGGTCTGCCAGCACACCAAGGTCAGAGCAGCACCAGGTTGCCTGCAGCAACTGCAGAATTTAGCGTGTAGGGGCAAACTGCATTTCTTCCTTTTCCTGGCTTTCTCAGGAGTGCAGATGGCAGGTTTTGAGAACTAAAGGCTGCATACAGAGAGGTCTGTCTAGCGTGGGATATGTAAACCTCAGTTCAGGCCTGGATGTGTTCCTTTTCTGTCTGTAGGAGGTTTAGGCTGATTATTCTGTTCCGTTCATTTTTTCCTTCCTGTTTTTTTATTTTTTTATTTTTTACCCAGATTTCATAGTGTTGATCCAAGTAAAGGATAATGAAAGTTAAATAACTTGGCCTGCCTCTTACACAGCCACTGCCATGTGTAGTTAGCAGTTTAATGAGAAATGAGGCAAGGCAGAGCTCAGTTTGCTCTCATATGGCCAAACTGGCTGTGCAGGACTTAGGAGTAAGATGGGATAGTAATCGAGTGTGATGTTGTGGTCTTTAGGGCAAGACCACAGGAAAAGCATTGTATTCCTTTGAACAGGATGGAGCCTTTCACGTGATTTTTTTTTTTTTAACTTTAATTCTGTAATCTTGATCTGTTATCTAAGAGCAGGAAGATGTCCTAAACTTGGAAACATATTTCATCTACTCGAGGAGCAAAAGATTCCATCTTGGTCTATCTAGGGAGCCCTGGTGTCCCCCTGGTGTGGGGCATCTTGTTTGGCAGATGCTGGGGGTTGCTGTGCCCCGGGCGATGCACTGAGTGACCTTTAAACTTGCCTTAGGGCTGGAGGGTTTTTCCTCTGTTGCTGTTGGCTCACCTCCAAGGTATGTTGTGGGCTGTGCAGTGCTCGCCCACAGAACCTCCCCCAGACTTCCCCTTCACTGTGTCTCTCATACCTGAGAAACCACTCCAGAGCAGCTCTCCACTGCTGCTTCTCACTTGGTGAAATCTGTCTGTACAGGCAGTCTGTCATTGGTCTTGCCCGACTGGTAGGCTGACTCCTTCCAGAGCTCGCTGGAATTTTAGAAGGAATAAAAAAATAGCTTTAATGTCAGTGGCCTTGCATCAGGAGGATTGATTACTGCTTTTTCGTTCATCCTGCTAGCTTTTCTCCTAGACTTCTTAGGCATGCGGAGATTGTAATTTAATTTCCTCTTTAATTTAATAACTTTGAAAGGACTAAAATCAGTAGCTGTTTGGAGTTGTGATTGGGGATGCAGAAACTTGCATGCCTTTCTCTTCTACAGCAAATAATGCTCCAGGTGCAAGGGGGAATGGGGGGGCTGTCCTGTAAAGCAATCCACTGCATGTCTGCAGCCAGAGTCCTGTTTCAAGCCCTATGGGGTAATGCGTTGGGATACTCTTTTAATCTCACGTGTGACCCTCAGCTTTTAAAGAGCACGGCTGAGCCTGCTTTTTTACCTTGGCAAGTTTGAGTCGCACATGTTGTGGTCTTCAAGCTTGGAGAGTGGCTTTTCTGCCTCTGCACTTCTCCATGACGGTTTTAACCTGGTTTCAATGTAACACCCCGTCTGCTTTCTCCTAGCAACCCCTTGCCCCATTTCACCTACATTTTGTATGGAGTAGAAACCCTACAGAGTTTATTTACTACTTTCTGGAGAGATGTAGTCTTAAGTTAATTGAGGGAAGACAGATGGGACCTGCCAGCTTTTCATATGCCGGCAGCGCATCAAGGGTAGAGACTGTATGTCTGGTGCCTTGCCAGGATGAGCTTGTTAGTGTATTCCCACAGGGTGGTTAGGACTCGGGGGACACAGGGAATGACTCCTTACAAAGTTGGGCTGCAGTAGTTAAGGTCTCCACAGAACAAGTGACACGCATGCCCCACTCTTGCAGGGTGGTGCAGCCAGCCAAGGACCTGCTGCCTGGAAGGGAGAGCCTGTGGATTGGCTGTGGTGTGACATCCTTGAGCATCCCTACCGTGGCTGGGTGTGGAAGTTCCAGGGTTGGCTTGCTCATCACCTGCCTGGGCTCCACTGTTGCATCCTTGAACCCCGGGGGGAACTGTGAGCTCTTTTCTTGAAAGACAAAAGGCAAAGTGCTACAAACCACAACGGCTTCCACGCTAAAAATACCATAAAAGGCTGTGTCCTTAGGAGCTGGGCATGGGAGCAGTTCCCACCCACATTACTGCAGCGTGAGTCACCAGGCTGTTGCAACTGCTGTCCATGTGGATGCCCGGCTGAAGGTGCACGGAACAGAGGGAGGAAGGGGAGCTGCTCCATAGCTCTGTGGAAGTGATGAAGAATTACGAAGAGGATGACATGCAGGCATACGTGAACACTTTGCTTTCCTTTTGTTAGATTTTTTTGTTTGGTAATTTTTTGTTTGTTTATTTTTCTTTTGGAACTTCCAGCAAATGGTATTTGCTGATGATTTGAACTTAAGATATTTGCAGCCAAGAGTCTTCTGAATATGCAGAACCCCCCAGTTTGCTTTTAGGAAGCACAGTAATTGCCACATGATTAATAGGAAGCTGGAAAACCCCTCTGACGTGGAAGTATGTTTTATTTACTCTCTTTAAGCAAAGTTTTTTTTCTCTCACTATTCTCTCTCCTTATCGTCATCCTTTTCCCCCCTACCCTGCTGCCAAAATAGGCTGTGTGTCCTTGTGACAGATGGTGTAAAAGCACATCTCCCTTACTCTGCATGCTGCTCTTCCCTGTGCTTTTTATCCAACAACAGGTATTAGGGAGTAAATTTGTTTAGGTTGTTTAGGTTTCTTTCCTGAGACGCCACCCACCTGTCCAGGCCCCAGCAAGGCTATGGGTATTGTTTTCCCTTTTCCTTCCCTTCTGCTTGACGTCTTGGCTATCGGGGTTTACCGGAATAAGTTTGTCAGTGAGAAATTCTATAAAAAGCTTCCTTTATTTAGACACCAACCCAGCAATGACATCATGTGGGCATGTCTTCCAAGTTCCTCCAGGCTGAGCGGACACAGGGAGGTGGTGGCTGTGAATCTGAGCCCTGCCTCTTTCCCAGTACACCCCTGTGGTTGTGCTCAGTGGCTGTCCTTCAAAATAACCCCAATCCTCCTCCTCCTCCTTTGGGGAAAGAACAGGGAGGCCCCCCAGCACACTGGTGCATCTTTACCAAACTTTTTAGCAGTAGAATATAGCTGTGGTGGTCTGGTTGTCTTCCTGCTCATCCCTTCCAGGTCAGTCCTTTGTAGTGCTCTTTGGTGGGTATTCACCTTGACTTCTTAGGGAAGCAGGAGGCTTGCACACTCAATCTCTTTGGTGCTACCAAATTTTGCATCAGGCCAGTTCCAAATAACTTTGACAGGGAAGCAGGTGGAGTAAAGGTACAAATGCCTGCATGGACAGGCAGAAAGCAGTGGGAATGGGCACATATGAGATGTACTGCTTGTTTTATGGTGGAGGGAAGGAGGCGTCTGGTGGGGCAGCAGAGCAAGAGTTGGCCACCAAAAGAAATGGCAAACAAAATTATTTTGTGTGTGACTTCTTAAAAAAGTATTGTTTTGGATGTGTTTGAGTGGGGGAAAGGTGTGTATTTGTTAAGGGTTAAAAAGTAGTGTGACCTGGACAAGGCTTGTGGACCTTCTGGAGAAGTTATTCCTGGATTTCATTTGCATCTTTGGAGAAGAAAGCATGTTGTGGTGTGCTAAGTTTCCCCTTGTATGTGCTCAGTTTGTTAAAATGTTATCACAGGTGTTTCCTTACCTGCCTGCAGTAACTCCTGGGTGGTTTTTTATGTGATCAATAAACCAGAGCTTATTTATTTAATGGAAAGGTATAAAAGTCTGAGGGAGTTTAATTGACTTCCTTGATTCTGCTTGTCCTACTGCTGAAGTAAGCCCTAAACTTGATGTACATCATGGCTATTGCTCTTTAGAGCTGGGAGATTTTGAGCAGCAGACTAACCAATTCATGTGTCCGTAATGCAGATTTTTCCAGTCCTGTCTATAATTTGGGTCAGAAGAGAGGCAGTTTCCAGCCCTGTGCTGATACTTGCTTTCCACTGCTGCTCCACTTGTTGTCCTTCCCATACTGACCTCCTTGATACTCTGAAGTATTAAAAAATAAAAAAAAATCTGTAATGCACAAATACTCTGCAACATTGCATCGGTGGCCAAAATACTTGGTTCTCTTTAGAAAGTTATTTTGCAAAGTTAGGTGGTGTTGGAAGAAAATACAAATTTGCAGGTGCCAGTTTCCAGGAGTTTTTCAATCAGGTAGCACAGAAAAGTGGAATCTTTGTGGGGACAAAGAAGTTCTTTTCC
This sequence comes from Pachycephala philippinensis, assembly GCA_013397055.1. NCBI lineage: Eukaryota > Metazoa > Chordata > Aves > Passeriformes > Pachycephala > Pachycephala philippinensis. Next base: position 163,187 of record VWZT01013502.1, read on the forward strand.
TAGGGTGTCTTGTTGTGGTCCCTGGCAAAAAAGAATTAAAAAATCCAGTGTCCAAAATACAACCTTAATTAAAAAACAAATATGTTTTTACCACTGGGAAGTGACATCTGATAATGTTTTCTCCAAAGATGGGGTGTGGGGATTGGGTATTTTTAGCTGTGGCTATTCTCAAGTTGTTTTGTGACCTTCTCCTAATAATACATTTCTTTAATACTTTCCTGAGAGTTTTTGTAGTTCTAGAAGCTTTTTTAGACAAAGATGGGGGGAGAAGAAAAGGGAGCAGCAGCCCATTGGCAGGAGAACTACTGCCATCTGTGTTCTGGTGGATTTTGGTGCCTAAGACGGTACGATGTTAGAGTTGGGTGTATCTCGTGAAGGACCTTTCCCAGGTCAGAGAGATGGCTTGTGCTTCCTCTGGCTGCAGCAACTGTGAGATTTCCACTGCCTGCTTCTTAAAAGAAGTTGAAAACAGGATCAAGAAGGTTTAACTAGCTGAAAGAGGAAAGCTTTGACAGAGGAATGATATGTGGCTAGAGATACTGTAGTGCAGGAATCCCATGGAAGGGCAGGTGTAGGAAATGGCAGTTTAAATTTCAGGTCTTTTTGGTCTGGGCTGTGGCTGACTGTCTGGAGTCTCTTGGGATTTACCTGCACATGTTTTCTCTGAGATAAGAGAGCCAATAAATTCCCACATGAAACCTGAAGTTCTTCATCATCCACAGACTGCTGGACTTCTCCTCACCTCTTGCTGACAGACTGAAAAGCAAGCACAGATCCTGAGGGTCCTGTGAGCTGATCCTGGGCTTTTGTGAACATCAGAAGGGCTATGAAAAAGTTTCTCAATGAGAGAGGGTATAAAAGGCAGGAGAGAATAAGCATTTTCAGGTTGAGTTGCTGACTTTGTCCATGTTTCGGTAGCTACCCATGGAGATGGTCTGGCTCTCCAAAGGTTACAGCAGGTATGTGTTTCCCTGGGCTTGCCTCTGATGGCATTGTGGGAGGAAAGCAGTTAAGCTGAGGGTAAATAATAAACACACTTGAAAGCAACCAAGCTGAAGGAAGGACAGGCAACAGTGGTCTGTCTGTGCTGCATCTGTAGTGTGCTGCTCCATCGCAGAGGGCATCAGGAAAGTTCTCCGGGAAGAACCTGATGGGGCTGGAGAGGTGTCTGGCTGAAGGGACAAGGAAGGTGTTTAAGTTGGTTGTTTACTCGTTTATATAATTCTTTTTTTCAGAACGTAAATCAGTGATCAGTGGTTTCTGCTAATTGGTAATAAATGAAATGAGCTGAGGCTGTATTGCTTTCCAGCAAATCCTTTCATGCTGTGGTGCCTTTTTAATGACCAGAGGCACAGCCAGAAATGACAGCCCAGTCTGCTGAAGGTGTTAACACCACATGTCCAGCCTTGAGTCAGGAAACAGAAAAGGGTTGCTGCTCCCCGGAACAACCGAGGCCACTGGTGGGGGAGTGTGGGCTGCATGGTGTGGGGTGCTTACAAGTCCCACACTGCTCTGGGGCTGGACAGGATTTGTCACAGTAAAAGGGATCTTTCTTGAAAGAGCTTATGGGTCATTCAACATCAGAAACTTGCCAAAGTGGTCCTTTCTGCACTGCCCTCCCTGCCCTGTATTCTTGGACCAAGAAAGTACTTACTTATTTTGAAGCTCATATTTTTGAAATCTGTCTTCAGCAGAGCCTTATGCCAAAGTGAAGGCCAGAGTCAAGACCTCCTTAGGCTCCCTTAAGGGAGCTTTCATCAGGAGAGGGTGCAGGGCTGGTGCTGAGCTCCTGCAGGTGCCTGTTGTGCATTTTCCCTTATACTGAATTTGGGACACAGAGTGGTTATCTGGGTAATGCTTTCATTGCAGGGAGCCCCCACCTGTGGATGAAAGCTGTTTGGGCTTGGCATTGGCAGTGGTGGGCGGGTTTCAGTCATGAGTCTGCAAGGTGTCAGCTTGGGTGGCCAGAGCTGAGCATTTAGTATCCTGAATAATACTTGGATTTTGGTGCCCTTCTTAGGCTTAGGACCTGACACTTGATACTCTGGTTGCTTAAAAAAAGATTAAATTAAAAATAAAGAGTGACTGAGTAGTGCTTTTTTGGGAACTGTAACCTTGGTGCCCTGTTTTCATGTGACACCTGTGTTTAATTCTTTATCATAACTCATTAGTAGAAGTGCCACGGGCTTAGTGCCTGGTGTGAGAATGTTTCCTTTGGTCACTGAATAAAAGACCAGTCCCAGCAAGAGTGGAAGCTTCCTCTGTGTCGTTTGGGGATGAAACATGGTGATAAGGGATCTGGCAGGAAGGAAGTGCAGTGTGTGGTGACAAGAGCAGGTTCTCGAAGTAGCATATTTAGAGTACAATACAGCAGATACTCAGGGTGGGCACAGTATCTTCTGGGGATGGTTTGCACCTGGAAAACAGGGGCAGCTGCTTGAAGCCAGGTCAGTGGTGCAAAAGTGGCCCCGTCTCTTCAAGCCACACTGCTGGAACATTGTCTTCTCCACAGGAGCTGTAAGGTGATGGAGGAGGTGCTGGAGACTGCACGGCTGGGAAGGGCAGGACCGGGCTGTGCCCAGTCTGGGCTGGATTTACTGGGTGGGCTCCAAAGCGCCTCTGTCTCAAATCACCCCCTGCTGCTTATTGTTGAGAGTGAGCTTTTACTCGAGTGAAAACCCTTCCAAAACAAGGGGGGCAGAAACAATCTGGCAAAGCAAATATTTTCTGATAACAGTGAGCAACAAGCGTTTGTTTGCTTCAATGGAAGGAAGTGGGAGAAACATGTAGTAACTCTAACGCAGCACAGGCTTTACTGCTGGAAAAGAGATTTAGTGCACGCATTCCTCTAGCAGGTCCTAGGAGGGGAGATATCTATGAGGAAGGGCTGCTTGAAGTGGGTGGGAAAGGCACAGCTTTTGTTTTGCTGCAGCACTGCATCTGTGTGAAGCAGATGCTAAAGGAAGGTCTATGGCCAAGATGGAAATCCAGGTCCAGGCTTACATGGGAAATGGGAACCAGGGAGATGAAGTCCTTGATTTGTATTCAGACAGGATATGATTGAAGCAACTGTGCTTTAAATTAAAAGGAGGCCCCTGTCTACTCAACTAACAGTGATGATAAAGTGTGAACCAGCTCTGATCTCTCTTCTCTGGAAAGATCCTTCCTGCTGAGGGACTTGATATTTTGAAAAAGAAAAAAAAAAAAAAAGAAATGGCAAAAAACTCCCACGCAATATTAGATTTGAAATCTTATCTGAAGGCCTGCAGGCATGTTCTAACTCAAGCAGGGATCTTATTCTTTGTGTTGGACCCATTCTTTACATTAGGGGAAAAAAAAGTTCCTTTCCTATCAAAAGACACTCCACTGCCCTTAGATGCTTATTTATTTGCAACTTCCCTTTTCCAAGCTTTCTTGCATGGTGCAGAGTCCGGCTGCCCTTCAGTAGGATGCATTGTGGTCTCTCAGGTTTTGATCTTGGAACAGGAAGATTCATTTCCCAAGCTGCTGAGGAAATCATCATCCTGCTTGCAAATGCCTTTTGTAGCAGTTAACTGAAATTTTGTGTTTATAAGTGAACTGTTTTAAGTGAACTGTCTGGTTGTTGCTTTGTTGGGTGAATGTTAAAGCATTTTTAAGGTAGATGCACCTTTCAAGTGCAAAGTACCTTTTTTTTTTTTTCCCTTCTGCTGAGTATGTTTTCAGCTAAGTAAGACTGCATCTTGAGATGCAGGTGATACTTGAGTTGTGTTTGTTTCCTGGAGAGAACAGCGTCTGCTGCTACTTTTCTGGACAGCCTTGCATGGGTCTCCATCATACCAAATGCTTGTCTGTATATCACTGCCACAAGCTCTCATGCACTTAAACTTCTCCCTCTGCTTTTTTAAACTTCCTGCTCTGCTTTTTATCTCATCCAATAAGAGGTTTTGTGAGTTTTTCAGTTCTTACGTGCATACTGTCACTTCCTTCATGCAAGCTCCAGCTTTCACTGGGAAAACCTTTCTCAAATATTTCTACTGATGGACTTGAGCCTACTGTGGTCCCCTTTGACTTGCTTTTGTCCCACTTCCGTTGCTGTCCATTATTCACATCAGAAATGCTGAGGACATGCAAAACAGTAAATGTAGGGTGAGGCAGGGGATTCTTCTCCTACTCTGCCCTCATGAGACACCACATGAAGTGCTGTGTCCAGCTCTGGAGTCGTCAGCATAAAAAAGACATGGACCTCTTAGAGCAGGTCCAGAGAAGGGCCACGAAGATGATCAGAGGGCTGGAGCACCTTTCCTGTGAGAACAGGTGGAGAGAACTGGGGTTGTTCAGCCCAAAAAAGAGAAGGCTCCAGTGACACCTTAAAGGACTTTCCAGTACTGAAAGAGGGCATAGAAAAAAAGAGGGAGAGTGACTTTTTACACAGGCTCATGTGGACAGGACAAGGGTGAATGATTTCAAACTGAAAGAAGAGAGGTTATATGTTAGGAAGAAATTCTTTACTCAGAGGATGGTGAGACACTGGAATAGGTTGCCCACAAATATTGTGGATGCCCTATCCCTGGAAGTGTTTAAGGCCAGGCCATTTGGGCCCTGAGCAACTTGGTCTAGTGAATGGCATCCCTGTCCTTAGCATGAGTATTGGAATTAGATGATCTCCAAGGTCCCTTCCAACCCAGACCATTTTATGATTCTGTGATTTTAATAAAATGTTGGGTTTGCACACACACACATGCAAAAAAAAATAAATTCCTGCGTTTCTTAAGATGGGGTGATTTTAGAGGTTAACAACAAGCAAAAAGGAAGGGCAAAGTTGTGTTGTAATTAAAAAGATTGCTTTAATACAACTTAAAAAAATTACGTATCATAATGCTGTCTTGCATATAGTTCCAAGGCTGTTAAAAAACCTTTGGGAGACGTTTTCTCAGTACTTTCCGGTGTTGGATCAAATACTTCTTGTTTCCCTCAAGTTTTCTATTACTGGATATGCTCACATGGGGCTTTGATAGAAGAAAACAAGTTAACAAAAGCTCATGCATTAGCATCTGGAGATGCTGTTTGAAGGTAATGCAAGTCCAGGATACTGCCAGTAAAATGGTCAGGGAGTGTCTTCTGCAGATACTGCCAAAGACAAATAATTTCCTGCAAGGATTCTGTATTTGGAGGCAGTGTGAGCTGATTAAAGTCATTAAAGTGATTGAAGGAATGAGGGTGGTTCCTAGGGGCTGGGCATTAGTTAGGGTCAGGCTAATGGCTGAAGCTGCCTCCCTCCTAAAAATGAGGTGAAGCCAGAGGCTCTGGAAAGCAGTGTATGACACACAGAGTCAGCATAGGTCTCACTGTAACTCAGCTTAGATAATCTGTAGCGTACAAGTTATTCCCCTCAATAATTATTTTGGACAAGTTTTTCACAGCCAAGCTGCATCTTGCTAGTGGATTTTTAACTTCCTACTCCTTTATTTCATTGGCTGTACCAACAACTTTATATAACAGTACGTTCGTTATTTCCTTGTACGTGTTTTAAAAAAGAAGATGCCTATCTGTGCCAAAGAGAGCCCAGGCTGCTGGCAGCATGATAGCTTATGTTTGCATCCTTGTTCCTTTGGTTTTGGCTAGGGAACATTCCTAGCTCCACAGTGCCCAGGGTGACACCTTGGATATCGGCCAGGACATGTGTCCTCACCCTGCTGCTTTGGGCACGTGTTGGCTGTGGGTGGCCTCTAGCTGACAAGTGCCCGCTGAGCCAAAACCAGGGAAAGTTTTAAATAGCAAAAGGAGCCTTTAGCTTACCCAAAATTGCCAAGTATAGCAGGAGGCAAGAATGACAAGGGAAGAGTAGTGTGTCCTGTTGTGTTGCTACATGTACCAGAAAAAAATAAAATACAGTGTTTTAGGAGGAATGCATGTCCAAGCAGAGAATGACTACTGTCGTAGCTTCCGTTAGTTTATGGTTAAAGAAATGCAAACTGCTGTTCCAGTCTTAAGGAAACAGAAGAAGCCAATTCCTAAGCTCTGTGTTGATACAGTTCCCTTCCAGGTCAGTGCATCACCCAAAAAAAGAGGATTTTTTTTTGTTTTCCCTCTGGCTTTTTTTTTGCCCTTTTTATAGACACTGGAATGGAAAAAGGAGGGAATGCAGAGAAAAAATTAATCTTCAGTTCCCAAAAGCAGCATGTGCACTTTTGCATTCTTCAGTTTACTTTTTTTTTCAAATGAAAAGTCATTTAAATAATGATGCTTTAAAAAAATAGCTCATGCATCTTTGATTTTTGTGCAGTCCTTTGTCTGTTTTTTTTTTTTTTTTGGCTATTGTTGTCTCTAGAAGATCAGCTCACGTTAAAAAGAGCTTAAAAAATGTTTGGATGCTCTTTTATTCCCTGTGACGTCTAAAAATAGATGCTGACAAAGAATTGCTTATAGACTCACTGCTCTGCTCAGAGGGTTTAGCTTACGTCTAAAGCTGCATCTTCTGACTTTGCAACAGCTCAGCTGTGCAGAAGCACCAAGGCTGGGCTTACTGAGCATAAGCAGGGAGGAGACCAAATCTCTTTATCAGCCCTCCTGTTTATCTCCTCCCATCTCCATCCTTGGGGAGAAGAGCACCAAGGCACCGCACCAAAAACGTGTGTGAGAATGAGAGTGAGATGTAAGTACTGGGAGCAAAGGAAGAGGCATGATGGGGAGAGGGTTGAGAGAGGTTTTATTTATTGTTAGTGCTGCTTGTGTTGAGAGGGGTGGATAGCATACAGTTGCAGTCTTACATGGCTTTTTAGTTATTTCTATAACTAGAAGACTTGGCCAATGTATTTGGGTTTCTTGATATTGCTGTAGTCTAGTGGCAAAGTATTGTCATTGTTGTCACCACAGCTTGCCACTGTACTGAAAAAAGCTTGGTCCAAATTGGAAGAATAGAGGGAAATGTGTGTAATCTGAATTTAATGTGTGTAAGACACATTACAACCTACTAGGTGATAACATATATAAAATACAATCTGTGTAATGGGTTGCTTGTTTATAATAGTGGCCACCGCTGAAAGGGTGTGAGGCCTTCTACACTTTAGTGCCTCCAAGTCATTGTGTCCAGGTGCTGGAGAGGTGACAACAGGGAAATTCAGCACAGGACAGCTCAGGAACATTGGTAGAAGTCCATTTGCTGGTGTTTGTGAGGAGGATTGGAGGGGAGGTGGTGCTATTAAAGTGGCAGCTCATGAGGGAAGTGAGCTGTGCTTCCTCTCCCCAGTGCTTGCTGACTTCAAGCAAAGCATCATGCTTTGGGATAATGTCTTGATTTCACACTTGTGGAACTAATGTGTTGCTTCTCTGAGTTGCTGAAGGTGAGAACTAAGAAGTTGGTTTTTATAAGTGATGGCTCTGTGTTGGGCTCTGCTGTCCTTTGGACTGTGTAGCTGTTTGGATGTATCAGGGAGAGCTGCAAGTGCTGGAAGGTGGCTCAGGTGACACAGCCGGTGCCAGGTCTTCTGCCGTGCAAGTCAGTGATGTCATGTACTGGTCTTAACCTGATCCAAATCTTGAAGGAATGGCCTGAACTCTCTATTGCAGCCCTTATTGGGGGCAACATACTCTTAGATCAACTAGAGTTGGGTGTAATACTGTGCCTTTGGATTGGGTAGGGGGCATATTCTGCCTGCTGAGTTACCAGTGCAATGTGCAGGCTGGTACAAAGGTGTGTGGGGCTCTCAGACCTGCATGGGAAGCCCTGGCACTCAACCAGGCCAGGAAATGGCCAGAAAAACCGCACCAGGGTTTTTTTTTGCAACGCAAACGAGCATAGTTTACTTTCTGCCACTGTGTGCCCTGCAGTTACAGCCTGTTCCTTCCCCACCAGCTCTGAAGGGACCTGCCTTTCCTCTGTGTTCAGAGACCCATGTGCTGGTAAAGGATGTGCCAGAACTGAAAAACTGACCAACTTCTTATTTCCTTTGCAGTGAGCCCAGGGGACAAGAGAGTGTGGATTTCCTCCTGCCTTGCCTCTTCTCCCAGCCGCCTGCGGTGAGCTCTCACGTGCCAGAGGACGAGGGTGGAGGAGAGCAGCCACGTGAAGCTGGGGCAGTGTGGGTGAGCCAAAGGGCATTTGACTCGTGGGCTGTGACAACTGGGGGTCCTCATCACCCTGCAGCAGAGACAACTGGCTCCTGCCAGGTAGATGCCTTCAGGGGAGTGGACAGCTCCAGCTGAACTGATGAATCTTGGCACCTGATACAAGGCTCAGGTAAGGGCACAGTGCTTGGAGCTGGGTTGTATTTTCATTCTCTCTTCTCCAAACTCACAGACCAGCTCTGGAGCAAATGAGAATTGCCCTGAGAGCTGTCATATACGGTGGTTACACACGCTAATAAATCAGCAGGATCTCATCTGTGATGATGCTGGATGCTCTGGCTTGTTGGGGTATTGCTGGTGGTGTCAAAGTGAGTTGCAGTGGAGGTTCTCTTTGGGTGTTCCCAGTACTTCTACTGAGGGAGGTGACTGTGTTTCATCCATCACAGCATCCCGTGCAGTTTCAGATACAATGCAAGTTTACTAGGACAGGAGATCATCTGAATTTTCTGTAGCACATCTGTGATTCATCTAAAGTGATCTATGGGCAGTCATTTTCAAAGACCCCGAGACGGTTAAAACAAACCTTCCTGCAATTCAGCTGGCGTAGTGCTCCTTATGCTCTTAAAACAAACAAACAAAAAAGCTTGCTTATGTGCTCTTGGGTTGTAGTCAAGGAAATAAACATGCAAACAGGATCTCCTGTATCTTGGTTCATCCTGCTTGATAGTAATTTCATTCCTGAAGCCGTAATTCACTTTGGGAGTGCAGGTCTTGATTTCCTTTCTGGTAGCAGGGATGTAATCATGTGCCGGATTTGAGCTAAGGTTGAGGATGCACAGTGCAGTGATGTGTTTTGAAGCTGGTGCCTGGCCAGGATGTTTGCAATCTAGGTTTGTTAATGAGAGAGAATCTGCACATGGGGATGAGCAGAAGTCCTCGATGCAAGTGCATTGAGTGTGTTGTCGCTTTTGGAATAGAAATCTGGGGTTCTAGTAAAAAAATGCTGCAGCAGCTGCAACAGCAGAAATTGGGACGCTGGCCAGTCTTGTACCAAGGCCTCAGGAGCAGGCTGGCTTCCGCACGGGGCCTGGTTCTCACGAAGCAGAAGCTATGCCTGCGGTCAGCAGCACGTGGCCATCACTTCCTCCTCGACTTGTCACCTCGCAGGCACACTGCCAGGCGTGCCAGTGCCCAGCTGTAACTGCCCACAGCCCCTCCTGGGTGCCTCGGGGGGCTTTGAGGTTTCCTCAGGCTGTGGCGATGAAGTCAGAGCAGTCCCAAAGCCGTGCTCGCTTTGGCTGTGCTTGCTAGGTATGTGCAGTGGTGTCATGTCATGGCTTTGCTTCTGAAAGGCTTTGAGCTTGTGGGAGAAGAGCCTCTGATGGCAGCTCCTCTTGGCTTGCAGCTGCTGACTGTCCCCTGAGATTCTACCAGGCAGCCATGATGGGCAGGTTGCTCCAAGCCCTTAGCCTGTGTGGTTTGAAGAGTGTCAAGGTGCCTGTTTCATGCACTTAAAAAGCCTTGATGGGGCTTACTCAACTTTTCACAGCTTGCTTTAGTTCCTTTCACTGCTCCGCACGGCCAGGTTTATTCCAGGGCTTGCAAGTGCGTGAGTCACTGTTACAACTAGTAGTAGCTTTACAGGTGAGTAGTAGCTTTAAAAGTGCTTTGCTGGGAAGTGGTGCTGACTGCAGGTGTAGCTTGTGAGAGGGTCTTGCCTATTAGCAGATGTGTGAGCATTTTCACTTGCAGAGATGTATATGCTTTTCCTTTAAAACTGTTCTCCTAAAGGAAAAATTGCAGGCTGATACCATAGATGGCTAAAGACAGAAAATGCCGTGTTAAAATGTGCTTTTAAAATAGAACGTGAAACAGGAACAGTGACTTGTTGTGTTTCAGCAGTGGGGGGTGTGACTGTAGTAAGTACATACCTTTTTTACTTTATTCCACAGCAGTAGTTTCACTCTGATAGAGGCCAGGGTAGTGTGTCAAAACTTGCTTTTTTTTTCTTCTCCTAGCAGCAGTCTCTATTTAAAGTTAAGAGGACACATTCAGAATGAGAACACGTGTTCACCTAAACGTGTTTCTGCTTTTTCAATGACCTTCTGCCTAATAAAAACCAACTACAAACATGTAGTCTTAATCTCAAATGGTTTGAGTAGATACTGTTCTACAGTACAAAAGATTTAAAATTGAGTTCCAGAATATCCTCGAATCCAGCCCGAGACTGAGAACATGTTGCTATGCTGTGTTTCCTAAGAAGAGATTTTACTGATATTTTCATTTTCAAAAGCCCATCTGCCAAGTGCTGGCAGGGTGATTGCTGATGGGTTTAGAAGCGTGAGACATCGTGTTGTGGCTGGGGGTGACAGGGGACATGTGTGTGTCCCAGGCTGTGTCACAAGGGGCACTGCTGCTGGGCTGTGGGAAATGCTCAGTTCCCCTGAGCAGCGAGCAGGGCTGCAGCACTGGGCTGGTGACTGGTGGGCAGAGGTTCCCCTCTCCCAGCCAGGCTGGGACCGGCAGGTGCTATCCCGTGTGGGACAGTGGGAGCTTGGCAGATCTGACTGGAAAAATACAGGGCTTGAGGGGAAGGTTATAACAGTAAATCTGATTTATGGAGAACAATTTTGATATGAAGTCTTGGATTTTTGATGCAGATACTTTCTTCTCGCTGCCAATACTTGAGATCCCAGCTGGTGAATTAATTTAAGGAAAGTTGCTTTCATTCAAAAATTGGGTATTTTATTTCAGGTTTGCTGATGGCTAGATAATGTTCAATGCGGGTAGGCAGTAATGCACATTTTCATTAAGCATCATTAGGCTTACTGTTGCTGGTATTAATTTTTACTTCCTTAAATTGTAAACTGGAAGCTGCAAATTTTAGTATGAGATGACAGATTGTGGGTGTTTTCAGCTCATTCTTTTTAAAAGGAACTAGTTCATAACTTTGTTTTGGGGTTGAATTTAAATGTGCACGGTTCAGGGCTTTCTGTTGCTTATATCCCAGTAAATTATCTAATACCATTGTTGCGTTGTTCACATTTTCTTACTGTTCCTGTTCATAGCAGCTTCATCTTGTGGGTTTGTCATGGAAAAAAAAACCTCTTAGCTAGGAAAATACTGTACTCGCAGGAGAAAATTGGATGACAGGCTTGAGAAACTAATTTGAGTGGTGTATTAAAAAAAGAAAGTATGGAGTCATACACAGGTGTATGGGGAAGCGTGGCAGGTGCAGCCCGTTTGTATTTATAGGAAGCCTTTTTACATCAAGTAAAAAAATGATGTGTTTTGTCAAATCCTTCAGAAAATAAATCTCAGTAGTTTCCATGTACACAAGGTATCTTTCCCTCAAGCAAATGCTATTTAACATTATGGTGTCAAAACTACTCTGGAGTTTGAGCATGTGCAGAATTAAATAATAAAAATACCCCTGTTCAATGAATGCCATTACAGAGCTCAGTTATGTTCTATTCCCTCTCCAGAGTGCTTTGGCAATCACCTCGTTGAGCGCAGCACCGTCTCTGTGCTCTGCCAAGCAGCAGCATTTTGGTCACACCACAAGGCCGGTGCAGCCACTGGCCATCTCCGTCCTTCTCACTGCCATCAACCATTTTCTCTGCTTTCAAGTTTTTTCCTAAATTTGGACTTTTGCACTGTTCTAGAAAGAGAAAACAAATGTGCATAGTCCAGGCATGAGATGCAAAACTGGCTCCTTTGCACAAGTCTGGTGTTTCTGGCTGCAGAGAGGCTTTTGAAGAGGTGAATGCCAAAATATATGTGTTCCTGCTGTGTAAATCCTCCCATGGTACCAAGTTGCTCTTCCTTTGTTATTCTATTACAGAGTGTGGTCAGAGATGTTCAGAATAGCTTTCACTTTCTAAGTGTCTTGAAAAATTGCCCATTTAATCTGACATACAGTTTATTTTTTCCCTGTAGCCTGCAGAATATTTGTATTTTTAGCAGCATGTAAAAGACATCATTTGAATTTTTTGGCCCCATAACAACAACAATAACAAAAAAGTCAGAACTGGGGGAGTGAAATTGCCTTTGAGTTAAATTTCACAGGGGTTGTGAAAAGGAGGAGATGCAGAAATATTAGGTGACACGGTGACACAGTTACTCAGACCTTGCTACTTTGAAAAATTAAGCTGTGATTAAAATGTATTCATCAAAATTCACATTTGAAATAGGAGCTGGAGCTTGGAAAAATAAAAGAACAAAATACACTTTAATATTTCTATTGTTGCTCTATTTTGATTGTGGAGCAAATAACAGGGGAAGATACACCCATTCCTGCCGTGAATTTGAAGAATTTGCATTTTTCCAGTGTCTGAATGGATGAGTGTAAAGTGGTGCCATGCCTGTGCCGTTGCCTTATAACGGGTCACGGAACAGCCCTGATTATATTGCATGTGATATAATATTTCTATTACACTGCTGACAACTAGGAGAGATGGCTGCTTTCAAAATTAAGAGTTAGGGAAAGCTGGATCTCTTGGCCATCTCCATCCATGCCTGAAAGACATGGTGGCAGCGAGCAGGTTGCATTAAGGAGTTGTTAAGGTGAGACAAATAGTCTCTTGCAGGTGTCTGAAGGTGCAGACAAGTGAGGTGTGCCTTGGAGAGTGCTGATGCTTTTGCTCATCCTATCTCCCAGAGGTTTTTTTCTCCTCAATTTATAATCCCACCCTTCAGATGATCCTAAGTGATGCCTTTGGCTGCTCTGGCTCGTTCAGTGGCAAGCACCACTGCTGAGATACATCTTCAGCTGGAAGCTGGGGTAGCATGTCCTATGGGAAGAACCCTTCAGGTTCCTCTTGAAGGGAGGTCAGAATGGCTCCTTGTTGTGGTTTAAGCTATCCATTAGTGAGCTACAATGGCCCAAAGGTTTGGGTAATGTGGCCTGTGGTGGCCTGGCTTTTAGTGGTGCCATAGCTGTTACACGGTCTGAGCTGGGCTGGTTGTGGCTCCACAAAGTTTCAGAGGAGGACTTTATGGAGCTTCCCTCAGCCCTCTTCTTGCAGCCACCCCTGAGGGTTTTGTCTGCCCCTGTTTTCTCCTTGGTGTGTTAGATGCACCTTTGGTGAATGAGGAGCTAGTTATGGCTTGACAGGGAGGACAGGGTGCTCCTTTGAGCTTGTACAGGACAACACTCAAGTTGTGTTTGAAGTGGGAAGTTGCCTTGCTCAATAAGTATGTGTATGGGATGAAGCAGAGCAGTGGACACAGACCTCAGGGGCCTAGACTGGATCTTGCTTAGACCAAGACTGGTCCATCTCAACATCTTGCTGCTGTGTTGTTTTTATTTTGGAGCGATATATAGAAGGTAATCACCTAGAGGCTGATTCACTTGTCTCATGCACGCTTCAGTAGGCAAAAACTTCTTTTAATTTCTTCTTTGATGTTAAATCTGCCTCTGGATGCCCCTACAGAGCATCTCCTGGCTTCCCATCCATAGGTAGGGCAGGAGCGTGGTGCTTTGCTGTCATCCACATGGAAGCTGTGCCAAGCAGTGCCTGGCTGGCGCCTGTCCTGTGCTGGGCCGGGGCTCTGTGGCTGGTTTGTGTGTCTCGATTTAAAAGCCATGTCTTCATACAGTCATGTGTGTGCCTGAGAACAAAGACAAGACCCCCCTTGCTGGGGTTGGGCTGTGTCCCAGTGCAGGGAGCAGGGAGCTTGCAGTCCTCCTGCGTGCAGGCAGGCTCCACAAATGCTCTGTGCAGCGGCTGTGCAACCTCGGCCTAATTTTAGCTATGGGATATGGCTGGAAGCTGACATTGTCAGCGAACGTTTTTTGTATTAGCACTTTCCTAAAATATTTCACATGCTGTGTACACATTTACTTATCTCCTTTCCCCTCCCTCCTGCTTTTCTTTCCCTTACAGCTTCTGATATGAAGAAGGATATAGAGTCTTTAATAGCCCAGGAAAAAGCAGAGATCGTCGCCAAGTATGAGAAGGTACCAGCCTCGTGCCTCTCCCCAACATGCTGGCTGGGGCTGAAGCTGTTTAATCAATTAGGAATGCATCAAATAAGAACTTTTGCCTCCCTGCAGGCATCACCCCAGTGACCCTCATGCCATCAGGCTTCATGCCTTTACATCCCCTCTCACTACATCCTCAGAGTTTCTTGAGGGTCCCATGTGTGCTCAGCATAGATACTGAAAAGTACCAAGCTTCTGGTGCTTCAGTGCTCCCTTAACACCAGGATGGCTTATGCCCAACAGCACTGGTTTTTCTGATGTACAGCCCTTCCCAGCCTCTAGCAGAGGCACACATGGAATGCTGGATAGGCTGAACTTGGTATTTTTCTCTTGCCTGCCTTGTATTTGGCTCTTTAGCGCAGGTTTTGCTCTCTTGGCTCTGTGCCTTTTATCATTTGGGAGAGAGGAGTGTGGGCTTTGGGGGCAGGATGCAGGCACTGGGGCATTTCTGATGCTGGGACCAGCTCACAGGTGTCCTTTCTCCTTTCAGGGCAGGCAGGAAGGAGCTCAGATTGACCAGTGGGAAGATGCCGAGTTCACGCTGTACAAAGTTACAGATCGGTTTGGATTCCTGCAGTAAGTCCTCCTGCCTTGTCCTTTCCTCTCTGACCTGTGTGTGTGTGGACCATCCTTCTGCACTGAGCATGACAGGCCCAGCATTTCTCCCATAAGCTGCTCTGTGGCTTGGCTTGATCAATCCCAAATGCAGGAGGAAAGACTACATGGGCCTCCTTCCTCAGTTGTGCATGTCCAAACACTCTTGATGCTTTGAATCTGTTGCAAGGCAAGGCTCAGAAATGGTTTCCTACCACAAGCCTGGTGTTAGAAGGTGCAGGGTGATGCTCCTGTGCCACCGTGGTGTGTGACAGAGGGAGAGGCCCTTGCGTTTGCACCTGATGATTCAGGGAACTATAGGAGGAGATGAGACAAGGTTTCTGGTTCTTTGATTCCCTTACGAAATCCCCATCCTAACTAAGATGCAGATGAATTAGATGCTTGTATTTTTAGCAGCATGTAAAAGACACCATTTGAATTTTTTGGCCCCATAACAACAACAAGAGAACAGCCAGAATTGGGGGAGTGAAATTGCCTTTGAGTTAAATTTCACAGGCGATATAGAAGGAGGAGATGAATTAGGTGTGCTTAGGCACACCCTGTGCCTGGAAAGAGTGCTTAAAATAACTTTTTATTCTGATTCTGAACAAAAGTTATAATAGTAGGTGTTCTGTGTACAGGAGGGGGGTTTTAAGCAGTTGCTGTCCAGAAATTCTGCTTCTCCACCCTTTAAATTGCTGATCATGTGTGTATTGAAGAGGCAATATATGCCCAGGATTTCCAGTTATATCCAGTGCTTGATTACTCCCCCAGAAGCTCCTGTTGTGTGGTGGGATTTTGGATGGTGCTTGCCCTGCCTCTTTCATATTGGGGGCAGCTGTAGGAAAGGCACAAAGTCCCCAGGACTCAGGTGTCTGAGGTGGTCCCTGAGCTGCAGCACCCCGTACTCCTCCACACCCTTTCTTTCCCATGGAGTAACCAGTGACCCCTTGCTTTTGCAGCGAGCAGGAGCTGCCAACCCGCACCGCCTTGGAGGAGAAGGTGAGAGCTGCCAGCTCTGTCATCATGGATGTGACATCCTTATCACACCAGCTGGGGAGGGAATGTTTTTTGAGGAAACGAGTGAGCAAGTAAGAGCGAAGCAGACAGCCAGCACCCACTGGTCACTGCTGCTCGCCCAGAGGTGGGAACTCTGCACGATACCCAGCTGTTGGAGCTTTTATTTTGCTGGGTCAGGTATCTTCCCTCCTCCACACTGCACTGAAAAGCACCTCTTAAAGCAATATTGGGCTTTTCCCTCTGCTTTGGCACAGTGCTCAGTAGCTGTGGCTCATAAAGGGGACTGCATGTGCAAGGGAAAATGGTGGAAGTTCTAGGTAACCATCATCTCCATCCTCATCTCCCCTGAGATGAGAGCATGTCCTCTGTTAGGACCCTGCTAACTGGGACTGAATCATGTTTCTGCTGATCTGATACAGTGATAAGATTTGAGTCTAGCTGGACCTGCAAAGATTTTTGTTGTCAGGGAATACTCTTGGGAATGCTTTCTCTGTGTTAAGCCTGTGTGTCTTGTCATTTTCACTAGTGCTGCTTTTAATTACCAAGTGCTGAAACTAGCAGTTTCTGCACGCACCTGTGGATTATTCCCATCCCTTATGTGAGGTCCTTGCATAGAAGTTTAAACCTGAGAGAATGAAGTTTTGTGTTTTCAGGAGGCATCTCCCGGCGCTTTTTTTTCTTAAATTTGTCTTGTCTTTTCTTCTCCCTTGCGCCAGCAAAAACAGCAGGAAATTGAACGTGTGGACAAGTGGCTTAAGATGCTGAAGAAATGGGGCAAATACAGAAACAGTGACAAGGTAAGGAGGAAAAGAATGAGTGTATGCCTAGAAGGGTGGGTGTGATTGGATCCTTATGATGAGTCAGGCTTTTGAAAAGTCAATAGAGAAACCAGAGATCTCTGGAACATTGCCTGATTCTACTCGTTGCTCTTTAATATTTTAAAGCTTTCCTAGAAATTTCTGGGTTACGAGTTGAGTTAAAGTCCTGTTCTGACTTACATAGCTTTAAAAAGGGTTTCCTAAATGCTGCTGCCGTGTTTGCACTTCTGCTTCCCTGTGCAAGCAGGAGCACAGCAGGGATGTTCGTGTGCCCAGCTGGCTCCCTGCCCTGTGAGAGCAGAGGACAGTGCACACCACAGGTCGCTTCTGTGTCTCCACCTCCTGGCAATGATGTGGGAGATGTGACTGATACGGCCCAGTTGATGTTCCTTGTAATTCTCCCGGGGGGGAGAATTATTTGTCTAGAACACTACCTAGATTTTGTATTTTGCTCCTGGCTGTGCCTGTGAGAAGCCACTTAGGTATTATATTGTGTACACCCATCTGTGGAAATCGAGGATGGAGACACCAACATTATGTCTTGGCTTTGGTGTTGAAACAAACGCTGCACCAAACACCACTGCAAAACTGAATCGTTTGTAATACGTAGTATCTGTTACATGTTCCTCTTGCAAACCTCTTGAAACAAAAAACCTTTTGAACCTGGTGACAAGACCCTTGCTGGGTAAGGAGAGGGGCGTTGTGTCTGACCTGCTCTGCTTGCGGCACTCTGCACAGGAGAGGGCTGAAGCCTGGCATTACCTTGTTGCCATGGCCTCTGCAGAGCCTTCATGTTTAGCAGGAGGAGTGGGGTGTTTGGCTGGACTGCTTCTAGCTCCTGCTGGGAGTCCTTGGGAGAAATTTGAGCTTGGTTAAAAGGGCTATGTAGAGAGAAATATCTCTGAAGAATATCTGCATAACTGTAGGGACAACATTGAGCTGAGCATCCTCCTTGCTCAGCTAATCAGGAGTCATGTCCAGTTCACCCAGCCAAAGACCAGCTGTACTCTCACCCTTTGAAAAAAAAAAAAAAACGGAAACAAAATCATCTTAATGACAGCAGGGATGGGGTGGAGGTGGGCTTGGGGTTTTACAGTCCTTCTGTTCACTTCAGGGTGGTTCTAATTACTTTGTTCATCAGTGCTGCTCCACAGGCAAAATCAGAGGCTCTCCTGTGACTCGGTTCTTTCTAATTAGAAGTTAGCACTAATTGGTTAGTGACCTTGTGGGTAAACCACCAAATTCCAGCAGGGTACAGGGAATTCCTTCAGATCCTGGAGGGTGTTTGGAGAGGGTAATTATGAGTGGTTTTAGCACACCTTGTCTTCCCTGGGTGAGACAGTGGGGGCAGACAGGACCCAGCATGAGTGCTGTGGAGCGGTAGTGATCTCTGATCCCCATCTGTTTTGGATTTCCCTTGATAATTAGTGGGTGTGTTAAGCATGCTGTAGCTGATGTCACTCAGATCTGCTGGATGGCGAAGGGTCAGACCAGCGAGTGGGTTTTGAGGATCTTTGGGTCAGAAAATCAGAAAGCTCTTGTAGTAGAATAAAAGATGATATAAATAACAGCCTGTAAATGGTCGATGATTCTTGGGCACAGAGATGTCATTGTCCCATGCTGGGAGACTGGAAATGGCCATCCCCTCTCCCAGCAAACAGAGAAGCAGTGCTTGGCCCCAGGCAGGCAAGGAGCAGTCTGGTGACCCTGGGGAGTAGAAAGGGGCCTTGGTTTTAGTCCTGTCCAGCCTAACACCCGCTGCCTTGCACCAAGGCAAATGCAGGCAGGAAGGTCTGTAGCAGCCATACACCATTAAATGCAAAGACCCTGAGAAGCACTGAAGAGGTGTGCCTTCTTTTAATAAAAAAAAAGTAAAATTAGGTTGTATCCTTTACCTCAGTGTGCAACACCATGCTCTTGTGTCAGGAGCGTGGAAGCTGCTCAGATATTCCTGCTGCCACAGCTGGATGCAGTTCAACTGTGGCATTTCAAGGACCTTATGTTGGGATCCCAGTCATGTCAGATGGCTGCGGGTTTTGTTCTAGCTAAAATAAATGTGACAAGCCCTTGATCTGATTTTTCTAAAGCAGAGTGGGTTGGTTTTGTTCCTTCTCTGAGCGCTCAGGCTGCCACATCTGCATTGCATGTTTCCTTCAGGTTTGTTTTCACCACTTGGCTGACATGATAGAAACTTGAGTGTCACAAGACAGCCACT
This sequence comes from Pachycephala philippinensis, assembly GCA_013397055.1. Lineage (NCBI taxonomy): Eukaryota > Metazoa > Chordata > Aves > Passeriformes > Pachycephala > Pachycephala philippinensis. The sequence goes on from VWZT01013502.1 coordinate 181,866, forward strand.
CTGTGTTATTTTAACAATGACTAAGATGTCATCTTTGAAAAAATCCTATTGAAAACAAGAACCTTCCCTTTGATGTTAATTTTGATACACTGTGCTTTATTAGAGGGGAAAAAAATCTTGTTGCAGGAACTGCAGGCAGTTTCACAGGGAAGTTGCCCTGACTTTGACTCTGCTTGAATGATGTAGAAACCCATCTTATTTTGCAGACTAGGACTTCCTGGACTTCAGGGCCAACCTTTTCAGTCCCAGTTCATGTGCTGGAGCTGGCAGACATCTGATCATATTGAGTGCTTGATGAAGAGGGACTTAGCAAGCAGGCCTTTGTGTTTGGCAGCATATTAGTACCTGATCAAGGCTTAGGTTGTTGTCTCATCTTCTGTGTTGTGCGATGTCAGCAGGAGGAGCGAGGTTGTGTACCCATCCAGGGCGTTGACCCCAAAGCAGCCACCTGTCAGTGGGCAAGAAAGCAGCTTTTCCAGACCCCTGGCATGAGCCATCGCCAGAGAGCAGCAGGTTTGGCTTTTTGTTCCACCACCTGCAGCCTGTGTGCATCCCTGCGTGCTGCTGATTGCAGTCTGGGTCTTGTGACTGTCACAGATTATAGGAAATAAGGCTGAAAAAAGAGAGGGGAACCTTTTACAGTTCCTTGCCTAGAGTGGCCTGGCTAGGAACTGAAATAATTTCTGGCATAACCTGTTTCAGGATGAGCAACAAATAGGATTATCTTAATTAAAGTAATGCCCTCGGGCTCCCTGTGCTCATCATTGCCTCAGATCTGTCTCCATCTCTGTTCTAGACACATTTTGTAGCAATCTGATTTAATTTCAGTAACAAGATCAGCAAAAAGTGACACCCAGCACAATTCCTCATATGGGTGGGGTTAGAATGATGCAATGGTGCCTTTTTCTGGCTGAACTTCCACAAGGGAAAGGGTACAAAAATAAAGGAGTCCATGGAAGGACCACATTGTTTTGCAGAGTTAAGGTATGTCAAACCTGCAAAGAAGTGCTAAACTGTGTTATTGGGGTTCAGCACAGGGAGGCTCACATGGTAAGTCTCCTCTTCACTGCTGATTTGAACCCAAGTTTAAACCCCAACCTGACTCTGCTTGGGAAGGTTAGGAAATGGCTGGTGCCATGTAAGAATCTGCACAGTTCAGGCAGCACAGTTTTGCAGATAAAAAAGGCTGTGCTGTGTGCACTCCAACAGTGGGATAATTTATTCATCGTAGCTCTGAAATGGATTTCAGCCAGAAGCATCAGTCATAGGAGGAGGATATGACCTCTGCATCATTTGCAAGCTGCGTCTTGCTGCTGGCCATGTGGGACGGGACCTTTAGAGAGGGATGTTTTTGGTCATAGATGTCTGTTTTTTAGGCAAAGCCTGCCTTTGTGCAGGGGGAAAGCCTTGTCTCTGCTAAGGTCACGGGAGTGCAGGGCGCTTAATCCAGTGCATGCCAGCAAAGCGGTTTAGGATGAATCGGGGATCTGTATGGACTGACAGAGACCCCCAAGAGCGAACAGTCTGCTAATGCCAGGGAGAGCCAGCAGACGTTTGTTGTGCCAGGGCTGGCTGAAGTCAAATCTCCTGCCTGCAAATGCCATGAGAAAGAAAGGGGGTTGTGTCTGGGAGCTGCAGGGTGGCTTCACCTGCTTTATTTTTTTTCCATTTTGGAAAGGCAGGTAGCATTTTCGTCTCCTCCAAAGATAGCCTGGGCAATAACTGTAAATGCCTGCCCATGACCCACCAGCTTTAGGATTTAAATTTGCCCCTGCTTTGCTGGCATCCCATCAGGAATAGCTGCATAGGCTCCAGCTGCAGGCATAACAGCTGAGTTGGGAGCAAGCATTAACCATATGGAAAGAAAGCCATGCATGGTGATGTCCAGTCTGCCAAGCGTCCTGCATGGCCCCATCATCAGTCAGCAGGCTTCATGGTACTAAAAGGAAATCCTCTTCTCCAGGGTGGTAGTGGTCATGGTGGTGGTGGAGGCTTCAGCCGCCACTCCAGGTGAAGATTTACATAGCTCAGTTCCCCAGGTGCATCACTGGTAGAGGATGTGAAGAAGTCCTTTCTTTCCAGAAGGATCACTCTTTGAGCCTTAAAGGAAATGAGGAAGGAGGGCTGCCCCCACTTTAGGGTGTTGGAGACGTGCTGGATGTATGGAAAGGCTTGAAAGGGATGTCTCCATGCATACCCAAAGTTTGGGCATTGCACCTGCAGTCTCTTCCTGGTGATCCATGCACATGGTTGAGAAGTTAACAGTGACAGACTCCAAAGTGTGAAGGTGAACTGCAATGTGTATATTCTACTTCAAAAACCAACCCACCTCTCCCAAATCCTTTTTAATTTCACTGTCTTAACTACTGCAAAAAGATGTTCTGTCTTTAAAGGCAGTGACTCCATCCCTCTTATTCAAGACGTGGAGCAATTGGTTGGGTACTTGTCAGAGGAGATTGCTGGTGCAGGAAGATGGAGCTCAAGTCTGTACTTCCATAGTCTTCCCCATCCCATCTACCAGAAAGAAAGTACATGAGAGGAGGGGAGAGATGGGGATGGGGTGATGATGGCCTCTGTGCCATGAGCTTTGTATGTTAAAGCCTGAAGAGGGAAGATGATCCTGTGGCAAAACGTGGAGCAAGTTTTAGACACTGTGGTTTCAGTCCTTGGCTGACACAGCCTTTCTACAGTGTCTTGAACCATTGCTTTGACCACCAGCATCTCCCTTTGTGAAGCAGAATGGTGTCTGTTCTTGCTGCCTGTGCATATTGGTCTGTCAGCCTGCATGGTCCATGATCTAGGTGCTCTCTGCCCATCTCTAAGGGCTGAGCGGTCTATAAGAGACAGAAGAGAGTGACCTTGAGGGTTGCTTTTGACTGTCACATGGAACAGGAGTTATCATCACGTGCTGCCTTACCTCTGTCTTTTCATCCCAGCATAAATACCACTTGTAATGGTAACTTCCCTGTTTTCCTTCAAGTTTCAGATGAAGAAAAGTTGCTCATTTTTTTCTGGGTGACTCACAGCTCTGAGGCTTTATCACTTTCATGTCTGGAGGTGGTGGGAGGAGGAAAGCCCTTGGAAAAATAACAGGAAGGCATTTCAGTTCAGTTCCATCTCAGCATGTTTTGTACCTCCCCTGTTCCTGTAGCACTTGTGCAAAGAAAATCATTAGAGACATTTACTATATACCACTGAGGGTTACACTCATTAAAGTACAACAATACCAGCTCTGGAAATTCAAAACAAAATTATTTCCTTTCCACAGACCTGAGTATGATTATATGCCGTGGCAGCTGTCAGTCTCTCTTGATCCGTTGGAAATAAGTAATCTTTTCTGAATTAGTGTTTTTGTCAGAATTGGTACATATTCCGGTTTCTTGATCCTGCCTCAGCTTTTGCTTCAGAAAGGCATGAGTGCTTGCAGGAGCCAGGCTTTTGTGGGCACCTACTACTTTAGGGATGTGGTTCATCTAATCCTGTTGCTTTGTGTCTCTTGATGCATTGCACTTCTTTCATCCTGATTTAATGACTCTTGGGAAATGGGTCTTTCAGCTGCGGATATGAACTTGTTCCACATGATGTGAAGGTTTGCTGTCCTTAGAAGCACCTCCTTACATTAGCCTTTGGGTGTACAGATGGTGAATTAGTGATGTCCCACTAAAAATGCAGGATGCTGTTGAACAGGGTAGTGGCCTTCCGTGGGCATGTCTTGCTGGTGAGGTTGCTTTTAGGGGGCAGCTCTTATTTGGTGCATACAGAGGGAAGGGCAGGATCTGGTAAAGGATTTCTGCAGGATTTGGTCCTGGCTATGCATTGGACCTTCACTGCTGGTGCTAAGCAACACTTGGGACAGAGCAAGCATTTGGGAAGTTCTGAGGATGGGGTTTTAAATGTTGAATGTCCATTACACTTTCAGGATCAGGATACATTACAGACACTTTCTCTGTCAGTAGAAATACTGAAATATTTATCGTAATAGAGTGGAAAAGCATTCTCACAAACATCTGGTTCTCCTGGTCCTACATGGTGATCTTGGCATTTATTACAGGGTTATTTTATACACTTTTTTTAACTGGGATAGTGGTGTTAGTTCTTTGCTGTCCCCTAGCCTGTCTGCTTGAAGCCCACCTCCTGTCTTACCTTCTGGTCTTGTAACTCTTTGGGACAAGGGCCACCATTCCTGGGTTTTGCCCTCAGAAGGCAAAATGCTGCCATGAAGACAGTAAGGAAACGAGGAGCATCGGGCTGTGCTCATGGAAGCTGTGAGCCAGCACAGTGCCATGGTTAAGGTCTTTATATCCTTCTGAGAGACTGACTTTAAAAAGTCAGGTTGGAAATAAAAAAGCTGATGGTGCAAGGTGGGTCTGAAAGGAAAAGCAAGAGGAGCAGGTGTTCTGCTTGGTGTGACAAAGGCAGTGCGGCAGGCCCGCATCCAGAAAACCTTCTGCTAGGATCCTGTGCTTCCTTGTGGATTGCCTTCCTTCTCTTACCTCAGCCTGGATTGCATGAAGCAAAACACCCTATGGAAAATGGAAAGGGATTTTGAAGGTGGTTGGATGCATTTGTACCAGGCAGTGACAGTAGCTCCAGTTGATTGCCTGGTCGGGCACTGCACTTCTCAGCTCCAAGCTCATTCCCATGTCTGGAAATCTGGCACCTCTGTCCCCTCCCAAGGAATTGCCTGCTTCTGAGGGAGCACCATGAGGCAGCATAAATACCCTCCATGGTTGGAGCTTGGGCATGTGCTACAGGTCCTTCAGTGTACCCAAGGGTCCTCAGGAATCTGGAGGAGTGCTAGAGTGGGTTTTGTAGTGCAGCTGCAAGGTATTTCACAGTGGGATGAATGAAAGGAAGGAAAATATTCAGAAATTGATATTTTTCTTTTTATGAAGCTTTTTGTTTTAATGGAAGAAGTCAACCATGGAACAAAAGCTTTTTATTTTTTTCTGTTTTCCATTGAAATTTAATGGGGACTTTATGACAAGAAAAAGGGAAGAAGCACCTGTGAGATTAAGTGAATGAAGACCTCTCTCCTATGAAGTCAGGTTGAGATAGCTGGGGTTGTTCAGCCTGAAGAAGAGAAAGCTCTGAGGAGACCTCAATGTGATCTTCCAGTACTTAAATGGAGCTTATAAAAACAAGGGAGAGTGACTTTTTACGCAGTGACAGGACAAGAGGCTATGGTTTTAAACTAGAAGAGGGCAGGTTTAGATTAGATGTAAGGAAGAAATTCTTTACTGTGAGGGTGGTGAGGCACTGGCACATGTTGCCCTGAGAAATTGTCGATGTCCCATCTCTGGAAATGTTCAAGGCCAGGTTGGATGGGACTGTGAGCAGTCTGGTGTAGTGAAAGGTGTTCCTGCCCGTGGCAAGGGTGTTGGAACTAGATGATCTGTAAGGTCCCTTTCAACCAAACTGTTCTATGATTCTGTGGTTCTATGATTTTGACTGAGTAGTTGTCTTCGATGGATACTCAGCTTCTATGGATCCTCAGCAGGTACTCAGCTCATCCATCAGATTGGAGATGCCCTCTCTGCGCCAGCACAGGCAGAGGATGTGATTGCCTGGGGCATCTGTTCAGATGGCTGATGATCTGCAGCAGCAAACCATGGAGAAAATGTGTTAACCCGGCTGACCTTGCACGTGTTTTCCTCCCTGTAGATGTGCCGGCGTGTGTACAAAGGGATCCCGCTTCAGGTGCGAGGCCAGGTCTGGTCACTTCTCCTGGATGTCGAGAAGATGAAGAATGAGAATGAAGGAAAATATGAGGTATGGGCTCTACCTGGCAAAGACTACAGGAGCAAGGGGATAGGGAGGTTAGATTGGTTGATGAAGCTGGTTTGGTGAGGACTGAAAACACAGAGGGTATCAACTCTTTATCCATGGGTTTATATTAAGCTGGGATCTTTTAGCATGTTAGCTGGTTGTTTTCCATAATATGCTGCTTCCATTTATTCTGCTGGAAGCTGGGAGCAAAGTTGCTGTCAGTGTTACTGCATCTTTAGGGAAAAATGCAGGGAAGAGTGAGGGGAAGCTTTCCATAGGCAGCGTGTGGAAGCCCTTGGTGGATAATTAACTTGTTTTCCAAGCCTGTGTTATGATTTATCTTGCATCATGTACTGGGGCAGGATCAGGGTGTTCCGGAGACAATAATTTTTCAGAGGCAGGAGGTTGAGTGCTGCTTCCAACAGGTGTTTCTAAAAATCCCTGCCTATTAAGCAGGATGATGCTAACACTCATTATAGTTAGTCGAGCGTGGATGTTACTGGTGAGGTGCCGTGGGGATGGAGGCACACGCAGGGGCCGGGGGAGGGCTGGGCTCACCACAGTAAGCACAGATAAGGAAGCTCTCCCAGCACGCAGATTAAAATTGTGTTCCCTCCCTCAAAGCTGTGCTGCGCAGGCAGGGAAGCAATCCAAACAAATGAAAGTCGCAAGGAGTTTATCTGTGCTCCAGAGGGGTCTGCGATAAACAGGAGCTTCAGGGCTAATAGGCTTTGCTGCATGCAAACCCTCTACAAGCTCATCTTAATCTACCTCTTCTTTGGTGCCACCTGCTGCCAGTAATTAGCTCTCCCCTAATTTCCTCCAGGAGAGGCTCAGTGCAGGTCCCAGTTGAGGGGTTTTGCTTTCAAGAAGGGACTAAGCCTCAGACTTGTGTCCTGGAGGGACTGGTTCCAAGGCCATCCCATTTCTCCCTGGGGCATGACCCATGGCACAAAGGCCTGGAGGTTACCATGGGACATTGCCATGCTTGCTTTTGATGTAGGTGTGATGCTCTGCCTCCCTGGGGTTTGTTAGCTGCAGCCAGAGGGCCTGAGGGGAGCGTGAGAAGGGAGCAGGAGAAACATATTGGCCATGGGGCAGAGCAGAGGCATCCTGGCAGAGCAGTTTTACCCACTGCTTTGTACAAGGTCTTTGGGATGGGACTTCCAGCTTTCCAGCCTCTGCTCTGCCACCAGCTTGCAGGGCTCACAGCACTAATGAGCTCGGCAGAGCATCTGTGGAGCCCCCAGGTTACTTACATAAGGGAAAAAAGGAGAATAACGCATCCTGTGTTTCTTTTTTAATGTCTGCACGATTAATAAAGCCTCCTGGGTGCGTGGAGGTGACAAAGTGCTGTGTGACCTACCTGCTATTCATGTGCAATGGTTTTAAAAATACCCAAAGCAGGGTATTTACAGTCTTTGGGAGATTTCTGTGTTGTTCTGGCAGGGAAAACAAGAGGCCCTTTAGAAGAAAAATTTGAACTGAAGTGACCCGGTGCACATGAATAGTCATATTCTCTCAGGTAGTCTGCCTGCTTTATAGAGGGCAAGGAGCCATTGGATACAGAGACCACAGTATTTACAGCAGGGAAATTATGTTGTTCATCAGATCTTCATTCCATCGTCACTTTTATCCTCATTTGTCCTGTGCAGGCAGTAATTCAAAATAGCCTCTGTACTGTTGCTCCTCCATACAGCTGCTTTCAAGGCTGGAGTTAATATTCCCAAGATGCTGTGATTGTCCTAAATGTTGGCTGTGCTGGACACATGTGGGTTCTAATGACCTTCGGATGTTCCCCAGAGCTGAAGTGGCCACCTTGGGAGGTCAACAGCAGCCTGGAGGCGCCTGGTATCAGGCTGACAAGCATTCACAGGATGGCAGCTGCTGGAGCAGATGATAAGTATCTGTGCAGATGTTCTATTTTCTGTCTCCTCTGTGAGCCAGGAGGGGTCCTGACCCTGGGCTTAAAGCAAGTTGGGCTTGCTGCTCATCTCTGCTGCCTCCAGCCTGCTGGTGAATCTCAGTGTGCCTGAGGACAGTCACAAAATGTATTTTCTTTATGCAATTAACCCTGGAGACATTAAAGGAGGAGGGCATGATCACTGGTGATATCTAAAGGCTGTGAGATGAGATGCTTGGCTGTAGCATAATGGTCCTTGCCTTCAGCACAGAGCTGAACAATGGGTTGCAGATGGGACTGCAGTGGGATTTGTCCATGGATCATCTTCATCTTGGGGCTCTGAGGGCACAATCGGTTAAAGTGGTCTTAAACTTTCATTTGAGTTTCCATTCTTTTGCAGTGGACTTCAGTCCCTTTTCTGTGTGATGCTGCCTTAAATGATTAGCCAGCCTGGGGGGAACATGGGGATTCTTGGCTTTGAGTTTAGCTTCTGTTCTGGACTCTGCCAGTTTCTTAAAATTTGTACCAGTCCAAGGGAATATTCCAGGACTGCTTTTCTAGTGGAAACTCCTTAAATCTAAGATTAAGATTTAATTTTCTTCCTCTTCTGCAGGGAAAGTAGTAGTTGGAGATCACAGAGTCTGTCATAACAGTTTGGCCTTTATTATGACTGAGCCTCTGAAAAGCTGAGAGTGCCGTGTACATCTGCATATTAGTTCCTTAAGGATCAACAGAGCTCCCAATGCTTTATGACAGCCAGCCAGGCAAAGAAATCAAAATGAATGAGAGTGGAATTCAATTGTAAAGGTTTTAGATTCTGAAAACTCAGTATCTGCATTGAAAGATGGGCGAAGGCTGGGTTGGCAGCTGCTGCTGTCGTAGTGTGTGAGTGTGGGGTCATCCCCTTCTCCCTGGGCCAGCAGCACAGACAAGGGGCCAGGGGCTCACAGCCGGGCTGCAGTTCATTGCTCACTGCAAGACAGCAGTGTCCCCTGCTGTGGATAGCTCTGTGCAGCTATCAAGCTGCCACTCCTCCTGTAGGAATCTTGCCTTCTCACGAGAGAGGTACGGGCTGAGATGGTGTCTGATTCCTGCCTCTTGTCTGCCCCTCTCCCTTCCAGCAAATGAAAGAACAAGCAAAGTGCTTTTCATCGGAAATCAAGCAGATAGATTTGGATGTTAACCGCACCTTCCGAAACCACATCATGTTTCGGGATCGCTACGGAGTGAAGTGAGTATGGAGCGCTTCTGTGGCTATGTGGGCAGTGGTGCCAGCACATATGTGAGGGATGAGCTGGATGGGGTGGCCAGCAGCACTCAGGCTTAAGAGTGGCTCACGGGAGAGCAAAGCCATCTTTGCCTGCTCCTCAAACCATCACCACACAGTGTGACCCATAGACACTGGGCTGCTGATTCTCTCTTCAGAGAGGTCCACGCTGGACCAGGCCCAGCCCCAGTTCTTGAGCCAAGCAACAGCTTGTTGCAGTGCCTTGTCCCCCGAGGGTCACAGTTGCAGAAGGCTTGGGTTGGGATGGGTAGAATGATGGGGTGGGCCCATCAGGATCTGGGAGGGATGGGGTCTCCACAACAGATGGCGTTGGAGAGGTTTGACAAAGTGACTTTGTCACTGGGATAAATCACACCTGGCTGCCCTACACAGTCTCCGAGGAACGTGCTTTCTGGTTCTGTGAGCCCTGCTCCTTGCAAAACCTTTAAGTACCAGTTGTTTGGGTGTTTCCAGAATCTTTGCTCTCTGTGTGTAGGCAGTGGTGTGCTCATGAAGCTGGAGACCTCATGCTCAGGTGTTTTAATATCCTTCTTTCTCCCCAGGCAACAGGCACTCTTCCACGTCCTGTCAGCATACTCGGTTTATAACACTGTAAGTAGTAAGTCCAGTTAACATGGAAAGTGTTGTGCTTTATATATTTATATAGATATATATATGGAAAGATTTAAAGAAAAGCTTTATATGTGTGTATTTGTGTAGACATACATATTTTCATGTGTGTATATATATATAAACACACACTTATTTAGCCAGTGGTAATTCCAATTTTAAGTCCTAATACTGGCTTGTACAGAGAGCTGCAAGACTCTCAGGCAGTACAAGAATCTTTGCACAGTTGTTTCATTCCCTTGTTCATTTTGTCACCTGGTAAATGGCATCTGGCAGATTCAGTTCGGGCAAGTGTCAGCAAAGAACAAGGGATTGCCCTTTGGCTTTTCAGCAACACTAGTCTTCTGGCAGTCTGTCATGTTTCTGGCTTCTTGTCTTACACCAAATGGCATCCTTGTTGAAAACACTGATTTACTACAGCAAAGCAGTCATTTTTAGCTGAAGGACACAGGCAGAATAAGCTGAAATTAGCAGCTGAACCTACTGCCTCCACCTCCAGGAGGGGACAGTTATCCCAGAAGATGCTCAGGGGGTTAGTTAAGGAGCCTCCCTCATGACAGATAAATGCTTATCGGTTTTATTTACTGTTTAATTACTTCAGTGCTCATATGGCTGAAGGAATGCAAAACAGCATCAGAGCCACATGCTGTTTGTCATCCCAAAGATAGACTGGACATAAGGAAAACATTTTTTACAATGAGTGTGGTGAGGCATGGAAATAATTGCTCAGAGAAGTTGTGGATGCTCTATCCTGGAAGTGTTCTGAGTCTGTTTGGATGGGGCTTTGAGCAACCTGGTCTGGTGGAAGTTGTCCCTGTCCAGGGCAGGAGGGTTGGACGAGATGATCTTCAAAGGTCCTTTTCCAAGCCAAACTACTCTGCGAGTCAGTGCCGTGGTAGATGCTGTAGATGTATGGGAGCTGTGAATTTGGACATAAATGGTAAAGACTTTGAAATGGGACAGACTTTGGAAGAGGAAAGGGAGGTACAGGTAGCTTTAGCGTTATGGTAGGCTCTGCCAGCACGGCAGCACGTGTGCCCCTCTTGACTGTTGCAGGAAGTGAGCTACTGCCAAGGGATGAGCCAGATTGCAGCCATCCTCCTGATGTACTTGAACGAAGAGGATGCGTTCTGGGCACTGGCACAGCTGCTCACCAACCAGCGCCACGCCATGCACGGTAAGGCTGGGCTGGGGGCGGGGGTGTCTGGCAGAGGAAGGGAAGATTGTTCAGGTTGATCGGTAGAGCTTTGTTTCTCCTCACATACTTGTTTAATTAAAGTGGGTGAGGCTTAACTACTTGCACAGCCTGACTAGGGAGCTGAACTTCACTCTGGGAGGCAGACAAGTTCTTATCAAAAAAAGAGTTTTATCCACCTGAGCTTTAGTGCTCACTAATTAACACTTTCACAGAAGTGCTGTCCTCCCTCCAGGGTACCTTGCCCTTGGCAAGCAATTAACTCAAGGTTATGAGTTTATAAGAAGTCTCACAGAAGTACATCTAAGAGTATCCACACTAAATGTGGATGTAATTCCACTAAATGTGTGGTGTATTATTTTACTTCAAACACATTAAAGATCCTTTCATCTTACTTGTGGTTAGCAGTAATCTATGCACAGAGGGTTATTTTATGGGCAGAGAGCTAAACCTTCTGGCGTGATAACTTTGGACAGTCTTAAATGTGTGTCCCACTAGATTACAGGGCACTGCACAAGCTTGTGGTGTTCAAACATCTTCCGCTTTTCTCTGAACCTTGGTAAGCACTGAGGTGTGTTTGGAGAGCTCTTGGCCAAGCCAAGTTGCAGGCAGGCAGGCAGGCAGTGGGAGCTGTGTGGGCCTGCGCTGTGGGGCTGGGTGAGAAGGACCAGCTGGGCTTGGTCTGAGGGTCCCGTTGCCCAGATGGGGTGAAGGGTGGCCTCTGGGAAGGAAGGTGAAAAGGAGGTAGCTGGGCACCCTGTGGTTCAGCCAACTTCAAAAGGCAGTGCAAGAGATGAGTTTATACAAAATCAGGCTGTCCCCATCACTGCTCCAGAACTTTCATGATTTTTTTTTTATTTCTCTTGTCTTTTCTTGTTAAGGTTTTTTCATTCCTGGGTTCCCGAAGCTGCAGAGGTTTCAAGCCCACCATGAGCAGATTTTAAACAAAATGTTTCCCAAACTGAAGAAGCACATGGTATCTCTTTACTATCGGTCTTCCTATAATAATGTCACATTTTAATGATAAAGCAGTTCATACAGTCTTCCGCCAAATGTATTTCTAACCATATAGGACTGCTTCAGCTGCAGAGGCAGGCATTTATTAAATGGGTTGCCCAAATCTTGCTGAGGCAAATGGTAGTGGAGGGACTGCTAAAATTTAAAAGCTTCCCTAGGAGAACCAAGCAGGAAGGCTTACAGAGCCTGCAGCAGGAGGAACAGCAGTGAGGCTGGGCTGTGCTCTTACACCAGCAGCAAAGCCCAAAGGCTGATGCTGGTCTGTCTGGAGTCTTATTTCAGTAATTATTAGCTCCAAGTGCTTTGCTGTTGTTTAAAGTCAGGAGGCGCAGATTTGCTGGCTGTTTTGTTGCTTGGGCATGTCCAGTTGCTTTTCTCTCTAACAGATGGTACAGGCCCATTTGATGGCTGCAGGAGCATCTGCAGCACACACCGACTGCAGTCTAATGTCCAGGCCACTGTTTTGCAGCACCTGCTCTCCCCCTTTTTTTTTTTTGCCTTGCCCCCCCTTGCATTTGGTGTAGACAGTTGGTGTTCAGTGGCCAGACTCCTAAAGTTTTCTTATGCTCCCAAGGGGCTTGGTGGCTCCCATCTCCAGAAAAAGGTGTTTGTATTAACATCATCTGCAACAGCTCTTGCTTTGTGCTGCAAGTGATCCAGCCCCGGCTGTAAAAGTGAAACACAGCCATGTTAGGTTTTCACTTAATTATAGTTATGGGCAGGGGAGGGGATGGGAGTAACTCAGAAAGCTGCTCATTGCTCCTGCTCCCAAAGGCTCTCCAGGCTTACAGGTGCACAGCACCAGCCAAAAGCAAAAGCTGGAGCTGGCTGTTGATCCCATGGGCATCTTTCTCTTCCCATCCCCACTGCTTTGTTGGCTTTGCAGCAGAGGTCATGTCAGCTCTGCACACATGCAGAGCTCTGTGCATCCCAGCACTGGGCACCAGATGGAGAAGTGTTAGACCAAGGTGATGATGGTGAGGTTTTTAAGAGTTTTCCTTAGCCTGTCAGGCTGTCCTGCTCCTGCAGCAGCCATGCCGTGCAAACGAGGTGGTGCTTCCAAAGCTGGCTTGACTGTGCTCCGAGAAGCTCACATGGGAATTGCTATGTAAACAAAAATGGTAGTCTGCAAGGAGTGAGTGGTTTGGGCTCCTGGAAGGTTTTTGTAAATCCCTGGAGTAGGTATTAGGCCGGAAAAGGTTCTCCCAGAAATCCCTCTCCAGTGTTGTGGCTGAAGTCTGGGCACACTGAGGATTAGTTTCAATGCATGTCTTGGGCAAAGGGCCAAAGCAGGGCTTCAGTGCTGGTATTTAAAGCAGGGGCTTTGCTGGGAGATGGCAGACAAGCCACATCCTGCACCCAGGCCCCAGAATAAGTCAACCAACCAACCAACCAACCTCTCCCAAAGCCTCATGAGCTGCTTGAACCTCCAGTAACCAGCCTGGTGAAATGCCTGTCTCTCTTTGCTGTCTTCCCCCAGGACAAGGAGCAGATGACAACTGGGATTTACACGACCAAGTGGTTCCTGCAATGTTTCATTGACCGGGTGAGGATGCTCTGGGGGTTTTCTGCTGCTCTGTTGCTTGCATGCATGGTTAATCTGCCTGGGGTTTTTTGTAAATACCATACTTTGAAGAAGGTGTTAATATTTTATAAGGTGGGATGTTATGCACACTCACATAAGGCAAAATGTTAATAAGGGAGAAGCTAAAAATAACTGCATGTCACTGATGACAAGCCAATTCCTGCTGCCTCATCACAAGCAGTCACTGGGAGATGGCTCAGCATCAGCAGTATAAGCTTCAGAGTTGGGAGAGATCTTTCTCTTGCCCACTGGCACTGCTGCAAAGGCAATTAACCTCACTTTGGCTCTGGAAACAACATAGGAAGAAGAAGAGCTGGGGGCACAAACCTCAACAAATAGCAGTGCAGCAGCTGCAGGCAGAGGAGCGGATTGGGACTGGAAACATGTGAAAGTGTGAGAAAATAGCCCTGAGTTGTCCAGAGCTAATTTGCCAGTCCCAAGGCAACACTGCTTTATTTTTAGGGTCAGCATTGTGCTTGTTGCTTGCTGGACTTGAATGCAGTGTCCAGACTTGCTAATATTTAGGACATCTGTGTGCTCCAGTCTCAATTTTCTGCTGCCCCGTCTTCTATAAAACAGTGGATGGCCCCTTCCCCTCGAGAGGGAGCTCACTGCTTTTCCCACTAAAAGCTGTATAAAATGCAAAATCCCTTTAACTGCAGTGGCATGTGGTAAAAGAGCTGCAGTGATCAGTTGTGCCAAACTCTGGAGAGTAAGTGCAGCATCCTAAATTTGAACGTAAATGTCACAATAGGATTAATATTAATTTCTGTGTTGGTGAAGTGCCTTAGATCTTTGCTGGGAGGTATGGACTGCTCCATCATTTTGGGTATCAGTTCAATCCTGTTTGTCACATTGTGTCTGGGTGCAAATGAAAATCTCTTGCAGAGGTGTTTTTGGCAGGCAGAAATAAGCCTGTATGTAAGAAAGACCTCTTCTTTGGACACCAAATGAGTGATTTTTTTAATGCTTAGTGATGCATTCAATCATTGGGCTTTCAGACCTATCCCGTAAATAGCCCTTCTGGGGAATCTGGATGGATACAGGTGTTGTTTTTTGTGCTCACAAGGCTGAAAGATGATGGTGCTTCCTACAGGGTAGGGGAATCCACGTGCTAGCATGCTTGTGAGGAAAGTTTCTCCTTTTTCTGCTTTCATGGATGGGTTTTAAATATTTCCCCGGCCACCCAAGTTCATTAGCTTTAAGGCAAAACTATAGATGATAAAAGACATTTTTGTGTTTTAGATGAATTCCTGGCTTGCAAAGCTTAATCTGTTGTGTGTTTTGGTGCAAGGGGATGCAGTGATGGCAGCAGCCTCTGTTTCATCATCGCAATTGTGTATTTGTGTGTTTGAAACAGACCCCGTTCACCCTGACCTTGCGGCTGTGGGATATCTACATCCTGGAAGGGGAGCGGGTGCTGACGGCCATGGCTTACACCATCCTCAAACTGCACAAAAGTAAGGTCACACCTGGCTGTGTCCCCTATGGCTGTGGTGGCACCATGCTGGGCCACCCTTGTGCTGCTGACCTGGAAAGCTTTGCTGGCCACTTACAGCACGCTTGGTGCCCTGCACTGGCTGCAAAAGGCACAGTCCTGGGGAGGAAATGAGATGCCACAAGGGTTGGCTTGCTGTGCTCAGCACACAGAAACCACACCTGAAATGCTCCCAGCCGCCTCTTCCTGTGTGCTGTGCCACACAAGTTGCTTTTAGGGGCAATACAGACAGCAGCCCATCTGTCTGCAGAGCTTTATGTGGTGGTTCAACTGAAAAGTTTGTAGAGGGACAAGTAAATTTATTAATACACTTCTAAAATGATCAAAACCTGGTTTTCTTACATAATATTAAGGCAGTGATGTTTCTACCTTGAGATCTTTGTAACTTTAAACCCCTTCACTCCCATAAGTTGGTAGCCTTGCCCTGTCACTCTTTTGGCCTTCATCTGGGGCAGGAGTGCATGATGAGAACCTTTGGGCCAGCAGAATTTATGGGCCTGCATGTGTTGGCTTCTGCAAACAGCCACCCTGTTCTTTAGTTAAATAAAGAACAGGCTATCCAGAAATAAACAGTGAAGTATCCTATTTGTCTGCAAAAAGTGGGAAACTGGCAGGCAGGCAGATGTTTCAGTCTGGCTGTGAAATCTCTTCTGCCTGAGGAATGTGTAGTGCGGGTTGGCATGCCCTCCCTACAACCCATTCCTGCCTGTATGCCACCCCTGTCTGCAGCCCTTGTAAGGGCCAGCACCTCTTCCTGCATCCCTGCCTGCTGGCTGGTGCAGGTTGGCGTCCCTGGCTGGTGGTGGCAGCTGCCGGCAGTGGCTGTTCAGCATGATGCTCAGGGCCTGTCTCATGGAGCTTTTCCTCCTCCTAGAGGCATTGGCGAGAACTTCCAGAAATGGCCCAAAACCTGCATCCTCATTAGCACAGCTCCCAGCCCTGCCATTGTCCTGCCATTGCGGAGGCACTGCTCAGGTGGCATGGATATATACATGTATTGATGATCCTGAGCAACAGTGGGAAGGTAGAAGACAGGCAAAAGCATTCAGGCTGTGTCTCACTGTGGAGTGGGAACAGCAGCAGAATCCCAGATAAAACCAAAGCATGGTGTAACCCACGCTTGTGCTACCCTGAAATTTGTCTGTGCCACTGCCATTACTCCTTTCTCCCATCCCCCAGAGCGCTTGCTGAAGATGACACTGGAAGATTTACGTGAATTTCTGCAGGAGAAAATTGCTGCTTCCCTGCAGTATGAGGACGATGCTGTCATCGAGCAGCTGCAGGTGTCAATGACTGAACTGCGCAAGATGAAATTTGACCTGCCCCCACCAGGTGGGTAGAGGAGAAGGTGGGCAGCCCAGCAGGGACCAGAGCATCCCACTGGTGTGGCTGGGAGCCGGGGCTGCCCAGAAGGGCTGGCACCTGTTGGGTGGTCTTCCTCACATTCAGGGCATGCAAAAACAAAACTGATGCACAGTTTGGGTTTTATTTTGTTTTCTCTGCTTCCAATGCAGCAAAGCCTGAGGAGTTTCCAAGGAAACCCCTGGGCCTGGAGCTCTCCCTCAACCCAGTAGCCATAAAGGAAAACGCAGCGGCCAATGGCCAGAATGGCAGGGTGGGTGAGCACACCCCAGACAGGGAGCCTCAACCCCACAGAGTTCCTGGCGCACCAGGAGGAATGATGGTGGTGGAAGCGAGGATTCCCACCTTCCAGGGCAGTGAAGCAGCTGAAGCAGTGAACGTGCCTGTTTCAGGTGGGCAGCCACTGGATGAGGAGGGTCAGGTGGAGCCCACTGTGGACAGGCAGCCATCATCTCTTCTGAAGGCAAGCAAGAGGCAGGCCCAGCAACACCTCCTGCCCACGGCCATGCCTCCAGAGCACCCTCCTCCTGCTCCTGGCTGTGCCGTGGTGGACCATGGAGTCTCCCTCCATGCCCCAGATGAGCACAGCTCCTTAGACTCCTCTCTCCAAAACAGGCCAGCTCCTCCTGACTCCAGTACCACTGAGCTTTCCGCTATGGACCATGCAGAGTGGCAGCCAAATCCCGCTGCCCTGCTGGTGGGAGAACAGGCATCTTCCCTGAGCAGAGACACAGTGCTTGACGCATCCCCCCATCCTCTGCTGGCCGGCTGCCGGCGGCTCTCCTGCACGTCACAGAGCGATGGCTCCCCCGAGAGCGAGCACGGGGAGGAGGCGGCGGATGACAGGCACTGCAGGGCAGTGCTGCCGGACAAAACGGGCCTGAAGCGCTCGGCATCCAAAGCTGCATCCACAGGAGAGCTCCTCAGCCTGCAGCACAACGGGCTGGGCAGTGCCACTGGCACTGTGCGCTGGCCCGAGGCCGCGGGCGTGCTGCCCGCGCACAGGCAGGCGGGGGGCAGTGTGCCCATCTTGTCCAGCAGAGAGCCGGAGGCAGCAGGGCTGGCCGAGGGCTGCCTCGCCCAGCGGGCACCGTCCCCTGTGGTGGAAGGCAACAGCCCCTACGTCATTATCAAAACCACCACTCCCCTCCACCTGGCCCATGCGACAGAGCAGGACTTCATGAACAGAAAACAGGTGGCATTGCCTCTGTCAGAGACTGGACATCCCCTGCCTGCCACCTCTATGCCACCACCTCTTATGCCAGACCCAGAGGAAGCAGAGGTCCAGAAGAGCCTCCAGAAACCATTAAACGCACTGAAAGCCCCACGGCCCCCACTGAGCCCCAAACCAAAATTACCGCCGCAGGTTGCCAAATCCCGCTCAGAGAACAGTTTCCTTTCAGGCTCTCCTTCCCTGGCAAAGCTGCCCAAATCGGTGACGTTCTAGTGGGGATGGGAAAGGTGAGGGAGAAGAAACAGGTTCTGGAGAAGCACCCTTGCCCCATTTACAGGATCCCCTTCTGTCACCAGGGCTGTCGGGGTGACAGCACAGCACCATCGCACGTCAAGCTGTGCTTTGGTACGAGTGCCCAGCAAGGAGACGAAGCGGTGGCCACCAGCTCTAGGAGACACCAGCAGATTGGATTTGCATGTTTCCTGTGGACAAATTGGAAAATGCTTTCCTTCTTAGTTCCTCAAAGCTCCCCAAGCCTCATTGCTTGGGGGAAGAGGCAGGGCTGATGAGTGTGTTGCGTGTTTTCTCCTGCTCCTGCCTGCTGTGGGAACCCGCGGCCAAGGAAGCAGGCACAAGGTGTCAGAGTCCAAAACGCTTTCTTTAAAATGCCCCATCGGCGCAGCCACAGCATTGCTTTCAAAGGCCTTTGTAGCAATAGATCTTTATTTCGTTTCCCAGACCTGCAGTTGTAGGCAGCAGGGTTTCCAGGCAGTGCCATGGCATCCTGGCAGGACACCGGCAGCCCACTGCCCCCTCTATGCAATTCCACAAAGCAGTGTCCGGCTGTATCTGGCTCCTGCTGCCATGGAGGATGGTGTCCAGGAGGACAGATTTAACAGCTGCCGAGTCCCTGGGACGTCTCCTTGTGTCACCCCGGTGGGGGACTGCCAGCAGAGTGGTTCTTTCCCAGGTTCTCAAGGTGACAAGGACAGTGGTCAAGGTGGAGCCTGGTCTCTTGGGCTGAGTGCCCTTTCTGCTGGCCTTTCCCTCGCAGGGCCAGCGCGGCGAGCGGGCTCGCTGCCTTTCTGTTCCCCAAACAGGAAACGGGGCTGCTGGCTCAGGAAACCTGCCTGCACTACCACAGGACAAGCTGCTGGAGGTGTGATGGCATCTAATCACAGTGCCCCAGATAAGTCCACGTTAGCTTCGAGTAAGTTAAGTGTCAGGAAAGGGCATAGGAATTGGGGAAGGGGGAGCACATTGCCCAGAACCTGATCTTAGCCCTGCTGGTTGAGCCCACACAGAATTAACAACAGGAAGGAAATTTGGACCTGATGGGTGCCTGCTTGCCCTTCATGTACCAAGTCCTAGAGGCCTGTCCATCTCCTCCCCATTCCAGGGTGCTGCTGCTGCACAGCCCAAGCCATTGGCTGGAGGTGTGCAGGGATCTGGGGAGACACCCCATGGAAAGAGCTGGTCCAAAATTCTGGTTCCAGCATCTACTTCACCCCTAGGGGTGAAGGGACTTCCTCAGGAAGGCAGATTGATGAAAAAGCAGGAAGTAGTCTAGATATGGTGGATTTGACTTCGCTGTCCAGAAGGGGTGGCTGCAAGTGCCACCTTAGGTGGGACTGCAAGTGGGATTCCCATTCCTTCAGTGGAGATCCTGGGCAAAAGCTCCTTTAAGTTCTAAGGAGACTTTGAAAACTATTTTTTTTAATCTCACAGGCTGCTTCAATTGCATAACCTGATCTAAAGCCTACCTGAAAGCCCAGCAGAAAACTTCAACTAAATTACTTTGTGGGTTCCAGGAGCTGGACTTGATGATCCTGGTGGATCTCTTCCAGCTCAGCATATTCTATGGTTCTATGATTTATCAGGGTTTATTTTGCCTTGTGTACGTGTGGTGGTTTATGTTTGCAGCAGGGGGTGCTGAAGGAAGCACCGGATCTTTGTTTGGATGTAGCCAGCCAGACCACAGCACCCTCAGCTTTCATTGCAACCCCAGCTCTGTCCCAGACCCTATCTTCCACTGAGCCTCCAACCTTGCCCATCCTCTCCCTCTGCAGAGCAGGGATAACCCTATTAGCTACCTCGCAGGGGTGTTGTGAGGAGTCAAGCGTTGCTGTTTGAGGAAAAGTGCTCTTTGAATGTTCAGTATTTGTGTTTTGAGACACCACAGGTCCTTTCTAGGACAATGGTGCTTGAATTGTTTTTAATTTAGAGTATGTTTTTCCGTAACTGTGCGTAGTTAAACGTATTTGTGTGTTAAAATACCTGAGCAGTATTTCAGGACAGATATCCATTGCCTTTTGCTAGCACCCCACTGGCCACTGGAGCTCACTGGGAAGCAACAAGAAGCATGAGAGCTGTTGGTCACATCTTGGCTTGGCTTCTGTAGCTTGGGGCTCTGTCCTCTCCTTGAAGCCCACATAGGACTCCTTCTAACGCATCTGAGCATCACGCATGCAGGAGCTGAGACCTCTTTCCCCTTGTTTTGACCCATTTTCCCTTATTTCAGGCACACAGCCTTTGCACATCATGTTGCTTGTGCACCCAGACTCCTCACCCAGTGTGTGTCTGGGATGTTTTGCAGTATTAACATTTAAAAAGGTGGTTTGCTCTAATTTTGGAGAGCTGTCAAATGCACAGTACTCATCGCATGGCATTTGGTGCATGATGTTCAACATGAATTTTTTTGGGGCAAGAGGTGGGGATTGTCCTTCTCTCCAAGCCCTAATGGGAATGAGCAGCAAGGTCCTCACTCACCTTCAGGCCTGGGGGAAACCATCAGCTGGTTTCAGGAACTTTTGGACACAGGCTCCCCTTTCCCACCAGTGTGCTTCTTGCTGGGAAGGTCACCAAGCTCCTCACTCTGCCACTTAAGAAGCCCTTCTCCAACCTGCAGGTCCTGGCAAGCTGGTAGGTTTGGGAAGAGGCCCTTTGCCCCAGGTGGCTGGGAACCAGCAACATGCATTGGTGTCCCTGGTGTGATGCTGTCACTTGAACACATAAATGCATGATCCCCAAGGAGATGCCTGCTCCTGTCTCCTCTGCCTCTTGCTGTAGCCAAAGCTGCAGCCATGGTGGGTCTGTGGCAACAAGGCCTGGCCCAGCCTCAGCTCTTTTGCTGGGAATAGGAAGAGAAGGAGAAGGAGGGTGGCAGCTCAGCAGGACAAATTACCTGACCCAAGTCACTTGCAGCCCTGGCCAGCCTCCTGCAACAGTCTCAACCCCTCAGCAAAAACCACTCTTACCGTGAGCAAATGTAAGAAAGCAGCTCCCCTTGTCCTTGCCCTCGCAGCCCTGAAATGACGCTGGCCTTGCTGCCTTCCATGTAGAGGTGAAGACTAACCTGTGGGTTTGGGTTATTTTAGGTTTGGTTTGTTTTTCTTTGTGTTGTTTGTTTGTGATTGAGCACTTTGAGTGGCTGCAGCACTGGCAGGCAGCAGGAGCCACGGGACCCAGCTCCAGCAGTGGCCGGAGGTTGAGGTCAGGGTTTCTCAGCCATGCACTTTGAGAGCCTGGCTACCATCTGCTTTTCTTTTTATTTGCTATTCTTGTTTACAGCGTGGAACGCTTCTTCCATGACTCTTTCTAATGTATTATAATTATTACTTTTAAGAAAAAAAAACATTTTTATGTCTCCTTTTTTGTTTGTTCAATTTGGGTTTTTTTAAAGGAAGGTATTTTTGGGAAAAAAAAGTTAATCATTCCTTTTTATGCTGATCCAAACTGTCCAGAGTGTTCGATGGTGTGTTTTACATGCTTGTAATAATAATGGTTAAAGAAGTTTAGCATAAATTCAGACTCCACGAGGTTTCTTACAGGAACAGAAGCTGCAGCAAGACTGGTTGCCTTCTCCTGATGACTTTTAGCTTGGTTCACTGGGTATGCCTCAGCTGCAACAGGTCCATCCTGCTCCATCTCTGCTTTCCTCCCTGATTTTCTACAGTAGTTAAATCAGGCATTCCCAGCAGCAGTGGAAAGAAAAATGCTCCCTTCTACTTAGCACTGTCCTCTCCCAACTCAGCAAAGTGCAGCATCCCGTCTGACACATGGCTGCTAATCAGCAGCACTGCTGAAGCTTCTTTTTGGCCGAGATTTTGTGTTTGGAATTTGTTTTCCTGCCCGTAGGCAGTGTAGGGAGGGTTGGACAGGATGGGGAACGGGTGGACACAGCTCCTTGCACAGCAGGTGGGTGGGTGGGTGCGACTCACATTCATGAGTCAGTGCTGAGTCACGTTTACAGCAGTCACTGGGAGTGAAAGGTGGTGCTGCTGACAGCTGAAGATGCATTTTAAAAAGCTGTGAGTGAGCAGTACCTCTGACACACCCCAGATTTCATGGCCAGGGCTTCCTGGGCTTAGATGACCATGGTGCTGTTGCCTTTGAGGTGTTAAATGTGAGCAGTGTTCTGGCTCCCCTGAGAGAAAGCTGCCACTTGGTGTTAAGCAGCATGTTTATGGTAAACACAGGGCATCTGTCTGTGCCAGAGTAGTACAGAGGGCACAAAGACTGACAGCAAATGGAGGGGCCAGAATTAGCTAAATGCCACCCTAGGATTTAAGAGCAGTGCCTGGAATTGGCATCCCCAGGTGTCTGTCACCCACTGAATGCTGTAGGCTGGTTTTCCTGCTTCTGTCACTGCCCTGCCTTACCTAAGAGGTCAAACAGGAACAAAAATTGGTCTCCAGTGCCCTGAAATTACCTCATTTGTATTAACTGGTTAAAACCTGGTCTGCAACACTACAGAAAAACAAAAACAGAAAGAAAAAAACCTCAGCACCACTGAACAACCCCAGTGTTTACTGGTACAGGAGCACCCTGACGATGCAGCTCTTGGCACATCTCCTGTGCCATTTCACGCTGGATGCCAGCACAGGGATGCAGCACCTTGAGCAAGGGTGAGATCCCTAGGGTGGAGTGAAGCAAACCTCATCCATGTTCCAAGTGCTCACAAGCAGCCTCGTTGCACAAGCTGCTTTGTGTCACCTCCCAGCCACCAGCTCCCATGAACGTGTTGGCTCTCAGGCAGTGCCAGGTGGGACCAGGTTTGAACATCTGCCATGGTTACTTACGTGACAGGCATTGCAGGGTTTAGATACAGCATTTATCCAACTGCTAAAACAGCATCCCTGCCAAGGAGAGAGCAGAAGTGTCCAGAAGAGCAGCTTCCCCAAGGGAAGGTGAGCTGTGTTAGTTTTGAGGGTTGTGTTCCTCCATTAAACAGCCTTGGTTCACTTGATTGTTGAAAAAAAATGGAGTAAGATACTGCTTATTGGTATCCTTGATCCCCAGACTCCCTGAATGAGCCCAGTTGTGGCCTTGTGGCTCTGGTACTGCCACCCTGTCCCTGCAGGGTGCACAGCTCCATCCCCTCCTGACAGCATCGCTCCAGCTAATGCAGGAGCCACAGAGGTACCCATCCTTGAATTGGTGCTTGATGGGGCTCCCAGGTACAGTTTTGGGGTGCCAAGCACCCACTGCAGAGAGTCCTTCCCAGGGGGAGACTACCCCTGGGAGTTGC
The DNA here is from genome assembly GCA_013397055.1 of Pachycephala philippinensis. Classification (NCBI taxonomy): domain Eukaryota; kingdom Metazoa; phylum Chordata; class Aves; order Passeriformes; genus Pachycephala; species Pachycephala philippinensis. The sequence goes on from VWZT01013502.1 coordinate 204,796, forward strand.
CCCAGGTAAGCCTAAGCCCTTCCCTCTCTTACCAGAGCAGTGTAAGACCTCGGGGCAAACATAAGCCATGCCTGGTGTCCAGCCTGGACCGAATGCCTGGCCTCCAGCTGCTGCCGGGAGCACCAGGGTGTGGCACGTTCTCTGCAGCAGAGAGGTGTCAGCACGGGAGGTGCTCATGTCCCTGAGGGGATGGGAGGGTAGATAGCCCCTGTGTCATTCCAGCAGTACCCCTTGCCCCCTCCTGTGCCCCCCAGGGCCTGAGTGCTTCTCGAAGGGGACAAAGAGCAGGACAATCCCAAAGCCCGAGGTTACAGATCCCCACTTGCTGGACAGCACTGGGACCGGTGGCAAATGAATGCTGTAGGTGGTGTTGAGACTGATGCTTAAATTCTAGTGGTCTTATCAGCTAGGGCCTGGTTCTGCTCTTCCTCTGCACTTGGTATTTGCCAGTATTTTCTATCGCCCTTTTCCTGGTGGAGCCACTGCTGTCGTCACAGCAGCTCTCCAGCTCCCAGGGCTGCTCCCCAAGGCAGAACTGCAAACCCCCAGGCTGTGCTCAGCTCTGGTGCCCTGGCAGCCCCCTGTGGCTCCTGTCCTTCTTGGCTCAGGAACAGCCAAACCAGCAGCACCAGGAGCTGGGACAGGTGGGTGACCACATCTGTCCTTGCTGCTCGCTGGCTCTCTGCCAAGCCCAGGTTGTGCTCCTCACCCTCCCTGCCCACCTCCCACGACATGGAAAGCTCATCAACCCCTGCGTGCCGCCGCAAGGCTTCAGCCAGTCGGCACTGAATAATTGATGCTAAGTGGAGCCTGGAGCAGAGCCAAGCTGAGGGAGGGAGCAATGCTTTGTGCTGGTTTAGGCTCTGCTCCCAGGATGTAGCAGGGGGAGGGAGATGGGTGTGCTGTGTCTGGCAGCTTTGTGCCCCAGCCAGTTTGGCAGAGACAGTCAGAAGTTGTCTGGGCCTGGGAGTGTTCCTCCTCTTGGGCTTGCTGTGCTGCTCACCTGCTGCTCATGTGCTGCTGTGTCCTGCTGCCATGGCGGTGCTGCTGTGCTGTCATCACCTGCTGCTGTGGCACCCGTGGGAGCTGCGTGCTGCCGTCGTGCTCCTCGTGTGCTGCACAGGGGCCGTCACCTGCAGCAGTGGCTGGGACTTGGGGAGCAGAGCATGGGCACCCCCAGCCCCCGCAGCCCTGGCTGGGGCTGGTACCTTGACTCTCCTAAGCTACAGATCCTGTACCCAACCCACAGCAAGAACAAAGGAGCTGCACGTGGGGCCAGGCCCATCTGCCTGTTCCCATTCCTACCAGTTGCTGGCGGCCAGGATGGTGGCTGTCACACCATCCTCTGAGCAATGTCACCCCCTTCCTACAGCACATCCCCAACTATAAAGCAGTGTATGGAGGAAATAAAAGCCCAGCAGTTGAAAGAGGCAGGTCTGACTGCTTCCCAAACCATCTCCCAAATCCTACAGCCTCCGTGGCTGAGGAGGGCCACAGGGCATACACCAGCATCCTCTTCACCTAGACAGATGTGGGCACCAGGACAGTGTGGGACAACCAAACCAGAGCTGAAACGTCTCACCAGGTGATGCAGCAGGTGGACCCATCCCACGGGCATCCTTATTCACTGGCAGCAGTTACAAAAGAGCCCAGGATGGGCGTGGAGAAGGCTTTGAAGGCACACACAAAGACATGAGTCCAAGGGATTGGAGTCACTAAAGCCTGACTTACTTAGACCTATTCTTCCACACAGTAAAACAGGCTCCTCCTAAGACACAGAGAAAGCTAAGAAACGTCCATTTTTGTCCAAAACTGGTATGAGCTCCCTTCAAGTTAATTGTGGCTACGTGGGATGCAATACCACAAGCCCCTCTTCCAGCCATCCCATTAAGAGCCTGGGCCACTCTGGTACCCTGGAGGCCACTCAGCCTGGCCTCGCATCAGAGCCCTGCTCTTGGAACATCTAAGCCTACAGACCTAGATAACCTGAGGCTTGGGGAAGCTGGTTCTTGGGTGGCTTTGCTTACCTTAATGGTGAAGGCAGGAAGAAGTACCACTTAGACTGGAAAGGTCTGCAGCAGTGTCTGTAGTCCGCAAGGGAAACCTGGTCTGCTCCTCTACCCACCCACACTGCAGGCAGGGAGGATGAGGCCAGCGTTTAGCCAAGGCTGCTCTCTAAAACTCAGCCTTTCATTCAGCTGTCCCCACCATCACCCTCACATCTCAGGTCTCACTCCAGCACTGAGTCATTGCTGCCAGCTCCTGCACAACCCAGGTCCTTGCCAAAGCCTTCAGCAAGCACCATGTGCTCACCTGCTTTGGAGTCACCCTTCTGCTGGCTTAGGAAAACGCTCCAGTGGAAGCCCTCACAGAGCAAAAGGCATGAGATCTGTTCCAGCACTTAATCAGCATCTTTAAGGACTTGTAAGCAATTCTGTCAGTTGACTCAGCTGTGATGTCTCTAGAGCCCCAACCCCTCTGTAACAGGGTGTGGGGCACTTGAATGATGTGAGAGAAGAACATGTATTAGACATCTGTCCTGAGACATCTGGACCTGACCAGACTAGACCAGACCTCGTCAGCTATTCTGGCATTTAAGTACGGGTTCAAAGGTGACACTCCTCCATCATGGGATATGCAGTCTCAACATAATCAGTAGGATGCTGACTGAAGCCTTCTCAGAGGTGGTTTTCACACTGTCTGGAGATCCACAGCACAGCACCAAGTTTAGTTCAGCTTTGCCACGACCAGCTGAAGAGATCCCAACAGCCAGAGATGAGCTGATATACCCAAACACAGCAAAAAACTCACCTGTGTGGACTCTTCCAGCTTCAGCTATGAAACAGGAATAATCAAAATAACTGTACATTTTGCTTGCCTGAGCTCGTACCACAGAAGCAGAACTGAGATACACAACAAACTCCTTGTTATAAGGGAAACAACTGCAGTGTCTAAAAACTCCATCTTCCAGTCCAGGTACTTCTAGAACAAATGTGCCTTGAATAACTATGGGGAAAATCAACTCCAAATCCCTCAATTTCTTCTCCAAACCTACATTCACTCCAGTGAAACTGTAATCCTGGTGTTACTTTCAGACTCGAGAAGTTCAGCTAGCAGAGAACACATCATGAGCTCATGTACTGACCTCCTGCCTGTCAGGGGCCAGCAAGATGCTGTCCTGTCCCCAGATTATCAGCACCAAGGCAGCAACTGAAAAAGCCAAGTCCAGAGTAACAACTCCACCTGAGAGAAGTGATACAATCTGATTTTTGCCAACAGCAAAGATCAGACCAGATCACAGATGATGTATCTTGATCTGTTGTGATTCTCCTCCTGGAACAAAGATGCAGTACGACATTAGTACACAACTAATACATGGCTTTCACGGAAAAGCTGTGGTGTCAAGCTTTTAGCACCTCCTTTTGCTCCTAACCTACCTCCAACTTTTAGCATGGACTTGAACAATGACTTGAGTCTGGACTTCTAGTGACCTTCTAATTACAGCAAAAAGCTAACCAGCACAGTTACTGACCAGGACTGTTTGACAAGCTTGAAAACCTTACCCTGCGTGCAGAAACCTCTCTGAAAGGGAGATGCTCCTACTTCAGCTTCCTGCTCCTCACCAAACTCTTGTAAGTAGTTTGTATTCTGGCCAGTGCTGTTCTAGCACACCCTCACCCAGATGTGCCAGTTTCTTGGAACTGCTGCTACTGCCCTGTGAAGACACCTCGGCCCTCATGCTCCCTGGAGCTCCTCAGCTTCCTTGACTATGGCATTTGGGTCCCAGCCAGAAATGAGAGGAGACTCTCAGTGGTTAGAGCCATCCAGTCCTTGAGAGAGCCCCAGAGTGTTAATTCTCCTCTAAAGGCCTCCAGATAGATCTGTCCCATCCTTCACCAAAGGCCTAGGGAAGGATGGGATAAGTTCTGCTGCAGAGGAAGAGCACCAGGTTCATTGTGCAGTAACACTACCAAGCAAGGGCCCCCATGTCATCTTCCAGAAGGACAAAGTACCCCCGCCCTCTGTCCCGTGGCCAGTTGTGCACAAGCTGCCAACTTTAGGAACAAACCCCATACTTCCAGGCTTCATACTTGAAACAGCTCAGAGTGGGAGGTTTTCTGGGAGCCTCCGGTCCAGTCCCACCATGTAACACCAGGCTCAGCATCTTCAGCAATCCTCCAGCACAGGGCCAGATGCTGCTGCAAACAGCACACCCAGCTAAAGGCAGGGCACTCTCCCCCTTGGGCAACTTCTCCCACTCCAGCTGGAATCAACCCTTCTCCTGCAGGAACAGGGTGCCAGGCAGCTGCAGCCAGGGTGGGGGCTGTGCCCCACAGCAGTTCAGAGCAGGTATTTGCAAAAAGCAAGCCATTAGCACAAGTCCTCTCTTGCCCAGGCCAAAACCAAAGGCAGCACCCCCAAGGAGCATGGGACTTGAATTCTGCTGCTTTAATTCATGCCTGGCATGATGGAGGATGGGGAGTGGGGTGGAAGGCTGCTTGCATGGATGCTGGGAAGCCCTGGGTGGGCTGTGGCTTTGTGCTGGGGGTGACCAGGGTTTCTGTACTGGTTTTGCCATGTGAGGCATGTGACTCACACGCCGCCCTCACCGCTCCCAACCCAGACCAGCCTTGGCTGCCAAACCCAGCACCTCCTCAGGCCTGGGCTAGCCCATGCAGAACAGCTCCCTGCCACACTCAGCTGGATCACCTTCCCCCTTTGATGCTTCTAATTCTGGATGCCAGCTAAATTAGCCTGTGCAATAGCTTGGAAGAGGGAAAGACAGCGAGTACCAAGCTACCTGCCGCACTGAGTGCAATACCTTATCTTGGGGCTGGAAGTGAAAGGCACATGGGACAGACCTCAGGCAAAACCCCAAAGGCGCAGAGCTGAGCAGAGATGGGGTTCCCAACAGATTAGTCCTTATCCAAAACACTCTTACCCACTCTAAACCCAAGGACTGGAAGCCTGAATCCTTTATTCTTAGTTGCTGAGCAGCCAGACAGCTTCTGCAGTGCAAGAGAGCCCTTCTCGACGTGCTCACCGGTAACGAAGCCATGCACAGGGCAGACAAGGATTTGCTTACCTGTACATACTGGAGCAGCCCAAGGTGTATGTGCTATACAGGTGTTAGCATAGCTAGTGCTGGAGAGGACCAAAAAGTCCTAATTCTACCTCTAGAGCACAACACATGATGGAGGTCTTGTCCCCCAGAAAGAGCTGACAGGAAAGGAATCAGGGAAGCAACAAACTGGTACGAGCTGAGGTGAACGCAGCACTCGAATCTCCTCCCCAGTGCTTCTTCCCTTCTGGGCATTGCATCTGAGGCCATAAATCCCACAAGGACTAGGCTGAAAGCAAAGCACTCAAGGGATGCCAAGGACGGGCTTGGACTGGTTGCACTCTTCCACCCTGCCAAAACTTGCACCCAGCAGAGTTTCAGGTGGGCTGGGGAAGACATGACAAAGATTTGCTGGAGGCAGAGACAAGATGTCTTGCCCCAAGAGTTTGTCTCTCCCACCCCAATCACATCCATGATCTACAGCATGACCTTGGTCTGTGAAGAGCAAATCTCAGCACCATCTCCCCGCCATCCCACCAGTGATCCTTCTGGAGCAGCAGCCGCCTCTGGAAGGAGGACACAGCCATCAAGGTGATTTGTTGAGACGATCAAATAATAATTTACTGTGATTCAATCTGTGGCTTTGTACAGTTGCCGGGGTGGGAGGAGGCCAAAGGATGAGGGGATGGGGATAAAAAAAAAAAAGAAAAAAAAAAAAGTTGTTTGCCGCAGGCTTGGGTGAAGTGTGAGATAGTCCTTGGAGGGGCTCATGCTCCCCCTGTTCTCTTCCTCCTCCTCTCCCCCCGCCCCATACTCCTCCTCTGAATCCGTTTACTTCTTCCTTCGCTTCACCTCTTTCCTTGCGCACTGCACAGTGGGAACCTCGCCAAGACACGGTCCAGTCAGCTGAAACAGAAGAGGACACTCATGAGCACCCACTCCCAGTCAGAGCCAGCAGGGCTGTTCCCAGTACTCACCCCTCAGGTTTTGGGATGACCCTGTTAGTGCCCTCAGTGCAAAAGCAAAAAGCTACACAGGTCTTAGAGGTGTGGGCCTGGCTCAGCAAAGCATCTGCACACTGCTGAAGGGAACAAGCCTTGGACTTGGTGGAGTGATGGGTGAGCCTTGGGCACCTCACCAGACCTTCAGCCTCTTTCTGAACCTCCTTGTGGGAAGGGGCACTGTTTGGCAAGACCTTTCCACCAGGGATCATGGGAACCACAAAATGAGTCCAAGGCAAATGCAGCCAAATTTTGTCGGCCACACACCCAACCTTCTCCTCCCCAAATCCCAGCATGTCTTTGCCTCACTTCTTTTGTGCCTTGATGTTCCTCCCTCTCTGCTCTTGGTCACTGCAGCTAGATTGAGCTGGGATGTCTGGTTTCCAATTTCTGCCTGACCAGAAAAAGACAGGCAACTCACAGGGCATGTTCTGTTAACAGAGAGGAATGTTTCCAAGTGACCCTTTCCCAGCCCTTCTTGCCCAAGCTGGTGCTGCCACTGGGCTGTGACAGGGATTGGGCTCCTGGCAGTCGGTGTAAGGGAGCAGCAGTGCCTGCCAAGCCCATGCCGTCAGCTGTGAGCCAGAGCAGGAAACAAGCCTTGAGCTCATATCCCCATCCGGAGGAAACGCTCCTGAACATCTGGAGGACGCAAACATCTGGAAAATCTCCCTTAGCAGTGATAAGTGTGCTGGGCACAGCATTCAGCTCAGCCCCCAGCCGACCTCATGCGCCTCAGCTGGGAGCTGAGGGGTGGGGTTCTGGGGTGGGTTTGTGCTCATAGGAAGCAAACGTTGCCAGCACTGTTTAGTTGCTTTTTTTTTTTCCTTGGGAGTGGGGGCAGGACAAAGAGCTCTGCTGTGCTCACGGCCTCTAGCTCAAAAAGCGCCAGAGGAAACCTGCTGCCCATCTCCACCTTCATGAAACCCTCTTAACACCAGCTTTGGATATAGTGCACTTCTCTTTAGGATTCCAGCAGTTGTTTAAAGGGGTGAAGGGCCAGTCCAGGTGCTTGGGAGACTCCCCAAAAGACATTAAGGACAATGTTCACACACACTTTTGTCCCATATCCCAGTCCCAGATGTCCATAGATATAGATCTCCCTGGTGCATTCATCCCCAATTACCCCTCTCTAAATTTCTGCCATGGAAGGAGTTGGTTACACAGACAGATATTCCCAGGCCTTTCACTTAAGGCCAGCCAGCACACGCAGGGACAACAATAGGAACTCTCCCTGACTGCTATCCAGCAATGTTTTAAATAAACTCATACTTAAAAAAAAAAAAATTGAGGAAAGAAAAGGAAGAAAAACAGGCAAGTGAACATAAACAATCTGAAAAACACTCTTTCTGGCTCCAGCACACACAATTTATAAAAGCAAACAGCCCCCTTATGGCTAATTCTCAACATTGCATCAGTTCCAAATATCCCAGGGGATATATCTAATGGGGAAGACTCTACTGAAGAACACAGGACTTTCACAGTGAGACAGGTCTGCTCTAAAGCTTTAGGATGAGGCAATTTATGTGAGTGCATTAGGAGGCAATGCACCCAGCCAGTTCTTCATCTGAACCCTTCTAGAGCCAGTCTGGTGAGCATGCAGTGATCTGAACACCTTCAACACCAGCTTAACTCCTCTTTCAGAGCAGCAGCATGGGAAGAAGCTTTTCTGGGAAAAGCACAACAAAGCATGCCTTTTAGAAAAATTCAGTTGTATAAAATTTTGTTGCACAAAATGAGGGGGAAAAACAAACAACCCTTTCCTGCCACACACTTCCTCAGGAAAGTGGGAATTTTGACTTACCTATGTTTTGACAGAAAAATGCTATTTCAATCTGAAAGGTGCTTCATTAAAAAAGTACCTGCTGCTGAAATTGATCCTGCTGCATTTGTTTGCAGGTGAGTACGTCTGCAGTCACCTCCTGCCCTGCTTCCAACATTGCCCCACTGTACCCCATGTCCTGCTTCCACCACTTACCATAGTCACGATACCACACATTTACAGTTCATGCAGCCGGGGCCGCTCTCATCCGGGGGATTCAGCTTGCGCAGCTTATGCTGCCGGATCTCCCGCACCAAGGTGTAGAAGGCATCCTCAACGCCCTGGGGAAAAAGCACGGCTTGAAGCAGCTGCCCACTCTCAGGAGGGACAGTGGAGAGAGGAGAGGGCTCTGCTCCCCAGCAAGGTGTCCCTAGCACTGTCCAGCAGTGCAGATTGCAGAGTTAAAGGTACAGAACCAAGCTGGGAAGACTAACAAGGACCTGAGTGTGGCCCTCAAACAGAGAGCAAGATTGAATGAGCAACCATGAGGACAAGGAGCTCTGAAGTCCCTCAGATTCATCAGCTCTCAGCAATCTGAATGAGGTCTACAACCCAAGAGAAAAGCCACCACTAGACCACTGAAGGTGTCAGTTGTTCCATTTCCACCTCTGTGCTCTGGGAGCCCCACACAGTCCTTCCAGCACCGGTATATTCTGCCTGTAGGTCTGCCAAAACAGACCATGGATGAGGTTAGCCAAGTGACCTGAGCTTAGCTGACCTGCAGTGACTATGAAGGTTATTCCAGAGCCTTGGAGAATGCCCTGAGAAGGCATCTTCTCTTCACTGCTGCCACAGCATGATGATGCTCTTCTCCTGACGGGAGGCTCAAGCCTGGACTGGGGAGGAAACATCCTGAGGCAGCATTTAGCCTTGAGGAAGCAACTAAGCCCAGCCCTAACACCCATCTGTCTGCAAGGCAGTGCCTGCCCGTTCCTGCCCCTCCAGGGCAGCAATGGAGGAAAGAAAAGAAAAAAGAGTGTTCTGTTTAAAAGTCCCCTCCTACCTGTCTGGTTTTGGCAGACGTTTCTATGTAGGGGATCCCGTAGCTCCGGGCCAGGTCCTGCGCTTGCCGGGTCTCCACTGTCCGGGCAGGGAGGTCACATTTATTCCCCACCAGCACCATGGGAACATCATCTGAGTCTTTCACCCTCTTGATCTGTTCCCTGCAAGAGAAGGAGGTGTGAAAAAGTGAAGGGGCAGCTCCAGAACAGCCCACCAGTTTTGACAGCTACCCCTCACTCCTGTTGAGTGCCTTGTGTTGAGCTTTCAGGGTAATGTAAATGACTACAGCACACAAGTGAGTAAACAGCAAAACAGCTAGGGCACTTCTGGAAATGAGAACTAAACATACTTCTGCCCTTTAAATGCAGCTATTTACAAAACTACTTGAATTACAACAATCTATATTAAGACACGAGCTTAAGATAGTTTAAGTTAAATAAAAATGCATTCTTAAGCAGTTAGCTGTGCTATTTCCAACATTTTGGATCAAGTAATCCCCCCTAAATGGGGGCAAAAAAAAAAAATCACCCGCAACCAGAATTTGCTGAGCTGATAAAGCAGCTTTTGGCAGCTGTAACCTTTTCTGCAGATGCACAGGCAGTATTTGCTCCCTTTCAGTTTAGTTCAGGTCACTCAAAGTGGAGAAACCAACTGGGAACTAAAAAAGCTGTAATGCTCACTTCTTCATTCCAACATTGGATCTAAAACTAGGTGGGCGAGGATGAGATCTACCACTTCTAAAAGTCTTGAAGGCCATTATGACCACAAACAATCCATTCAATTCCCTTCTGATAGATAATAACTTCCTTTGCTTAATAAATCATTTAGCTTCAGATTCCAAATAGCTTTTTTTTTTGCTCATGGATCCAGAACATTTAACATGGTTTTAATTTAACTAATAAAAGATTTTAAATGCCAATTTCTACATTTTAATTGAATGCAAATCTCCATCCAAAGGCAGCTGGACATGTATTACACACAAAAGAATCAATCATCTTTTTTCTAATGTAGTAGAACATAAAAATGAAGTCTGACTATATGCATGATATGCCATAAAGCCATTTAAATGTTCTGTGTAACATCCTGATCAGCAAATGCAAGTACTAAATTTAGTGTGCAGGCTACACTTAGCTGAAAAGAGATACCTCCAAATGGTTACTAACCAGGGGGAGCCACCATTTCTCTGGGGAATATTCTTGTAAAAGTGCAAACACAAAGAGCACAGGCTAAAGGAGATGAAAGCCAGTGATTTACATCACGATCATGATAGCTTGAAATCGAGCCATCCTACAAGCAATTCACAGGCACCAGCCCAAGCACAAGGATGGCACCTCCCAAGTCCCTCAGGTGCTTTAGGAAAATCCCATCCTTTGTCCTTTGGTTCAGCTGAAAGAAGCCAAATTAGTGCACCTGTGCAGCTATTACACTGAACAGCCTTTTGGATGAGACTGAAACATCTCAGCAGCTCCGAGCAGCACCTCTGACTGTGGAGCAAGGAAGGGATGTGCCTGTCCTCGGAACAACAGGATTACTGGGACCCTGGTTTATGATGAGGGACTGGGATACACAGTCCCTTGTGGGCAGTGGACAGAGCAGGGACAGGCAGAGCCATCTCCTGCATCCTCTGCAAGTGCCTCCCATCACAGCCAAGCCTCAGAAAAAGGCACAAGCAGAGCAATCCCTCCCTAAGGTAGCATCAGGGTAAACAGGGAAGATTCCTGATGTGTATCATCTCCTTGACTCTCCAGCTCTGCAGGCGTGATGTCAACAGAGAGGAGAAACGGGATGGATGCCGGGACAGGATCCCTGCTTTGTCACCGCTACCCGACACATCACCTTGGGCAATTCACCTCACTGGAGCCCTGATTCCCCTTCTGCTCCATCTTTGCCCTGGTTGAACCAAGCTCCAGTGTGGCAGGACTGTACCTCCCCACATGTGTGCAGCTGGCAGACCACAGCCTGGTTGTGATGGTGGACAGCAGGGCAAGCAGCTCTCCCTGTCCTTCCCAGCCTCCTCTCCCAGCTCTGGGGCCAGCAGAAGTCGCTGAGATCGATTGCGCTAACAAAGCAATTCCACTAATTAGGGAGGGAAGGGAGGGGGTCATACAGGATCAGCTCTCTCTTTAGTCACCATAAACACTTAAACATTACATTACCAGGTCCCCAAAGGCCACAAGCAATCCCTTCGGAAGGGTTTTATTGGAATCACTGACATTAGCCGTCTGCTCTGTCTCTTCCCTGGGGAATGGCCACTTGAGCTAATTGTCTTTGCTGGCAGTCTGTGCTTCTACCATGGGGCCTGATCTAAAAGGGTGGGCAGGAGAGTGCAGCAGCAAGGCCTCCCCTTTGCACACGGCAAGAGGGAAAGGGCCTTTCCCAGGATACTGACCTGTACTGGTGAATATCTTCAAAGGACTTGGTGTTGTTGATGGCGAAGACACACAGGAATCCTTCCCCCGTTCTCATGTACTGGTCTCTCATGGCACTGTACTCCTCCTGCCCTGCAGTGTCCAAGATGTCTAACAAACAGGTCTCTCCATCGATGACTACTTGCTTTCTGTAGGAATCCTGCAAGCCAGGAAAGGGAAAGGAAGGAGGATGCATTAAGGGAGGGCTTAGATCTGGATAAACAAAGGGATGCAGCAAGTGCATCCCTGGGAAGATGCCAGGTCGTGCTCTGCCTGTCTTCATCTTCCATTAAAGAGACGACTCAATCTGTTTCAAAAATGGGAGGGAAAGGAAAAATAATTTAAAAAAACAAAGGAAAAAGGGAACAGCTAAGCAGGTTTCTCCCTGTCTGTCAGAACCACAGAGAAGACAGCTCCTGGCTTGCTCTCCCCATTCCCAGCCCTGCCTCTGGCAGACCAGGTGCAGCTTCATCTCTACCACACTGCATAGCCCTCAACAACTATTTCCTAACATTGTTTAGTCTCAGCTCTAATTCCTTCTGCTGGAAGAGGAAGGACACTCAGGAAAGGAGCTCTGGCCAGCCAGGGCTTCCAGTCACTATCTGTGATCTGCAGGGCTGGAAGGTGTTTAAGATAACCTGGAAATCCAGTGCCTCCAATGCATCTCAAATCAGGCACCAGAGGCAATATTGCCACCAGTAAGGTTTCAAACTGGGTTTGATGGTAAACCTCTTCTTTAAACATGAGAAAAAAATAAAATAAAATCACACTGTGAACAGGGTGTTTCCCACAACCAGTCTGTGCCCAGAGGGCTCCAGAAGAGGTAAGAACTATCCAGGCAGGTCCTTTGAAGTTGGGGGTTTTCCCTGCAGCAAAGGCAATCACAACTTATCATAGATGTGAGAAGGTCTGGAAATCACCCAGAGCATCCCTCAAAAGGCTTCATTTTCACAGGAGGCTTCTCAAAGCACTGCTCCACCCCACTATGCTTCTCCCTGTGCTCAGTCTCATCAGCAGGGATGCTGTGGGGCAGCCCCTGCACGGAGGACATCCCTCATCCCTCTCCAACAGCCATCCCCCTGTGGACAGTGCAGCATCCTCAACTCTCAGCAAGAGAAGGAAGCCAGAATGAAAGGTATGAAAAAGGAACAAGTCAGCAGTACGACCACACAGTGCTGTGCAGCCACTCGCAGAGGCTACAGCTGCAGTTTAAAATTAATTCAAATGTCGGCTGCTCTTCCAACGACCACAACAATGTTATCAGATGAGCTTTGCAGGTCTGCAGACAAACAGCCGACACAGCAAAGGTCACCAACAGGACCGGCAGCAGCACAGAAAGGGAACGGGGCCAACACAGCCTCTATGCTTTGGTTCATTACAACAACATCATTTGCTGGGGCTAGCTAAAGTCTTTCCTCACCTTGCAGAGAGGGCTGTGAAATCAGAGATGAGATCTGCTCTGCCACGACCTTCTCAGCTGTGCCTTCCCAAAAAGTGGACTGCTGACCCATCCAGAAGAAACATGGAGTGAAAGGTTGGCTTCCAGCCAACTGCTCTGAAGGCAACTGGCAGGCTGCCCTGCAGGAATGTGCTCCCATTTCTAATCAATAATGTAGCTGGAGCCTCCTTTGTGCAAGGGGACCTGAGTGCCTCCGCTGCCCCACAAAGCATCCTCCCACCTCTGCACCTTGGCTTGGGACAGAGGACCAGCCTCTCGGCACACATGTTCACAGTTAACTGCCAAGTCCCCAGTTCCAGGAGGTCTCACCAGCATCCACCGTGCTGATGGAGAAGAGATCCCACACTTCAGCTCAGGTCATCACAGGCTGCCCATAAGGCCAGACAGCTGGCTAACAAGGCAGAGACATAAAACAATCTTGCAGAGGATGCTTTGCCAAGGAATGGGACAAGCTCTCCCCATCAATGCTTTGTGTACAGCTTCATCCGATGTCCCCCTCCCCAGGAAGCTCAGGATGGCAGCTCAGCTGTCCCTGCCACACTACCAGGTGACATGGCTGCCACTGCAGGGCTAGCTGCCACCAGCCCACACCAGCACCCTGCAGCCTCAGTGCTCCTCTGCAGCCCCGCATGTCCCACCCCACCCTCAGCAGAAGGGAAAGCAGCCAGACCCAGCTGTGAAGTGCCAGGCAGCAGAAACAACATCTGTTTGGGGTTCAGACTCAAGATCCCAGGCGGATGCTGGGATCATCCCAGCTGTGCTGGAAGACCAGGCCAAGACACCCATTTGCTAAACACTCCAGTCAGGATATGACCAGAGGTTTGGGAAGCCCATTACTAGCTAGCTGCTAAGAGCTGGAAGATGAACTGAAGAATTTCTCAACACAGTGAAACTCTTTATTCCATCCCTGCTTACTCACCATGGGACAATGCCAGTGGCATACATTTCCTTGCTGCCTTGGCCCTCCTGTTCCCAAAACAAAGGTCTTAAAGCTCCTTGGCAGCCCAAGAGCTGCCCTATGAGAGTGTGCTGTAGTGGGGTGGACAGCACTGAGTTACACAGCCAAATATTTGCACTGGTGAATCAGGAGGGCAGGAGGGGAGCAGACACCCAGTCAGGGTCTCTGCCCCAGACAGGGGACAAACCTCCACCCCTGCTGCCATGGGGAGCATCTTCTCAGTGCACCCCAATCTGCCTGCACCCCCCTCTGCAGCACAGCCTGTGCTCAATACATGTGGGTGACAGGCAACGCCTTTGCTCCATGCACGTATCCTCTTTTTCCCCCCCTTTTATCCTGCTCATTTCAGCATTGCTGTGCTGCTTGTTAGCTGGCTGAACAGTCATAGTCAGCTCCTGGGCATGATCCAAAGCAGCTTAGTCACAGGAAGGTGGTTTGTTGGTCACATTTGGATGGCTGGCAGGTAGCTCTCTGTGTCCTAAATCCCCATAAAATGAAGCATAATTAAAAGGAATCACCCTGAAATGAATCAGTAGTTGGCCAGGGTAGCAGGGGAAGTAGGGTACAACCAAGGGAGCTGCAAAGGCATCAGGGCTGGTGGGACCTGCAGGTGGAAAAGTACCAGGGGTTGAAGGGCTGAAGAGCAGCTTGTGGCAGCTTTTGGAAGAGGAGAACAGAATGGGGCTGGAGTGAACAGTGGAGGAGAGAGCAGGCGTCTCCCAGGGCACTGCAGAAGTGGGTAGGGTGAGGAGGGTGTGCTGGGAAATGCCATGCAAGGTTTACATTCCCTGCTGCCTGTTTACATGGAGAAAATTCCCTGCAGGGTACGTACAAGGAGCAGGCAGCTGGAGACAAAAACCACAGGATGCCAAAACCCAACACATCACTGGGTGAGAGTTGCCTCTGCCCACCTAAGGTCCAAGAGAGGATGCATCCATGCAGGTATCTCCCCAGGGAGGTTGTTCTCCATGAGCAGCTCTTCTGCCAAAAACAGCCGGGAATGGGTTTCTGAGAAAAGTATACAATTGCTACTGGGGATAGCCACATGAGGGGTGAGCAGCTGGGGAAGAAGGCAACTGCATCCATAAACAAGGAGACTCAGGAGCCCTAAATTAAATTCCAGTCTCTGCCATGGGCTTTCTAGGTGACCTTGGCCAAATGACGTAATAGCACGTGCTTTTTAAGTGCTTTCTCTCCTTCCCGTCTGTAGGATTGTAAGACTATTTCTGCCTTTCTACCAAGCCTTGTTTTGCTTGTTTATGTAAGTTGTAAGCTCTTCAGGGTGGGGACTACACATACAACACCTACCAGAATAGATTTCTCATCCCAGCTGGGGCCTTTAGCCATTATGATAATAATAACTGCAGCAACCACAGCTGCATTTATATGCATCTGGTAGAGAATCCTGTAGGACTGCAGACAGGGAGGTCATTGTCCAAGAGGCATGACAGAGCTGCAATTTGCCTTCCCAGGGTGGACTTTACTCCTCGTGCAGAGCAGTGGCTGCTGCCCACATCTCACCCAACAAAGGTGTAAGTCATGCAGAGGCTAATTAGTACGTCGCTAACTACAGTGAAAGCAGACGGAGGGAGAATGGAGTATGTTTCTGAAAAATTAAAGAAAATAATAATAGCACAATGGATACTTAAGACTGGATCCCCCTCTGCCCCCATACAGTCTGTGAGGACCACAGGGTCCCTGCCTGCTTCTTCAGGCAGGGTGTTGAGCTAGACAGGTCAGTGCTGCCATGCACACCGACTGAAACACACACAACACCCTTTAAGTCCTTGTGAAGAAGCAGAGGCAGCACTCTGGGAGCCACAACAGTTCAGCTGCTCAGCACATCTTGCTCAAACTGCAAGACATACATAATACAACCAAGCTCTGATAAAACCCATTTCATCAGTAAAGCTCAAAACGTCCTGCAGAAAAAGTCAATACATTTACTCTGATTTCACGGGAGGAGAAATGGAAGCACAGGCACAAAATGGCTCTTCAATTCTAAACCTTTATTCCCTCCCTATGTTGTCATTTCATCAGAAAGAAGGACTTTTGTGCTGCCTCTCAGCCCCTGCCCAGCTCTGCCTGTCTCTGCTGCCTCCCATGACACCTCTCTTCAGCAGACACCACTACCCTTCTGCAGGAGATGTAAGTCGGTCACCACGACCTCTGAACACACACATAGTGACTCAGAATAGCTCTGCAAAGCGGAGGAACATCCCTGCCCAAGTTCAGACTTGAGACCAAACTGAGCATGCTCTGGGTTGGAGACAAAGTGGAGAAAAGCAAGAGGAAAACATGCAGACAGACAGACCCCATGCCCAGAACCACTTACCTCTATCGTGGGGTCATACTCATCAACAAAATGGTTCTGAATGAGCTGTATCGTCAAAGCACTCTTCCCAACACCACCTGCTCCCACCACCACCAGCTTGTATTCGGTCATCTTCCAGCTGACCCCAGCTCAGGACTTCCAGGAGCACCACCACCTGCAAGGACAAACATGGTCACTATGCTAAGAGAGGTTACTTTAAAATGGGCAAAATAATCCATCAAACAGAGTATAAAAACTCTGTTTATCCTGTGGTCTGTTGCAATCCTTCAGCCTGACCGTCTGGATGCAAACTTCACAGACTCCTTGAGCAAACTTCAAGAGTAGGAGAGCATTACTGATGAGAAAACAGAGGTACAGGTTGTGTACATCAGCCCCTAAAGTAACCAGTTTAAGAGGTCTGGTTTTGCCGAAGTGCTCAACACTGTCCCCGATGTACTTTATCTCAAGCTGACGATCCGAAATCTTTAGATAGATTTGAAACCCTTGGCCAACGAGGCTGGGATGTCAATTCCCACGAGAGCAGGGAAGAAGGTCTAGCCCTGCCCAAATGTGCTGTTACCTCCATGTCTTCACCCTCAAGGCTGCGTTAAACCTCAAACCACATGGCAGGGTTGAGACAGTGGCACATTCACACCCTCTGCCCATCCTCCAGCTAACAGCACTGCCATCATGTGAGGGAGGACTGCAGAAGGGGCATCCCTGCTCCCTGAGCTGAATTTGGCACACCCAACAGGGGGGAAAGAGATGCTGTCACAAAAGGTGCTGACTGAGAATGTTGATTAGGGTCAGGATGAGCAAACCACACTTCCGCAGTACTGCATACCTCCCATGGCCCTTCAGCAGAAGAAGATTCACATCCCCCCAGCTCCTCCCTTAAATTTCTGCTCCAAGTCTGCTGAGAAAGAGGAACTAACTCAGGAAGATTACAAAACCCCAAGGTTTAAATAGAAATCCACCCTCATCGGACTGCAGGCCCTGCCCACTGAAAGTCACTCCAGGGTCACATACTCGTTCTCAGCCACCATCTGCAAGCTCTTCTGGGGAGCCACCCAAAATGCAGCAGGTAGCAGAAAGGCAAGCTCACAGTTCCCCTTGTCAGACACCCTTCAGTGTTCACAGGGATTAGAGTCCCCTCCTCCACGCCCCCACCCCAGACAGTTAAATCATTCCACCCTCCTCCCCAGGCTTGCCAGCCCTGCTCCCAAACTCTGGAAGCTGGTACGAAGTGTGCTGGCAAAGGCTGCTCTAGACCCAGACTGCAGCTGATGCATTTGCTAACACAGCAAAGATCTAATGGCAAGGAGGCCAGAACTTTCTGCCTTCAATCCCCACCTGACTGCAACCCTAAACCACTCAGACAGTTCCATCTCCCACTCGAGCAGGGAGCAATCAGACACAACCACCTCTTGCTGAAGCCCTTTTCTAAGCTGCTGTCTTGGTAGCAGAGAGGCAAACAAAGCTCATGCTCTTCTCAGCATACAGAATCCTAAAGAAGGGCAAAGGAAGGAGTGCAAAAGAGCAACCAGGTATCAAACATGATGCCAAGCAGGACCTCTGGTTTGCTGTGCTGTCCTTCACTGCTGGAGAAGCAGTTAAACACAATGCAAAAGTGGTGATGATGGGGGGACATGAAGTGCAAATAACGTCATAGCCTAGGTGCCTACCCAAAAGTGACACTGCTTCTCCTGAAAGTCCAGTGTGCCTTTGTTCTGGCAGCCAGGGAAGAGATGCAGATTGAAAGCAAGGCTACAGGAGAGAATCTAAGTGATCTCACTAATTGACTGTGCACACACATTGCTCTGCTCCATTAATGCACGCCCTCACGTACATGATGTTCTCACATGCACTGCTTCTCAGGGACAAGAGAGATCCCCACCCCAGGCTTCTGATCTCTCTGGGAAGAGACAGTTAGGATGAAAAGAGGACTGAGGAGCAAATGCTGACTGACCATCTCCACCAGCACAGCTGTCCAGGAGGGGATCACTCCTGCAGCAAACAGCTTCACAGCTCAAAACAGAGGGGTCTGAAGAAACACTGCAACCTGCTCCCACCTTTCATTACAGAGCAGGGAGATCTGCAACCCCCAGCAAAATACATGGAGGGTGTAAATAAAGGCCTGCAAGTGGCTCCGATGGACCTTGCTCTGCATCTGATGCTGACGATGAAGCAGTTGCCACAAAGATGCTCAAGGAGAACGGCACAACCGCCCAGGCCTGTAGGACTTGCTAAGGCAGTGAGAAAAGCTTTGACTCAGTATGGGGAGGAGAAAACATGAGTTCTCAATGAGGGGGTTCTCCCTCAAGACCACCCCAGTGGAAGGCACTGCCTATTCCTTTGGAAGACTCCCAACCCGCACAGCCATTGCAGCTTTATGGTCCACGCTGCAGCAGGAGGTGGGGGACAACGTAGTCACCCATGTCAGCTTGAGCATCTTCCCCTGCTCCAGACCCCAGCTGAGCTCCACTGCACAGCAGAGGGGCAGCCACAACACTAGCAAGTCCTGCACATCACCTTAGCACAGAGTTTTAAGATCTGGCTCCTCCACAGAAACACAGACCCAGGTCTTCCTGCTTCCCACCCACCCAAGAGGCAGGGAAAATGAGAGGGGTGAAGGAACTATTGCTACTCACCGCTCGTGGCCAGCACATGGACAATTTACATGCAAGAGCTCTGCAATGTTGGTGTTTGCTCACTGACACCATCGCTCGAAGGTGCTGTCACCTCAGCTAACTCTCCACTGCTCTGCCATCCTCACCCCTGCAGTGGCAGGAGAGATTCTGCAGCTTGCAAAAGACGGCAGTCCCAGCCTACCTGACTGCTCCATACCATTGCTGCAAAACATGTCCTAATGCAGAGCGAGAGCGTGGGGAATGATGGACAGCTCTGGGCACGAGAGCTGCCCGAATTAATGTGTGCTAAAATCAATGCTCAGGCGAGCTCGCTTCCTTTCCCCAATGCAAGCTCCTCACAGGCAGCGTGCAGACCCAACTGCACACCACAGCATGGGCAAATCCCACAGAAGAAGCAGCCTGGCCAAAGGCTCCAGGGAAAGCAGAGATTTCCATATAGCCAAACTTTTACACAGAGTTGGGCAGCTGGTCTTATCCTTAAGCTGACCTTAACCAACACCATCTCATAACTCCCCCACCACACTTTTTGCTCCTGAACATAGAAAGAGCAAGGCTGCTCTTCGATGCACCCATAGTTTCAACACAGGAGTGGCTGTTCCTCAATGCCACAGGAACATCACCACCACCACCACAGGGTCCGGTTCAAGCAACAGCCATCCCAAAGGCAATGTTCCTGGCTTCCTGTAAAACAGATGCAGGGAAGAGAGGGCAGGGTTCCTGTCAGAGAAACGGTAACAGACACCCCAGTTATCACGCTGGTGACACACCGGATGGAGGTTTACAGCCTGTTGGTGGTTGTGAAAGCTTCTCCTGATGCGAGGATTTCCAGTTTCTATTGCTCAGCAGCCAACACAGAGCCCACACACAGCTGACCACAAAATAACAGGGAAACACAAAAGCCCAGCCTCCCAGTCCCACACAGAGCATGAACAGTGCTTCTTCCATCTTCTGCAAGCTCTTCAAGATCAGAAAGTCTGATCCAGGTCACCATCTAGTGTTTCCCCGTCCAAATTTATCACCTCTGCAGCACTCCACTACTACACCCCCCAAAAGGCACACAGGGCTGTCAAGCAACAGTTGAGAGAGACAGCAAGGAGGAGAGCAGTTCCAGGAGCACCGTCTGGAAAGAGGAGGGCTGGGATCCGCGTGCCAAGCCAACAGCCCCAGCGTGGAGCTGGAGCTGCCGCTGCTGTATTTCCTGACCTCATGGATTTTCTCCTGTAGCGAGAGGGCTCCTGGCTCCCATTCAAAGCTGTCTAGGAAAGCCTCGCTGAGTGCTTCCGCCTGGCAGCAGCAGCTGCTCCCAGCCCACTAGCTGGAGCCACACAGCTCCAGCAAACAGGAGCCATCTGCCAGCCTTGTGCAGGAAGTGGGGAGGGCAAGCACCCAGCCCCGGTGGACACCAGCATCCTACCTTTGTCTCGCAGGGAGGGGATGGAGGTGTGGTGAGGGCAGAAGGCACACCACCTCCCCTGCCTGCACATGCTGAGTGGCAGCATGGAGGCCTTGCCTGCAGAAACAAGGACCAAGATCCTTGGCAGAAGCTTTCACGGGGCTAAGGCCTAAAGTAGGTCTGAGCATCAAGGCTACAGGTGTTACCCAGAGATCCAGCTGTGTCCTGCAAAAAACAACCTCATCTTCTTCGTGGTCCCTATTCTCTGGCCCAGAGAGGTGTTTTGGGGGACCTGACTGTGAAGCCTCCAGAAACTCACTTAGTAGAGGTGAGAAACTCAAGGGGCTTGGCCCCATCAGTATGTCCCATCTTACCACCACAGTTTCAACAAGAGCTCAGGCGTCAAGTGAAAATGGCTTTCCAACACATTCACCAGAAGGGAGCCTCTGACACCCTTCCAACAGAATAACTGAAGCTTTCTTTGTGTCCCCTGTTTCCTCCCATCACTTTGTTTCTCTCCCAGGACAGACACCAAGCCAACTAAACAAGTCAAGAGACAGATTTTTGCACAACGCCACTGTATTGAGGCCAGCCATGACAGAAGTTTTACAACTGTTCACTATTGAGCATTCACCATTTACCTTCCCACTGGGAGTCTCTGCATTTAAAGGCATCAGAAGTCAGTTTCAATTCTGCAAATCTCTTTAGGCTCATCCCAGACCAGGCACCCTTTCCTCCAAAGCCCTGTCCAGAGGAGCTATATCACCACAAATGCCACTGTGTTTGATTCTATTTCCCTTCAGCAGAGATGCCCTGCAGGCAGAAATGGTCTGCAGTCCTCTAGGAGAACAACACTCATGCCAGTCTTTTACCAGCAGTCATCCACACCCATAATCAGGAACCCTACTCAGTGATTTTTGAGCACTGACAAAGCAAACCTTGTTAGCTCATCCCAGTGACTGTCCAGGCTCCTCCATCAACATCACAAAACACGGCCTGTGGAGAGACTGAAGAAACCTCTCCAGTGGTGTGAAATGCCACCTTTTGTTTTCACTGAGGGACCAAATTGCTGATGTACCCTGTGGCCTGTCCAGCCTCAAAGAGATTAGGGAACTGAGGCTGGCAAGCTGATGCTCTGTTATGAAGCCTATCCAATGCTTCATTTTAATTTACTTGTTGCTTTTTAAATCAACAAGTGAGCTACAAATCTAACTAATTGTGCTTGTTGTTGGCTTGCCGGCTGTATACCTGCAAACTCAGACATTGCACCTCCCAAATGAAAATAGAGAAAGGGATGCCAAAGAGAGAATTAAATTGCAAATACTGGCCCTGCTTTGGAGAGATGACTTGGAGATAATAAATGTCTTCTATTAGGGGGAAAAAAGGAAAAAAGCCAAAAAGAAGCAGAATGGCTTCTTCCATCTTCTGCTAGCTCTTCAAGATCTGAAGGAAAAGGCAGCCTGTCCCAAGGGACTGAGCACAAAAATATTGCTGCAGAGGAAAACAAGAAAAGGGGTAAGGAATGACATAATGTAGGAGGCTCAAAATACAGATGTGCGTTCAAGAAGAAACCTGTGAGGAAGAATAGCAGACAGCTGCGGGCAGGTCCGAGGCATAGGCAGGTCTGGAAGAGAGGGATTGCCTCTCCACAGCAGCCATAAACATGTCCCAGCAGCAATGTGCAAGCCTCAGCTTTGCACAAGGCCTTGAACAGGCACGGACTGGTCACTGCACCAGGCCCAGCCCTCACAGTTTCCAGTCGAAGCACCTCTGGCAACACAACCCCTCTGCCAGAGACTACCTAACCACAAAGGGCTTGGGAAAATGGAAGGACAAAGGAAAACAACACAGTCCCATTCTCTCCAAAGCTGCTACCTGTTCTCTGCTCCCTGGTTCCTGCTTCAGCTGTCAGATAGTCAAATAAAACACAAAACTGTGTAATCACCTACTGTTAGCAGTAAGAGTGTGCCTACACTGTTCTTGCTTTCCCTCTCAAATAATAAATATTCTTAATAAAGTTCTTTGCTGGCAGCTTATTCCAAGTAAAACAACTGGTAGGTAGCTACAACTACCCAAAACAGCAAACAACCTAAATAAGTCAGTAACACAATAAACCCAGAGAACAAACCAGCTACCCAAGAGCTTCCCTCTGGATGAAGGAATTGCCACCCACCCCACTCTTCACACCCAATACAGGCCACCAAAATTACTATTTTCCAAAGAAAGGTGAGCAGGCCCATTATCTCAGACACACTTATACATCAGGACTGCTTATGCCCATGTCTCCAGCATCATGAATGTGGCAGCACAAGGAGCAGCGCACAATCAGGAAACTCTGGAAGATGCTGGGATATCCTTAAGAATCATGGTGGGACCTTCACCTCCCACCACCACCACTCTATTCGTCTCCCTGAGAGCAAGTCACTCATCCCACCACAGACTCTGCAGAAGAACCAATCTTCCAAGCTAACTTCCACAGAGGGAAAGCACGCTGCTCTGCAGGTTAATTGCTGTCAGCCCACGGAAAGGGTGAAAGAAACAGGCAAGCAAATGATACATCCCACACCACTGCTGAACACAGACCCTTAAAAAAAAAAATCCCATGCAGATGGGAGAGACCACCTGTGCTAGCACCCAAGTCACAGTCCTCTGCATCTGGCAGGGCCAGTGATGTGAAAAAACTGAAGACAGTTTTTAAATTACGCTTGTGATTTATGAGCCAACATTTCAGCGCTCTTTGAGACTCCACATGAGCAAGAGTAACCTGTGTAATGAAAGAGGAGACTGGAGTTGTGTCTGAATGGATAACAAAGGCATGAAGAGGCCACAATGCAGGCCAGGACAATGTGGGACACTTACATAAAACCTGAACTCTTATCTTGAAGTCAGGACTTAAGAGCTAGTGTTGAATGCACCAATATGTGTGGGAAAGCAGTGTGAGGGAGGAGAAGCTCTCACTGTCGAGACACAGAAGCCTGCAAACTGCCAGGACTCCTCCACTTTCATCTCCTCTCCAGCCTCCCAGGGCTGAGCAGGTGGTTCAGAGGCAGACACTTCCCTGCCTGGGCTGGCAGCCCTCCACCTCGCCCTGGAAAAGAGACTTCTCTCAGGCCTCCCAGCCTCTTTCAGAAAACCAAATTGTATTCTGTACAACAGAGCTCAAGAGAAGAGGCAACTTTTAACTTTCCTTTACATTAAAATCCCACCTATAAGCAGTAATGGAAGGGGTGAAAGGCAGTGTGATGTATCTTGAGTATATAGTAAGATGGACAGGTACCCAGGAAACTTTTAAACAAGACCCACATTATGGATGACAGTAAATGTTAACTGTTAAATCACGTGGTACACAACCATGAACCCAGGCTCTGAACAAGCTCTTGGCTTGCCAGTCTCAGTACCAAATTGTATTGATTTTCCCACAAGATATAAGGTGCAATGAAGTAGAAACTTGGAGCAGATGAGGACGCAGCGCCAGTGTAAGTGGATCTCTGTAATTACAGCTATTAGAGAATATCAGGCTTTGGGGAAAATGCTGCCCAGTAATGGTGTGGAATTACAAGAGATGCTGTCTCCAGGCTGGTTTCCTAAGGTACCTGGTATCTTCTGCCTGGTCCTCTTGGTGATGAAGGGAGCACCTGCAGGCAAGCTGCCGGGGAAAGGTCCAGCCTCTCCCGTGACCTGCGGTCCTGTCATCATGCTAGGGCAGGTTGCAGCCATCTGGCTCTGCTGCAACAGCACAAGAAGGGACAAATTCAGATCTCACCACTAAGCTGCAAGCAATGGAGTGCTAGAGCTGGAGGTGGTGGCCATGCATGAACAGAAACACCATCCTACTCACTGCAGAGACAGGCAAGGGGATGCAAACAAGCCAAGGGACTGGCCCGAAGCCATCAATGGGTGGTAAAGCTGGGAACTAAATTCAGGCAATGTGAATTCCCATCTGGGGTTTTCACCTGAGACAAAAAGCTCCCAGCAGAAGTTTCAGATGGGAAAGCTGTTGGTCTCCTGCTGAGTCTTTGTGTTGGGCTGTCAGAGCTGGCAGCTCATTCCCAGCCCAGCTTCCCAAGGCAGAGACAATTGGGGAGGCAGGGTACCTCAAGAGGGAAAGGCCGGAGTGCTGTAAGAGAGGCCCTGCTCTCCAATTATCCTGATGAAATCACAACCGGGTCATGGGCACAGGCAGCCAGCAGAGAGGCAGACGCTCTGATCCACAGATAAGCACCCAGAGATGCAGGTAGGGCTGGGAGCAGAGGGGCAGGCTGAGCACAGCTGCTGTTTTCCTCACTTGAAGCCCAGCTACAAGAAAGGGGGAAGTCACCGGTGTAAGGTGGCCTTCTACATCACTTAAGGGCCAATCCCAACCTCAGCACCACTGATGCACAGCAAAAACAGTACCCCAGAGTCAAGAAATGCACTCTCCCTACAAGCTTTCTGTTCTCCTCCCCTTCCCCATCCTTCCTTATTCCTCCCAAAGAACTGTTGACAAAGAAAAATTAGGAAACTCGTTTCAGGAAATGCATACAAGCCCTTTTCACTGAGAAGAATTTGCAATGGAAATAGGTATGGTTTTTCAGCTTCCTGCTTGCTTTGAATCCTAACACATGTACTTTACCAGCAAATACATGGATAAGATAACAGGGTAGTTACATCTGTGAAGTTACAATAATTGTTTTGATAATGCTTTTAGGTGTTTGTTTTGGTTTTTTGTTGTGGGTTTTTTTTTTAGCATTTAATGGTTAAGAGACTTTTTAAAACATCAGGTTTTGGACCAAAATAGGATTTATAAGAGCATTGGTGAACTCCAGTCTCCAGGAATGGAATGGTTCACACAGCACATGTCCTATTGCACTACAGCTCCTGCAGTAGAAAGTTCCAGACAGCCAGTGGCATTGGGTTTGGGTGATAAAAGGTGGAAGCTGTTGGCCAGCAGCAGAAAAGCAGACAAATGAGTAACCTGGGACAGCAGGAGCCCAGTCTGCTCCTGCCCATGTAGCACTCACCCTCTGGATGGCTAAAGAGCTTCCACAGAGAAACAGGGTCCTCTCGTCTGGGAATGGTTCAAGTCCCCCTAGAAGAAGGAATACAGAGCAGGAATGAGAGGGATCCCTCTCTGCAGGGACAGGCAGTCCTGGCTGTGTTGGACTCGGGCAGATCTTGGGATACACTTTGGTCAGTACCCAAGTTTGCTTCCCCAGCTTCCCTCAACAGAACTTAGGATCCTGTACTGAAAGAAGAAAAGCAGAATCAACCCCCATCCATCCTCTCTCACATGTGGTATTTCATAGGCCACTAATCATACAAAATTTTATCTTTTCCAGGGAAAGGTGGTACAACATTTTTCTTCCTCCTCGTTTTTCAAGACAGAGGGTAAAGCAGCACAGGTGCAACAGCATCTTCTCCACAGGTGAGTTGTGGGTGAGGAAAAGTCCATTTTGGGATGAGGGACAAAAACTGAGTTTCCTTCTCGCCCTTCCATTCCCAATGGGACACCAATAAAAGCTCATTCAAAAACAGAGCTCAAAGAACAGCCAAGACCAGATACTTCCAGAGTGTCTTTTTATTAGTAAGCCTTTTAATTTACATGCTCAAATGTAACAATCATCCTCCCGTGTTCATTTAGTCCTTGCAGGGCCTTTGCAGGCACACACCCTGATTTATTAGCAGAGCAGGGATGAAGGAGAAGGAGGCACCACAGCAAAAAGCAAACCTGCAGGGCTCACTTTAGCACATCTGGGAGAAGCAGCTGGGGAAAATACATTAGAAAAGCAAGAGAGGGGGTATCTTAGGAAGCCAAAGACAAGGTGGCAGCAGAAACAGGAGATAAAATGAAGCAAGGAGGCACCAGCTGCTGGGACCCTGTCCCTGCTCTGTTTCTCACCAGGACACATTATTAGCAGGGTGACACAATGTTGTCGCAAACATTAATATGTATCAGTTATTATGCAGCAGATATTCAGGGGCACGCTGCTGATTTATGGACCTGGCAGCTGCAGCAACAGCCAGCTGCAGCCTAGAGGGATGGGGACAGTGAGCACTGCTGGCAGAGAGGTCCACAGAGGAGCTCCAAACCCAGCCCTTCAACAGCCATGGTGAATGAATTCATCACAACCAAGTCTGTAGCCATGCAGTTGTGTGTGCAATGCTGGGAAACCATCACACAACCTGACAGAGACATCCAAAGGTTACAGTGTGAGATTTAAGTTTGGACCAGCAGAACTTTAAGTTAGTGTCCTCAATTACCCAAACCTCACTTTGCTGCTCATAGTAAACCTCAGCCACATCAGACTTGTTAATGTGATGCTCATATCCCCTCCCTCTGCAGCAGTCTGGATTTTTAAAAAATCCAAGCAATGTTGCTGTGGGTGAGTTAAGTGCATCACTGTCACACCACAGACCTGCTACCCAAAAGACTGAAGATGTGAGGATTGCAGCTCTCCATACTGAAAAGGAAGGAATTTCCCTTTTGGCTCTGGAGCAACAAAGGGACACTGCCCAAGGACTTATTCTGCCTGTCTTGCAAGCATCACAGAACAGACACAGGAGTCATGCTCCTTCAGCTCTAAATGGCCTCCACACAGGTTCATATATCCCACCCCTCAGCAACACGACTGGCACAACAGATCAAGGAACAAGGAACTCCACCCTGCAGTGAAGAACCCACAACAATTAAGTGACTGCCTGACGGTCACACAGGAAACTTATGGTGAAGCTGGGGATTTCTGTTCCCCCACATTCGAGCTTTTGTCATAAGATATGTGCTCATCAATGGCTGCGGTTGAGCGTGCAGGGGACAGCAGCACAACGCCTTCTCCACCACCTCCGTCGCAGCCTCCAGCATCTGCTGGCAGGCCTGCACAATCAGCAAAAGCCACGGGGGGGTTTCCTTCCAGAGCTTCCTTGGGAGTCCACAGCACCAACAACAAGCAGGATTTGGGTGGGCTCGCAGCCAGCATCTGCAGGCCAAGTAAGGCTGGAAAGCAACCACAGAAATGCAAGACACCAAGCCTGTGTCAGATGTGGTTCCTCAACACTGGAGCCCAACAAGCTGATTCATAAATAAGCAAAGCCCCTGAGAGCAGAGGAGTGGATGAAGTCCCTCTGATAATGCCTAAAGGTTAGATGTACCTACATCATCATAGAAACCCTCAACTTAACTCCAGTGCCTCGCACAACCCTGGTAGAGGCAATGAGTAGATCCAGATCTCACTTTGGCAGTGCACTTGACATGGCCATTAAGCTCCAAAGACCCTGCCCTACCTCTTTGACTCAACACAGATCAACAACTGATGGAGAAAAGAGCAACACTGGGCTCTGGTCCTCACTTGCACCAGGGACAACAGAGTGGGCAAACACTCACTCCAGTCACATGAACCAGATTTGCTTGTTTGAAAGAGGCACAAATAGGAAGCACACCATGCCCTGAGCTTCAGGGATAACATCTTGCTGTGGAAAAGAATGTCAGAAAGTCCATGAAGTGAATGGACAAAGAGATGCAAGGGAGCCTGGACACAATCCCCTAACTGCAAACAGAAAGAAGAAAACCTTAGAGTCTTTAGACCAAGAATGTCTTCAGTAGGAGGAGATGTCAGCCAGAGACAAGAACCTGCATGTAGTTTGTACTACCCTGGCAAGCACCTGGTGACCAGACACAGCTGACACAACACTCTGTCCTTAGCACCTGATTTATCCTGAGAGCACAGAAAGAGACCGTGCAAAGTACAACCTAGAACAGCTGCAACATGAGCTGGAAGAGTCACAGCTTGGGAAAAGTAAAACAGGGCAACATGATTCTGCAGGTGCCCTTCCAGCTGAAGCATCCTTTTGTCAGCAGTGACAACGCAACCTCTGTCACAGATCAACCTCAGCATGGCAAAGTCCCCAGGCAAACCCCGTGCAGCAGCAGGAAAAGGTCATGCACATTGGAAAAAAAACCCAAACCAAACCAAAACCAAACAAAAAAAAAAAAAAA